>JAPSGF010000027.1:5650480-5826614 GCA_035772895.1 Perdix hodgsoniae | reverse complement strand
GGGCGGGGGGGAGGAGCTCGGGGCCGTGCCCACAGCCCTGTGCATCCCGTTCCATGTCCGCCGCTCTCTGGCGCAGCCCCTTTCTGTCACCCCCAGCTGCCCTCCCCTGACAGCTCCATGCCGTTCCCTCGAGCCCTGTTCCCACCCGCACATGGAGCTGAGACTGTGGTACATGCTGAGGAAGGACTTGGAAGGTCCTGAGAACAGACGCTGCTTCTGTGGTCTGGTTCTTGTAGAAGCAGTGACTGCGTTCCCTCGGGTGAGCGCCCCCAGCTGCACAGCCCAGAAGACCTTGGCTGTCTAGTGAGCCATTCGTGGTGTCAGAAATGGAATTTGGTTTATAAAGTAATATAAATTGAAGGGCAGTGGTAACAAATAAGAAGGAAAATGAGATCTGAGAGGCGTAAAGTCTTCACATACATAGAATCTTAGAATGGCTTGACTTGGAAGGGACCCTGAAGATAGTTCAGCCCCACCCCCTGACGGTAGGCAGGGCTGCCCCCACCAGCTCAGGCTGCCTAGGGCCCCATCCATCCTGGCCTTGAGCTCCTCCAGGGATGGGGCACCACAGCTTCTCTGGGCAGCTGTGCCAGCGCCTCACTGCTCTCTAAGTGAAGGATTTCTTACTGTCCAACCTAACTATCCCCTCTTTTAATTTAACACCATTCCCCCTTGTTCTGTCACTATCAGACCATGTGAAAAGTCGGTGCCCCTCCTGCTGGTAAGCTCCATTCAAGTTCCAGAAGGCTGCAATGAGGTCTCCATGGAGCCTTCTCCAATGTAAACAAGCCCAAATCCCTCAGCCTGTCTCCGTTGGAGAGGTGTTCCTGCCCTCTGATCATCTTAGCACTCCCTCTGGACCCGCTCCAACAGCTCTACATTATTCTTGTGCTGGGAGATCGAGACTTGGACATAATATTTCAGATGAGGCCTCACAAGCACAAAGCAGAGGGGGCAGTCACCTTCCTCTTTACTGGCTACCTCTCTTGATGCAGCCCAGGATAATGTTGGCCTTCTGGTCTGTAAGCACACACTGCTGGCTCATGCCCAGTGACTGCTTTGGGAAAAACAAGCAAAAACAAGCAACAACAACAACTGACCCTCTGCCCCCCACAAACAAACAAACAAACAAACAAAACCCACCATGATCTACAGACATGTAAAAGCATTATTGCTAGAGCAGCTACTCACTGCCTGACTAGATCACACTGAGAGGTCTGCTTGTGGTGTGAAGCGTGGCTAGAATAGTAAAGCAAGTGGAAGAGGATGCCATTGGGCTTGCTGCCATGGCCAGCTTGTACTAGAAAACAGAAGAGTGAGTCCTTGGGATTTTGCAATGTGTTAACAGCTGCAGCAAGGACTTACGTTATAAGTTTTAAGAAGAAGATAAAAGAATTGCAAATTGCTGAGGAAAGAATCTTTGGAGGTGTGCAGAACAGCTGGCTGGAGAACTTGGGAAAGCATGGCTATATACAAACACTTTCTACCCTTACTTGCAACACATACAGAGAAGTAGTCAAAAATCTCTTCAGTCAAAAAAGGTGAAAACTGGATAGTTTAGAGAGGAAGGTGCTGTGGGAAAGTAAAATTCTTTATAACTCAAATAGATTTCTGTCAAAATAGGGTGGATGGACCAAAATCGGGAAGGATAAACTTTGGCAGCTGCCTTGAATACTCAGCCTTTGGAAAGACATTTTGGATAACAGGGATTGAGAACATGCCAAACTGGCCAACTCTTATCTTCCCCTCTGTTTCGCTGAGCTGCAGAGAAACTGTTGTGGTTCTTCATTCTTGTCAGAGAGGTTTGTTTTTCTGGATATGAAGAACTGTTGCAATAAATCGAGAAGATGAAACCATGTCAGTGGTCTGCAGAGTGAAAAAGGCTCTGGTGGCTATTTCTGTATCTTTGCTAAACCTCCTACAGAGATGAGAGGATATGGTATGATACGAAGATACAGAATACTTGGGAGATAGCTCACTACAGCAAAACTTAAGTTTTCCTGATAGGAGTTGCTGCTTTAAATGAGAGAAACTCACATGATTAACTGCAGCCTTAAATGTCCACAGCTATATACAAGAACACAGGACAGTATTCACCTAGTCCATGACTGGTAAGCAGAAACTGCTAGAGAAAAGTTCTAGCAGGGAAAGCACAGAGTGGTACTTCCCCATGTGCTCTTGACTTCTGACCACCTCCAGTTTAGTTACTTCCCAATTCAAAGGTTGAATGCTCATCATTCCCAGCCCCTGATGAACATTTCTTCCTTGAGCTCATCTTCAGTGATTCATGAACCGGCTTATGTTTTTGGCATGCATAACACGTGGCAATGATCTCTGCAACTCAAGAGCCACTCTGCACAGAACAGTACTTCCTTCTTAACTCTGTTCATTATTCACCGTGTTCTGCACGTCTCTTATCATAGCACACCTCAGTTGCTCCCCTCTAAGCTATGTGTTCTGACATCCTTGTTGCCCTTCTCTGCTTTTCCTACTTCTGCCTTATCCTTATTCAACTGTGAGTGTTCCACAGATTTATGTATTTATGTACCTTTATACAATGAGTCCTGTTTATTTCTCTGCTCACTTTTTCACATTGTTTACTCAATTGAAGCCATGAACATTGACCTGATGCTATAAAAGAACTATCCTCAATGACTTTTTGTATCATTCATCAGCAGCAATAGTTAGGAAGCATCCACTGCTGCAGAACAGATAGATTCTTTCTCTTTCCAGCCCACCCTCATCATAGCATTTTCTTTTGCATTTATCAGTACAGAAATTGGACTTGATGGCTTAAAGTTTCTTGGATTTTCTCCCTGGCCTTTAGAAAGATTGGTCGCACACTTTCTACCCCTATTTTTTTTTTGCTACTCTGACCATTTTGATGAGAAGGTTGCACACTGCAATATAACATCTTCATCCTTTGGCTGAAATAAATCTCTTGAGTGAGTCCCATCAGATCCTGGTGATGAATAATGATTCATTTTATACACTTCATCTCACATCTCTTACTAACTCTTCCCTGTGAGACAGTTCTCTTGACTTGAACCCTGTCAGTAAAGCCTGGGAACAAGTCCAAGATCCCTGTAGAGATGCAAGGAATTAATTCAGCTTTTCTCCTTTAGCTCCTTTCCCTCAGTGCTTTTGTACGTTGCGCTCGTCTGCTGACCTGAAACTGAGCAGCAGATTTTGTGCTTCTGCTGTGCTGGCAAACCTTTTCTTTGTTCATTTTTTTTGGTGGGAGGAAGTTTGTGGTTAGAAATAATCATGCCTAAAATTCTGCCTTAAGTGAAGGATGGTTTTCTGGGCGCTAATCCACTGTCAATTAGATCTGTGGTGCTTCTGCCCAGGTAGCCTTTTTTGATCAGCCTGCTGCTAATAATGGACTGTGCAGAGCAGATTTGCTGCAAGAGGGAGAAGCCTGTTGAGAAAGAAAAGGCTCTCTCTCCTTTTCCCATAAATTTCAGAAATGCAAACCACTCTTGCATAATGTTCTTATTGGGATAATGGATGCAGAATTGCAGAAATGGCCGTCAGAGCAATAGAATGTCTCCCCAGTGACTGAGACAGCAAAAAAGAAAGCTACTTCTATGTGGCTAATGCAGCCATCTGAAATCCCTCTGTCCAAATGAAAAGGTTTCTGGTCAGAGCAGGAAAGCTAACGGTTTGGAAGATGGAATACAGATTACCATTTCAGAGTAACAAAAAATGTAAGAAAAAGGTGGGGCTAAAATAAGTGTAGTAAATGTGCTGCAAAAGAGGATATTCTTGGACTCAACATTTATGTAACAAAGAAGCAACAGTGTGTGGTACTAGTGGAGGCTCAAGTAAAGGGACACACCTGACTTCTCAGATGGATCACTTTGCTTTTCAGGGAGGAAGGCTGGTCCCTCAGCTCCTCCCAGCTGGCAGTCCTGCACAGCACAGACCTGTGGCACAAAGGAAAAGATTCACGTTGCTGCCTTTGCAGTACAGCTTCTCTGGGACTAGGCTGAATGTATTCAGTTTCTCTTAGATGGCTTATAGAAGAGCTTCTAAATGATCAATTAAAGCACAAAATTGACCCATCGTTCTTTAAGTTGGGCTTGAGTAAGAACCTCAGTAAACATCATGCTTTGAATTCCTAAGGATGGATAAAGGGATTGGGGCTACACTTAAATTACTGAGTCTTAGGCTCCTTTGTTAGCTCTGTCCTGTTGGCTCATAAATCCTAATATGAATGCACAGATTTCAGACAATCTTTACACGTACAAACAAACCTTTCAAGTTATATCACTGTGAATATGAACTTTGTTTAGTGTTTAAATTGACATCATCTTGTGAGAAATGGTAATTGTTGCTGGAAAATCAGATCTGAAACTAAAGGAGCACATTTGATTTGACTTAATCTGATTTGCCATTAGCAGGCAAAGCTAAGGGAAAGGCCATGCAGTTTAACTGTAGAATTTGTTTTTCCTCCTTTCCTTATTTAAATTGATTATGTTATTGTTTGCTATTTTATTTTAGATAACACCAAGGAATAGAAATCACATTGTGGGCACTTGGGGAAAGAATACTAATGAAGGAGCAACAGAAAAAGACAGCATTAGGGAGGCGAAAGAAAAAGTGGCAAGGAAGTTATATTAAATTGACCTGTTCCACAGCAAGTACTTGAGTTTCTTCTAGCAAAGAAGCTGAATACCTCAGCTAGGAAACAACTTCCACCAGTGTATTTTTATCCCACATTTCACATGGGAAGAACATGGTGGGAAGGAATGAAGTCACACCTTGAAGTCAAAGGGGAAATCAGAACACTTCCAGACTGTTTTGTTTATTCTCACAAGACTTTTCTCTTGTACACAAATTCCTTCCCTTAATAATTTAAGTGACCCAGCCCATCTACAGTGTATTTTAAATAGCAAGATATCCAAAAGGGGAAGGAGAAGGTAGGTTTTGTGTGAGTCTCTCCATCTGCAGCTTTCTAGTGACCATTGCATGTTATCCTTCCTAATTCATGTCTTCAATTCAAAACAAGACAACCAGTGTAGAAACAGATTTATTATTCCTGGAGTAATCAACATTGTTGGCACGCTAACAATGCCTACAAGCCTTCCTGAGTAACTATACGAGAATACATCTTCGCTTGTTCATCAGACCTCTAAGATGTCAAGTGATTCTTGAATGTATTTTAGAAACACCCCAAATATCATTTTACAATAGCTTTATAAGTGCTGCTCTGTGGTCATTCAGAAACAAATATGATTGTTGATGAATTCTTTAGCTTCTGTGAGTTTTAGTGACACTTCTGTATTTTAAGGCAGTTTTTAAATGACAACCCATGTAAAGTCATTGTTAATGCAATTACTTGGTTTCTTGATACTAGAACATACAAGCAGCATACAGTATGACTTTTGGCATATATATCTGCGCGTAGACCTTTATTCTGGCTAGGAAACCCTTCTGTGATAACTACAAAACATTTTCAGAAAATGATTTGAAGCAAAACGATCCTTTCACTTGTCTTCTTTCTTTTTTCTTTTTTTCTTGTTTAATTAGACAAGGATTTTAAAAATCCATTTGTAATTCAAAAATGGGTGAGCATGTGTTCTGTGTGAACGTTGGTTGGGAACTCTTCACTGTGGAGAGTATTTATTCACTTTGAGTATTCAGCTTTTATAATCTGAGCTCTGTAATTGCACGCCTGACTCACCTGGCACTATTTCTGTTCCGTGGTTCAATGACTCCATTTGTGTTTTGTTTCTGTTTTCATCTAAAATCAATATCAGTTGAATCTTTGTAGGTGAAAGGGCTTTATGCTTAAACTACAAACTTGAAATTTGCCTTCTGAAAAAGCGTTCAATAATTCAGAGCTGATCAGAGCTGTTCCTCGAAAAGGGGGACTTTCAGGTTCTGTTTCTTCCTCTGCCTGTAGGGTGTTGAACTCAAATCCAGGCAATGGCTCTACTAGGAGCAGGGAGGAATATTCATCTCTGTCTGAAGTTACTTTGCTTTGTTTACAGGAACTGAGGACTCCTGGAAGGAAAGGAGAAACACAGGATCTGATGGTTTTAATGAGAAAGTGCTTGGTGAGATGCAGGATGAGGGTTTGTGTTCTGGTCCTGTGCCAGGAACAATGCAAGCAATGGCAGTCAGGTATGAAAGCATAACAATGTATGCATGCGGGGACTGGAATCTGTTGTCCCTCTCGCCTGTTTAAACTCCCAGACATGGAGAGAGTCCCTTCTTCTCAAAGAGTCCCTTCAGAAAGAACATTTCAGAATTTTAGAAAGGAACCTCTCTTTCTCTCCATTGAATATAATTGTGTGTGCATACATACTTACTCATTTAAAAACATATACATACATTTAAATATTAGACCAAAAGTTTTTCATTATATATCTATACCAGGTAGAGAAGAAGTAGGTTGAAGTATCTGATGATGTGACACTTTTCCAAGTGACATTTGGTCAGAAGGATGCTTGGAAATGCTAATTTTTAAACATGCTTTTAGGAACTAGTACAGTTCTTTTGTGCAAGAAGTATATTTTAGATGCATTACAGAGCATTGTGGTATAGTGATATTTATAGCCTAGTCGAAGAAATAACCTCAAATTGCAAATGTATCTAATAAGTATTTGATGATTTTGCTTTCCTCCAGCAGTGGTGAAGCTCCACCGATTTGTCTGTATCAGAGTTTTGTCTCATTCATTTTGTAGTATTCCCATTTATTTCCTATACCTACTGTGCTCCTTACAGGGCTTTCTTTCCAACCGCATACAAAGTTTCTCTTGTGGCCGTCTCTAAGTGTGCTGCACTTCCTCAAAACATCTTCTTATTCATCTCATCTCCCATTTTATGTTGGAAGCTTTTAAAATACAATTTAATGATGCATAACAGCAATATAACGAGCCTAATAGCATTCTATTGATTTTCATTTGCAACACTGGCATTCAAACATTTCAATAGCGTTTTAAGAGTGTGTATATTTAATGTGATTCAAAGACAAGGCAAATGCACTACAATATTTATCTACTAAATAAAGCTCCACTATCTCTTGCCAACTGAATCCTCCCTCCATCCTCCCCCACAATGTTTGTTGCAATCAGCTGCATTAGAAGTATATCATTTTCAATGTCTTAAAACAAGCAAGCCATAATCCTTGCTACAAGGAAGTAAAGGGAAAAAACAACAGACCACTGTATCTGCACATATTTTTGTTTATCTGCTGTGGTCACAGTGAAGATATTAATGATGCATACCAGTCAGTGCTGTTGGTGAATGCAGTGTTTTAGCTTCAGAGTGAAGATAGCTGCTTCAGGATACTCTCTGGATAGGAATTACCTGAGTTATGGAACACACTGTCTCAGGCTAAGAAAAACAAACAGAAAAATGAAACTGTCAAATATACACATCACCATAAGATAAGATAACCGTTCGCATTTGCTGAATAACTTGGTAGTTACACCCTACAGAGAGCAGAGCTTTCAGGAGAAGTTTCTGTGTATTCAGTGAGCAGGATGTGAAGCAGCCATTCAGTTCACTCAAGTGTCACCTGCATGTATGACCACTTGGGGGTAATGCTATAACAGCAGCATTGACAAGCTGCACCAGCCACTCATACACACATCAGATGGCTGTGATACCATTCTACAGGACCTGGATGGTCCTGTAAGTTGGTCAGCGAGGAACCTGATGAGCTTCAGCAAGGGCAAGCACAGGATCCTGCACCTGGGAAGAAATAACTGCATGTATCAGTACAGATGAGGGGCTGACCTGCTGGAAAGAAGCTCTCTGGGGAAGGACTTAGGTGTTCTAGTGGACAACAGTTTGGCCATGAGCCAGCAGTGTGCCCTTGTAAGATACTGTGACTCCCCAGTTCAAGGAAGAGAGGAAGAGAGGGAACTTCTTGAGAGAATTCAGCTGAAGCCTGCAAAGAAGATGAGGGGGCTGGAGCATCTCCAGTACTGAGGAAAGGCTGAGGGACCTGGGGCTGTTCAGCCTGGAGAAGAGAAGGATGAGAGGGGATCTCATCACTATTTATAAATACCTAAAGGGTGGGAGTCAGATCAATGAGGCCAGGCTCTTATTGGTGGTGTGCAGTGACAGGACAAGGGATAATGGGCAAAAACTGCAACACAGGAAATTCCATACCAACATGAGGAAGAACTTCTTTACTGTGAGAGTGACAGAGCACTGGAACAAGCTGCCCGGAGAGGTTGTGGAGTCTCCTTCTCAAGAGATATTCAAAATTCCCCTGGATGCTTTCCTGTGCAACCCGCTGCAGGGAACCTGCTTTAGCAGGGAGTGAGCTAGTTCCCAGAGGTCCCTTCCAACCCCTGTGGTTCTGTGTGTGATACTGCTGTAGCTTCTTGTGTTACAAGCAGGGATGCTATTTTTCCAGGGCTGTAACATGCTTTATTTGAGACTGTTCATAACAAATGATAAAAATGAAATTGACATATTATATAAATATAAGTCTTAGCCTGTTGTTTTGTTTTTTTTGTTTTTTCAGAGTATCACTCATATATTACATATCAGTTATCTGTATGTATGTATCTGCATGTAAATGTGCATGTCTCTCTGAAGATATTAGGAAATACAGTTTCTGCTCTGTGGGTTGACAGTATCAGTAATATGGAGAGAGAGTGAGAAGAAAGAGAGACAGAGACAGAGAAGTACTAGAGATACATGGAAGACATGCTTTTGTAAGGACGTCAGTTTTCTTGCTTTCTCAATATGCAGCTGCTGGTTTGTAACCACATCCATCAACAGGATCACCTGAGAGAGCTTGATTCAGACATTACTGCAATTGAGTGAAACTACACAGAGTTCTTGCTATCTAGCTAAAAAGAATCAGCTGCTTTAATTACCATTTATTTCATTTTTTTCCAGTCTTTGTACTTTCCTTTAAAGGTCATGATGCAAGTAAGCACAGAAGAAAAAATCCTGAGAATGTGTAAATGATTTTGAAGCTTAAGAAGCTTTTTGAATCAGGTAACACTTCCACTGCAAGTTAGGCTGAAATTAAGATCCATACTTAATTCTAAGAAGTTACCCAAGAGATCCTAAAAGATTCAACAGATAAGGTACCTAAGACAGACATAGGCATGTGTTTTGTGTCTTACATTAAAACGTACGTGAAGTTCAATTTATGCCCAAACAAGATACATTATCTTTTGGCTAGTGCCAAAAATGATCAAGAAAACCATAATTTTGTTCCAAAACTCTGAAATGGGAAACATTTATTTTCAATAAATGGTGGTAGTAGTGAGTAGTTCCCCTGCAAACACCTAATTCACTTGGCTGACTGCAGAGGGACTGTAGAAGGATGAGCTCAGATGTCACATTTTTGACCTCTACAATGGGATAGAGCAATCCCATTCCTAAAGTCATGCTGAACATCCTGGGGAAGCAAGAACAAGTTTGAAGCTGAGCTGAGGGTAAATCCTGGCAAGAACCCCAATTATACCTGCAGGTGAGATATATATTGCTTTTCTCGTCTTCCAGCAGTGTACTGCATCCTTTTTTCCCCCAGAATATGCTGATCTTTCATCTTTTGACCACCTCTGATGACATTTATATAGTCCTTAGTACAGTGTTTGCTGAGACTACTAAGTATTCCTGTAATGGGAATTATAGCATGTCTCAGGAAGAAGGAGCTTCCATGCATAGGCCTCTGAAGCAATAATGAAAAGGTAGTGCAGAAGCAAAGGAGATGGACAATACAAATGCTACCACACAGCCAGTGTGCCATGATGGAAGGCCCCCTGGGCTGTATTAACTGTTCCCTTTTCTTGGATCTTATGTTGGCAGTCATGTCTCACAGCAAGCAATCAGGAGTTTCTGGAGGATGTGGAACTACTTGGTTCCTTGTCCATTAATTACTACCGTAAAAGCACGAATCCAGTATGCTACCATAAAACTGCAAAATAGTAATTTTAGATTTCATAAACTAAAAGAATTTTCTATGCAGAATGAGAATAAACAGAGACCTTTTTGGGGAGTGTTTTCCTCTGAAGTAGCTAGTCTTGGTCACCATCAGACAGGAATCTCTAGACCGTAAATATGGTCAAATACAGCAACTTCTGTGCTGCTCACATCTATGAGAGTCTGCTGACCTCAGAGTGCACACAAGGTTTGGTTTAAGCACACCATCCATCTTCACTGAAGAAATGTATTCATTCTGATGAGAGGTAAAAAACTGCCTAACAGGCAAGTTGGTTTGCAGGCCAACAGTTTATGCATCAATAATCTAGCGCTAGTGTGTAAGACTCTGCATTGTTGCTGTGTTGTATGTCTAAAAGTATCCCAGGTTTTAAAATTCACGTACCTCTAGTTCTTCCTTGTAATTTTCTTCTCAAAATCCAGTGCAAACTTCCTCTCCCATCCTGACTGTTTATAAGTATACATAGAAACAAATGTTTTGTAAAGATGTGAGAGACATTCTGCTTTATTCCCAAGAGCAAATAAAGCCTTTTATTTTTAGCCTAGTTTCCTAAGGAAATGAGACTGATGCAATCACATTGTCTATTTGTCAGTCTATCAAACCAGTCTCCTTGCCTCCTTCCCTCCCCCCATCATATTCTGACCATTAATCTTTTTTAGCTGGACATGACCAAAAGGCAAAAGTATTCCAGAATGTATGCATGTTTTATGACAATCAGTGGCTGGGACAGAGAAGAGACCTTATCCATTCCCTCCCTGGAGAAGTCAGCACTGGCTTAATTCTGCTGAGAGGCAGCAGCAACTTGCTGGCAAGTCAACTTCTGTGCAACTGTAACTCAGCTGTGATGAGTGTAACCTCAAGTCACAAGGATGGGAAGGGCTGGAGTGACAGCTCAGAGGTGCTCCTAGAGGGACACTCCTGGGTATCTGGCAGTATTTCAGAGATGGGGAGAGAGACACAGCCCCGGGAAAAGAAGCAGTTGGGGTTGTTGGGCTCTTGACTCAACCTCAAAGTGACTGAATTTTGAGGGTTATAGAGAGCTTCTCAGCAGTGTCTGAAGGAACATGGTGGAAAAGAAATGCAAAGCAACTGCTAGAGAAGGGGCCATCACCATCTCTGTTATTACCTGGACAGTATTTTATAGGTAATTCCTATGGAGGAATTATGGAGAACAATACGCACAACAAAAACGGGGGTAGGTTCACATCTGACCTGTTATTTTATAAGATCCTTGCAAGTGCATACAGTACCTCAAAAGGAGACTGTAAATTTGACTGTATGTTAAGTTGTGGGAAATCTGAGTTCTTTCAGTGTCACTGTTGGGAGACTTTTCTCTATCAAACAATTCAAGTATGCTCAGATCAAGGCTGAATCCCAGTCTGTTCCACGGCTGCCTGACCACCCATCTCCTTCACTGTAAGATATGGCCCTGAGCAGTGCCTGCGTGTTTCTGTGTTGGAGGGAGAATGTAACACATACATGTAACATGTATATATCATGATTACCTATTTACCTGTATTTGCAGTAATGTTTGGAAAGGAGCCTTAAAATAAAACTATGATTATAGACCCAATGTCATAAGTTCATATTTCTGCTGTAAGAGAGTATGCTCTTATTTTTCAGTATAGGCCAATGCCTTGTCAATGGAAGCACGTAAACTCCTTGGAGACACATAGCATGATGCCCTGAATGTTGAAGAAAGGCATACAGGAAAAAGAAAATGCAGATTTGCTTTTTACTAAGCTTCTCTAACTTCTGCTAATGCCTTTCTGACATCTTTATGGTGATGCGTGAGCATTTCTTTTTATTGAAAAATAGATAAGATTGCTTAAGAGACTAAGTTTCCTTTGTTTCCTCCCTTTTCACACATATGCTGAACAGTAGCTAATGTTTAAACATCTCCTTAGCAAAATGCTAAGTTCCTTCTCTCACAGTTCTGTGAAGCAGCTTCTATTCCTGTCAGGGAATTCCAACAAGTCAGTAGCCTAAAAATGCATTTAAACTACTGTTGGTGATGAGCCTTTTCCTCAGCTATTCTGTTTCTACATTAATCCTGAGCTACTTATTTCTGCAATTCTTTTCAAGCTTAAATCTTGCCACGTCTGGAAACAACTGTGTAGGCTAATGGCTAAAGATGAGACGATAAAAGAGATACCACAAAAGCAGTGACCCTATTATGAGGAATGTGTAAATACGAACATTCTCATTTTCCTCTATTGAGAAAAAAAAGAAACTTTTTACTCAAGGAAGTAGAGTACAGTTTTCTTCTTAGTTAAGATAACCTGGCAGGAATCTGTTGGGGGCAGAATAAATGTTCCCTGTTCTGCAAATGGTTCGTGATTTTGGACACAGATCCAATTTTTTAAAAAATGGTGTTGGCCTTGGAGTGCATGGAAAAGGAAGAACAGTCAAGTATCTACAGCATAAAACTCTTACACACATGCGTGCACAAAAATGCACAAGCATGCCACTTGCAACACGGAGATAGGAAGCCATATGGCATCTCTGGTTTCTCTTGCTCTCCCTGCCTACCGCAGAAGATTGGTATCCTTCACTGACCCTCTTGCAGAAGCAGAGTGCTGTGTTAACACAAATGGCACAGAGCACACTGGTGTCCAAACAAGTTGGGAGGCTGAGCCATTTTGCCTTCAGCAGCTGAAACCATTCTGTAAGCATTTTGCATATAATTAAACCTTCTTTTCCCATCAGGTGATCTGACCTCAGCATATAACTATGCACACCAGAACAAAAGATGGTAAGATGGGTCAAATAATGGAATAGTGGGCAGAAACCTCCTATTTATAAATATGACATTGCCTTATCCAGAGGGGGAAACACTGGCTCTTCTCAGGATCCTTGTTTCATGCACTATGCATCCCATGCTTGTGTTCAGCAGCATGAGCAGACCTATCCAGCTGTGCTCCTGGCTGCCAATCATTCCCATGTTTCTCATAGAGATCACACCAAGGACGTATGCACTCAGTCAGCGTAGTTGGAGAAGTGCACTCTCCCTCAGCCACCTATTTCGCTGGAGCCTGTGGTCTGGCATCAGCAACCACAGCACAGACATTGTACTATCACAGCATTAAATCTTGTCTAATCAACACAACAATGGCTCCCTCAGTCTGGCACAGCCATCTTGCAGGCAGTAGCGATGCCTCATTCACGAGCTGATCCCCCTCTCTGGTTTATTATGGCACTGGTGGGCTCTGTGAAGAGAGCTCTCCCCATGTGCTAACTGTAGCTGCTGCCTATCACTCCTACTCTAGATATTGCTGTACATTCACAACTGTGGCACCAGAGACCTCAGCTGGCAAGGGCTGAGGCAAACAACAGCCGTCTCCGTTCTTCTATGTCGGTGTGACTTCTTTGCCAAGAACTATCACTGTCAAGTAAGGGTTAAGAAAATGCACTGCTGAAATGCCCTTCATGGGCAGCGTGCATCCCACTGCGATAACGTCACAGCCCAAAACAGGAACAGTGCTCTCATTGGTGCAGGGTCTGTGCCTGGGCAGCAGCTGGAGAGGACACATGGGAGAAAATGTTGAACCAGAAGCGTTTTATTTTTGGTAGTTTAATAATGGGCTAGGAACGTTAGTGAACAGGAGCTGAGGAAAGACAAACACATCTTTTCTGAGGAACCTTGAGACAGTTCCCTCAGTAGTTCATGCTAGTGAGACCTTGAAGTCCTCACCATCTTTCTAAAACTCCCGGCATGGACTTACACTCACAAGCATGAACCAAATGTTTTCAGGCGAGCTTGGTTCACCTTGGTGTCTGCACTCATATTTCATCCAAATGAGAGAGGGGGTCAGAGGCCTGCAGGAAGTCCAGCTTTGCAAGATGCATCAGCTGGGGACGGAGGGGACCAACAATGCAAAGGCCATGCAAGGGTTTGGGGAAGAGGTATGAGGAGCCTGCCACAGTGAGGGGGAGATGGGAGACCATTATGGGTTTTGCTGATTGTGTTGCTCACAAAATATTCTTCCAGGGCATGTGAAGGTGCAAGACAGCAGGAATTAATAAATAATCAGAAATACTTTTCAATTCCAAGTGTTTTATAAACATTAACAAATCTTCATGAGCCATCAGAGAGGTATTTAAGTCACATTCCATTGTTATAGATAAGAAGATGAAAGCTCTGGCTTAAGTCCAGAGTTTTCAAAAGCACAAGCTACTTTTTAGAGCTCCACTTGATGCTCAGCACCAGAACTCCAAAGGGATTGATTTCACATTTGCCATCGCTGTCAATGGGATACTGATTACTTCTACAAAACTAGGTTTCAACCTGCATGCTCAAAAGCACCTGAGAATAGCTGCTGAAGGTTCAGGCTTCGTTGGCTTGTTGGGTTTCTCCAACGTGTATAAGGAGATACTGCTTTGGGAGGTAAATGAACACATAAAAACATTTTTGTCACTATTGCCACAGTGCAACTTTAGCAAGATTAAGATTTTGTGGATTTAAAATTTACAAAAAGGATTGAATAAAACTTAAGGTTAAAATAAAGGACTTCCAAGTAAACCCATTCATCTGTGCAAACAGGAAGGGAAGTGGATCATGTTTTCAAATCTTTCTGCTTCTCCCATAAAGGGTAAGCAGATGGTTTGGGTGCATTTCCCTAAGTGTGTGATGAATATTTTATTCCTGAGAAGAATATAAACCAGGAAGGTAGATACAGTTACTTGCTGAAGTGAGCAGAAAACAACACAAGACTTACTCAGAAACCACGTGAACTGGTAGACCAGTGAATATATGCATGTATGTATATAGCTGTGTAAAATACAATTTATAGCAAAATACTTTAAAAGTAAGGAAGAAAAGTAGCTATTTTCATTGGAATTATGTATTCTCAAGTCTAATTGCTCTGTGGCCATGTTTGTTTCAAAGACTAAAGCCCTTGTTTGCTCACCCTCAAAAGCAAAGGTGGCAAAAAGAGGCCTCCAAATTCTGTGGAAATGGAGAGAGTCGCATTGAAATTGGCCAGCAGCCAAAACAGGAGGAAATCACAGAATTTTCACGCCAAGAATATAATGTCAGGTAGAAGCAGAAATACAATGCTGATCAAAGTCAGCAGGTTCAAACCCAGCCCTAGCCATGTGCAGCATGCTTCCTTCCCGGAAGCATCAGTGATGGGCTGCAAGCAGTCTCAGCACAGCCTTGAATGTCATAGAAGATCAGTGGAAGATGTAAGAATCAAAACAGAAATGCTCCTGTGGGGATACCCCTGTGTGTAAAAGTGAGTCAAAAATTGCTTAAAAGACTACCTGAAAGGGTATTTCAAAGGCACTCATGTACACTTTTTAAAAGTTGTGTCAGAGCACTGACACTTGCATGATACAGAATCTGTGTTATGGCACAGTTCTGCCATTCTTGCAGTTGCTTTTCCCCCAGGTGGGCTGACATGCTCAGGAGGAGAGCAAAAGCGGTAGCTTCTACCAGCGGTGACCTCGGGACTGCTCAGGTCATAGCACAGTGCTGAGCTCCGTGCTGGGAATTACCGTCTCCACCACAGCTACCAAACAGGACCAGAGAAAAGAGAAAGTGGTGGAGTTTTAGCAGTCTTAAAGTTGGCTGTCAGATCCTGTGTTCACAGTGTAGACCCCACGGAGCAGCAATGCAGCATCAGACCCTGTTGAAAGAGGCAGGATGGAGATCACTGTAGCTGTAAGCTGGATCACATACTGTTATGCATTTCTGAGCAGTAACTGTTGTGTGCCTTGAGTCAGCATGGACAGAGAAAAGGGCAAAGCTATTTCAAGGCTTCAAAAAGGCTGTGCTGACCACATGGATGATATTCTGGTGTGTGGATATTCAAAGGAAAAACACAGTAAGCACTTCAAGGAAATGTTCAAAACAACAAGGGCCCTGGCTCCAAGTGCTTCAAAACAAGTGTAAATTCTGCCAGCATCTTGTGTTTGGTGTGGCATCTTGTACCAGGACCAGCAGAAGACAGCTATGGCAGAAATACCACTGCCTATCTTCACACAGGAACGAAATGTAGCACTGTGAGAAAAGCTGGCATACTATCGGGGGCTTTTTTCCATTTTACCCCCAGAAACACTTAACTATTGCTGAACAATCGAAGAGTTTTTGATCTTGAAACATGAATTAGTATGGGGATTTTGGATCAGGAAACAGCCTTAAAGGAAGTCGCTACTAAGTGGCTGCTCCACTTTAAGCTTCCTTTGAGGTTGCAGTGCCAGCCGCCACACTTCAAGTGGTGTGTTGGCTCAGCAGTACCTCAAGGTATTGACCAAATACCTCAAGGTCACTTGCTTTCCCAGCTAAAACCTCACTGCTGTGCAGAAACTTGCAATTAGAGAAACGGCATTGGAACCGCTGCTTAGGTTCTGCCCACCCTGGGCTTTTTCCCTTGTCACCTCTTACAGAGCCTGTACACCTTCACTGCTGATTCTTCCACCACTTACTTATTTCTACTGTCGTTCAAGATCCCACATCACTCAGTTTAGTTCATTAAATTCTAAAAGGTATTAAAACATTGACTGCTTGTTTCATTTCCTTTGAGGAGTGCCAAAGTATTTTAGGAGGGCAGCTCTTCCTTTCCCACTACAATACAGTGTCTATTGCATGCCAGAAATAAATGATATTCTTGAAATGCGGCATCTTTCTTGGCGTTGTCCTTTTGTACCAGTACAATTTCAGTGTCTCACTTCAACGTCAAAGTAAGTAATGCAGGAAAGCGTTGGGAGGATTGGTCTACCCTCAGCTATGTGACAATAAGAACACCTCTGAGTCCAGGTGCCCTGGAAGATGGACGAGGAGAGTATCATGGATGGGAATGGGAGAAGTACTTTTTCTCCACACCAATGACTGCCTCTGCTCCTGGCTTCCAAGGGTCATCTACCAATGGGGTTTGGCAAGCTGTGGTGAAGAGACCTGTGCACCTACTGCAGATGGGGAGGAAAGCAGGTGAGACCCACCTCACTGCAGAGTTGGTCAAGGGATTGGTAGGGCAAGATACGATCACATCCCTGTGCCACCCTTGGCAGAAAAGTGTGACTTGAAAACCACTGCCTGGGTTTCCCCTCAATCATCTGCTTACGAGAAAAGGCGTTTCAGTCCTAAATTGCAGAAATTGCAACTGGAAGTCATGGAGTGATGCTGGAAGTAAAACAAGAAGTGGAATTAGCAACAAAATAGGTGGGACAACTGAACTTCTTTCTTTTCTCAGTGGTTCTCCTCAGTGAGAAAAGAACTGAGTTTGGCTGGTTGAAATATAAACATGTTTATTATAATGTTGTTGACAGGGAAAAAGTCACGAAATATTATTGCACAAAACCATGAGTCAAGACCTCTAATCTGTTTTTACAGTGATGCCTGTAGCTTAATTGCACTTACTCCTGAGAGTATATTACGGCTTCTTATATCTTCATTATTGCACAGGCATTAATTTAATCAGAGATAATAAACGAAGCCTCTAATTACAGGTCATAAATTTTGTTACTTTACCAGAACAGGTGGGAAGACAAAAACATATGGCCCCATAAACATGAGCTGGCTTTTGCCATCCCGTCATTAAGGACACTGGAAACATAGCTGAGAATTCTCCAACACTTCCACACAGTCCTTAGTGTAGAAGACCTTTGGTGTAGAGTACCTTTGCCACCTCCTGGATCATTACAAACCCACACGTGTCTTGTGTTTGGATTTTTTAAATAGATCTAAGCGTAGGAATTATGTTTGCAGATTCCCAGGCTCTGATACATCTAGAGGGAAGGGTCTTTGCAGACTGGTTTCAATGGAGGCATGCTGCCAGGAGTTGGGAGCTCCTTGTGAATGACTGTGATTTCCCTTCAGGCCCTCCTGTTTCTGCCAAATTTGAAGTGGATTTTCTGCAAGTGAGAAGAAAACATGGCCCCTTTCCAACAGGACAATACCTGGGAGGGCATCTGATGAGAAAAACTTTGCAGAGGCCTTTCAAAGCATCTTAAAAAATCCCCTCCTGTAGGGGATTTCTTGTAGTGAAGGAAGCCATTAGCTGGGCATGGGAGGCGTTTACTTAGTTATCTAATCTTTCTAATCCACAAATTACATTATATGGAATGATCCATCTTTTCCTATTTCTAAAATGACTGGTCCCTCAGTACATTGTTCTGCACAGTAAAAAAAAAAACAACATGTGGTCAGCAGGATCAGCTTAGTATTTAATATAGCCTTCAATTTTTGCAAAAAACACCTCTTTCTGCTTTTAGTGAATTACTTTTTAGATGCAGTAAATACATTGTCTTCTTTCTTTCTATTCAACACACTGATATTTGTAGGCAGCTATTTTGTACTCCAGTTGTCACCTTCAGCCAAGTTACTCACACATCAAACGCACCCAATCTGAGCTCACAAGTCAGCTTTGAACATTTAAGAATTTCTGTTGTTCATTTCTTAATCTGTCTCCACTAGATCTGTATTGTTTAAACACTGAAGTACCCTGAAGTTAATATGATATATCAAGCATGGTCTCTCCAGACTTTAGTGGAGGAGGACTGCTCTCTCCTTGGTCTGTACTGCGGACTTGGCACTACACAGCAGGAAATACAAAGGGAATGGGACAAGGGAAAATGGTTTCAAACTAAAAGAGGGAAGATTTAGACTGGATATAAGGAAAAAGGTTTTTACTATAAGGGTGGTGAGACACTTGCACGGGTTGACCAGAGATGTAGCAGATGTCTTTGGAGACTTCCAGGGTCAGACTGGATGGGGTTCTGAGCAACCTGTTCTAGCTGTAGTTGTCCCTGTTCCTTGCAGGAAGGATTGGAGTAAATAACCTTTAAGGATCCCTTTCAACTCAAACAGTTGTTATGATTCTATGAAATACAGCCCCACACTACATGAAGGCCTGGCAGTTCTGGTGATTAGAGGTGATTGTAGAAGGTCCTTTCAAAGGTGACCTTGTGCCTGGGAGCAGCGTGCTGGGTGCTTCAGCCTGCCTGCTGCTGGGTGCTGACCAAGGGTGTAACTTGCTCCTTGTTTCGACATAGCTGGGAGGTAAAGTATTTTCCAAACACGGCCAACTACCAGTACAGAGAATCTGCAGAGTTGTGGCTCAGTTCTTTAGAAAAATCTCTTTTCTGCTGTCAGAGAGTGCAGTGGTTCCAGCCAAAGGGCTGTGGACCTCTGAATTGGCAAGTGCCTTAAGGGGACATGCAACTCTGAGAAGCAAGAGCATTGACACCTGCTGACAACTGCACCACTGGAGTCTGGAGCTGAAGTGGAAAAGTTTGAAGGCTGCAGGTCACGAAGGGCTGAAAACAGCAGCTGTTGTTTAATCTCCATGAAGCATTTTTCTTTGGTGCCTGAAATCCTGGAATAAAAGTATTTCAGTTACCTTTCCTTATATATACTTGCCAGGAGCTTAAATTCCCAATGTTGCATTCATTAATGTGCACTGATTTCCTAAAACCCCACACATCATTTCTCCACACTCACTGCTGCCTATGCTTCATCCAGACTCTATGTCATCTAGGAGTTCCACCAACCAAGTCTTGGGAACAGAATGAACTCACTTCTCCCAGCCTGGGGCATGCAGGGCTGCTCATTTGCTGCCCATAGACACAGAGTTCACTTTACACACGTGAGGAATCTCTCTTCCACCAGCATCTCAGTGATTTGCAGGGAAAAAAAATTACAGGTGTGCTTTATGAATGAAAAAGATGAAGCCATATGAACAGCAGGCTCCCTGACTTGGTGCTATTAGTTGCTTAAATCTAAGAATGATACATTATAAATACACCCTTACTGTCATTTCGAAGCACATGCTAAGGGAGGGATAAGGCCAGAAACCTCATTCTCTTTCAGAACTTTTCTTCCAGTTATATTTTCACTTATTTCTGAAGTTATTTCTCTGCCTTCTGATTTTGAGGTATTTGAGTAACACAGTGTGAGATAGCCCCTGTTCTTTCCTAGACCGTGTAAGAAAGCACATGGGAAAGTGTACAATTTCACAGCATCTCATTATGTATCTAAAAATCTACTGGATTCCCATTCTCTCTGTTTCTGTTTGCCTCTATAGACACAAGCGTGATAAAACTATTGCCCACAGACCATCCAAACTCATTTCAAACAGAATGGAAATTGCCAGAGCATCCCTGCAGGGCTCACTCCATGTTCACAAACCTTCCCTTGGCTTTGCCTAATACTGCCTGGTTAGCAGATTTAGGCTGCATCATTCAGTGGCAAGAGACATATGTGCGGTGACTTTTTCCTTGCATGTTTTTTTTTTTTTTTGCTAAATAAGACAATAATAATATAATAAACATGCTCAACTTCTCTCTGCAACCCTTGCTGACCCAGGATTGTTGCCGAAGTGGCTGTGTTGCTTCTTTCCTATGTCTGTGGCCATCCTTCCCTTTTTTTGTTTTTTCCTTCTCAGCCATTTCTAAGAGGTTTGTTGTTAAGCCCCATCCACTGATGCCGTGTTGGAGAAACTGCTCACACAGAAAGCATGAGCTTTAATATTTTGATTGATGATGGCTAGGCCAAGACTGGTGTAGTCAGCGATCAAGTTGGTTGGACTCCACAACGCGGACCAGAAGCATGTCTCAAGACAGCATTAAGTAAAGTGAATGTGCACAATATGGTTTTCTTCTCTGTTAGGTCTCATATCACTGTGACCAAAACCAAAGCTGAATGTAAAAATCCTCCAAAAACACTACTAGAAATTACTGGTCAGCTGTCTGGGAAGGGAGGAAGTACCACCACACCTCACCAAGCATTTGATGACTTACCGTCCCCAGGATTGTTTTGGCGGCAGGGGAACCTCTGAGCTATTCTTGTCCTGTAAGAGCTTTTTAAATAACCACTTCTTACTGCCATTAATTTTTAAATACATTGTTATCCGTCTGCCCATCCTCTCTTTTTAATAGCTTTTCTTTTCATAGCAGACAGGTGGTATGCTCACAGCTTGCATATAGTAGAATCATACAATCACTACAGTTGGAAAAGACCTCTCAGATCACTCAGTCCAACAGTCAGCCCACCCACACCGTGCCCACTGCCCACGTCCCTCAGTGCCACACGGTTGTTGAACACCTCCAAAGATGGTGACTGCACCGCCTCCCTGGGCAGCCTGTGCCACTACATCACCGCTCTTCGAGAGAAGAAATTCCTCCTAACACCCAACCTGGGGCAACTTGAGGCC
This sequence comes from Perdix hodgsoniae, assembly GCA_035772895.1. Classification (NCBI taxonomy): domain Eukaryota; kingdom Metazoa; phylum Chordata; class Aves; order Galliformes; family Phasianidae; genus Perdix; species Perdix hodgsoniae. The sequence continues at coordinate 5,805,536 of JAPSGF010000027.1, read as the reverse complement.
ATTCCCTCTTGTCCTATTGCTGTTAACTGGGAGAAGGGGCTGACCCTCACCTCTCCTCAACTTCGGGCCGTTACAGAGAGCAGCGAGGTCTCACCCGAGCCTCCTCTTCTCCAGCCTGAACAATCCCAGCTCCCTCAGCCGCTCCCCGCCAGACTTGTGCTCCAGACCCCTCACAGACACGGCCTCGAGACGGACGCACCGCACTACACCGGGACGGCAGGGAGCGCAGCCGGCACAGCGTTTACCAGGCGGCAGCCAACCGCAGCCCGCCCGTGAACGTTTCCGCGGGCAGCTGGACGCCCGCACGGCCGCCCCCGGAGCCCAGGAAGCGCGCAGTTCGGGATAACCGGAGCTCCCGCAGCACCGCCCCGACTTCCCCGAGCTCCTCACCCACGACCCAAAGCCGAGGGGGGGGGACCTGCCCCCGCCCCGCGCTCAGCCCGCGGCAGCGGGAGGCCGGCCCCCGCCCGCGCTCCGCCCCCCGCCCCTCCCGGCGGCCGGGCCCGCTCGGAGGGAGGCGATGTGAGCGGGCGGCGGGGGACCGCGGGGGGCGGCGGGCAGGGCGAGATGTGGCTGAAGCCCGAGGAGGTGCTACTGAAGAACGCCCTCAAGCTCTGGGTCACCCAGAAGAGTAGCGGCTACTTCGTCCTGCAGCGGCGGCGGGGGCACGGCGACGGCGGCGGGCGCTTCACCGGTACCTGGGCGCGGGGCTCGGCGGGGCCCGCCGGCGGCGGAGCGCGGGGAGCCGGGGCTGCGGGCGGAGCGGCCGCTTTGTTCGGGCGGCGCGGGGGGAAGCGTCGGGTCGGGGGCGGCTTTCCCGGCATCCCGTGACCGGGAGCTGCCCGCCGGCGGATCGCGGTTCTGCTCGGCGCCGCGCTTTCTTCTCGCCGTCCTTCCTCTCCGTGGCGGGGAGCGAGGGCCGGCGGCCGGAGTCCGCGGGAGGGAGCGGACCCGGCGCGGCGTGCGGAGCTCGGGCGAAGTCGGAGCGGAGAGCCGAGCGGCAGAGCTCGAGCCGAAACGCCTGGGGGAGGCTGTGCCCTCCCGGCAGCAGGGCTTAAAAGCAGGTGTGAAGGTTGGCGTCTACTTTTTAAACATCGCCGTTTGAAACGGCGGCGGGCTGATGGGGCTGATGCGTTGGGGAGGACGATCGGGTGTTCTCACGGTGTTTTCCGAGTCTGCGTTATCGGGTCCGTGCTATCGGACCTTCTGCTCTTGAGCTGTCGACCCTCGCCAGTAGGTAGTGCTGCTTTGTGCGTGTTTGCATCCCGAAGTTCGTCCTAGCGGCGGATTCACGACGAAGCCCCCAACCTGGAGTTGGTCATCACAGGGTCACGGAGCGGTTTGGGTTGGAAAGGTCCTCAAAGCCCGTCTGGTCCCGACCGCAGCCTTGGGCAGGGCTGCACCCCTCCGAACAGGCGCTGTGTCAGGTTGAAACGCAGGCACTGGGGAGCGAAACGCGAGCGTCGGTAACTCAGCGGCTTCCTCTCACGGTGAGACAAAAGCCCGTCCCCAGGTTTTCCCCTGCCCCCCGTGAGGAAGCTGCAGGCCGCTCTTTTGTGACCGTAAGGGCGGCGTGGATTAATTTTCAGAGTTTAAAAATAACCTTTTACAGCTGCTTGATTCGAGTCCAGCGCAATCATGAGGTTGGGAGCCACAAATACCGCTCCTCGTGCCCGTGCTCTCCGTGGCAGAGATTTGCAAACTTCAAAGAAAACAAAATGCTTCTCTATCTGGTGACGTTTCAGGTGAATCATTTTCTGAACCTAAGGTGCACGGGCTTGCACAGACCTTTTGGCTGGCAAAGCCGAGCCACTCCTGTCTTAGAAAACATCTTCTAAGGGAACTGTGAATTCTGACTCTCGTGAACGGTTTTGAAATACACCTGTATGTAAAAGGGGTTGGAAATTAGAGTCCCGTATCAAGTATGGGAGAGCATTAAGGATAGCTGGGGGTAGACACTTATGTTTTTTCCCCCTCAATTTTAATTGGTTACATTCAAAATGCAGACCTGTGCGGAGAAGCAGTTTGGGTTGGCTGGTACGTCTGTTTCCTTTTGGTGCAAAGCCTGCATCACAATTCTTGTTTGATGGGGGCGTTATTGGTACTTGCGTTTTCCAAACTGACAGATAGGAAGGTCAGAAAAGTTTTACTGTATTTCCGAATAAAGGCTCTACAGCTTGTCAACACTGAGTTAGAAGAATTAGTTTGTTTTGCTGGTGAAACAAGACTTAAGTGGGAACATTGTCCATATCTGTTTTCCTTTCCCTTTAATATCATAGAATCACAGAATGGCTTGGATTGGAAGGGACCCCAAGGATCATCAAACTCCAACCCTCCGGCTGCCGACAGGGCCGCCATCCTCCACATTTAACACTAGACCAGGTTGCTCAAAGCTCTGACCAGCACGGTCTTGAACACCTCCAGGGACGGGGCATCCACAGCCTCTCTGGGCAGCTGTGCCAGCACCTCACCGCTCTCTCTGTGAAGAACTTTCCCCTGACATCCAACCTAGTTGCTTGAGTTTTGGCCAATGGGAAACTAGATTTGACGGAAGGATAGAGGCTGGAAAGTGGTGAAGTCCCTGTACATTTCGTGAAAAAAGGTGACTGTAAAAGGAAGCCTCTCAGCTCCTGCCCTGAGGCTGCATGTGCTCAGGCTGTGTTAGAATCCATCTGGGATCAAGAAGGAAAAAAAAAAAAGCAAAAAAAAAAAAGCAGCCAACAAAACCAAGGAGGCTAGATTTCATAAGCAGGGTGTGCAGATGGTGCAGTGGACCACCCGGCATAATTAGCTTTGAGCAGAGTGGAGCAGTGGTGTCAGAGTCGTGCAACAGCTGAGCTGCCCTTGTGGTTGCTGCTGCAACGTGGTGTTTTCCCTGAATCTATGAGAGAACATCTGTTTTATTGCCCTGTTCTCATTCTTGCATGGTTTTTTTTTTCTTCTAGGACGCTTTTCTTTCCATACGAGGGCATTTTATCCATTATGTAAGAGTAAGTTAGCGCAGCCGGAGGGTGTATTTTACGTGGATTTAATTCCTTAAGGATGGAGTAAAGAACATCTATCAAAGGAAAAGCTCTTTCCTTCCATACCCACCTTACTTTCTTTGAGCACTGTGTTTCAGTTGGACTGTGAGCAGATGTTGGTAAGAGAGAGACTGTATTTGCTGCTGTAATTTGATTTATGTTCTAGGGCAATTATTGAGAGTACACTGGATTTGCAAACAGTAGGTACAAAAAATGATGGAGACAGTGTTTAACTGTTCATGACCTGATCAGTGCAATTCTGTCTTACCATGCTTTTTGAGTCAATGTTTAACTTGTCAGTTAGCCTGCATCTCTGCTTGAGACTATGACTGGATTAGAAACTCAGGAGGGAAATTAGTAACATTTAGAAATACTTTGTAGAAACTGAATTATATATTTTTTTAATTAACAACTAATATTTAACCTAATTTTAAGTCAGGTGTTTGTTTTTTGATTTTTTTTCTTTTTTAATAATATATAAAGAGAATGACCAAATTAATTTATGTTGGTTATAGTTTCTTTGGCCATTATGGGCCACTTTGTTAATGGCAAAAAGACTTCATATAGCCACAATTAGTAAGTCAAAATTGGTCTGGTACTGGATGAGGTTTTTGGCTCCAAGCTTATGTATTAATGATAAGCTTGAGATGCCATCACTGGACAAAACCACTTTCAAATACTTTGTGGTAGAACAGTGCAAGACAGTGTAGCCTGTAAGTACATCACTATTTTTAGTTTTATTAGGGATTGCTGAATGCTTGAATACCTTCCTGTTTGATTAGATTAATTTTGTCAAAATGAATTTTGACAGCAAAGCTGTGTGTTCTGTGACTTGTTGGGAATGTTTTTGTCCTGGGCCCTGGATTAAGAGTAGCTTTTCACTCTTTCCAAGCAGCTAATTTTGCAGTTTGTTTACACAGTACTTGACACTGCATGCTTTTAGTGTATAAATACCTCTGGAGTCTTCTAAGTACTTGTGAATTTTACCTTTTATAATGTTAAATAAAACTTTAAAATCAACTCTGAAGTCTGTGAACTGTTTCAAGCAGCTTTTTGTCTTTACTTTTTGAGATAGTTGCTTCTTTGGCTTCTTCCCTGAAGTAGATAAATAAAAGATTACATTTTGTTCCTCTTTTACTCATGTTTTTTATTTAGTTATGATATTTGTCCCTAATATTCTTCTAGTATTCAACTGTTTTCATCTCAGGACACTTTCCGAAATGGATTGGGTCTTAAATCTTTTGCAATTCTCAGAGGATGAACATTTTAAAGATAGATAAATTTTTCCTTGAGCTGGTATAGATCTTTATAGTTCACAATCTTAGATGTCAGATAATACATTGGTAAAAAGAAACATCTTCTGTATATGAATCTGAACCTTATTATTTTTTCAATAAAAATAAGTGTGATTGGCAGCTTGAGCTATTGGCAGCAGTTGAATTAAACTCCTCATTTTAGAATTTCATTTTTTCTTTTAAATAAAGTTCTTGCAGAAGGATGGCTTTCAAACTGGTCCATAGAGCACCTCCTAGTTGTTAGTAGAGATCTGATTTGTTACATGGGAAGAACTCTGTCCCTTCTTTTCCCCTTGACCGGATTCTAGAATTTTAATGCGTAGAACAAAGTGAGTGTTGGTAAATTCTGTGTCCTTTTTTTGGGTAATTGAAAAGCAAAAGGTGATTTGCTGCTCTTTTGTACTTGCCAATCTGAATAGTACTGCAATCATCTTACATACAGCAGCTTTTATTAGACCTGTTTCTCTCCCAAGGTCAGGATAAATAATCTTGTGCTACAGTCTATTTCAGAGAAAGACAGGGAGACCACAGAAGTTGAAGGTTCCTGTGTCTAAGACAGTAATCCTGTATTGATTGCCCCTATTTATTGTACTCTAGAAGGAGAGGGTCAAAAATGCAGTCGAGGCTTCGATTTTTCAGTAGTGTATGCAAATGCATATCCTTTATTATTATTTTTTTTAACCTTCTGAAAGGCATGAAGGCAAAATAAGTTGTTTACTAAAGGATGTATCCTGATACAGACCTCAAAATAGCTTGCCTACCAGAATCAGGGAAAGTTACCTTCTAATATTAATGTATATCTGTGATACCAGTGGAAGTTACTGGATAGATAAAAGCTAAATTTGAGCTCTAACTACCCAAAATAAATAAATAAATAAATAAATCCTGATGCAATAGGTGGAGGAGAGGAAGATGACATGAAAACAGTGTTAGTAAAGGATACTTAGCGTCCAAGTCTGTGTTTATGGCTCTGTTTTCATAAGAAGAGCTCTTGGAAACTTTGCACGAGAAGAAATGCAAATAGTTTACCAAAAGCTTAAACTCCTGTCAAAATTTTATCTAGCCTTGCCCACAACTGGAATTCAGACGGGCAAGTGATTTCCTCTTCCCTCTCATCTTTTCCCCATGTTTCTGTGTAGCATGCTTTGAACTTTCCTGCTCATGTGGCTTTTCCCCAGCAGAGCACATGGCCCAGGCACTGGTAACGGAGGCTGTGGCTGCTCCCCACCAAGCCCAGCAATCACATCTAAATCCATGTGCTGCTCTTGGCTCCTTCTGTTTGCTTTTTGCGTCTCTGTTTCGTTCTCCTTGTACAAAAGGTGAGAGTGGACCTGTGTGTGGAGAGAGGGCTTCAGGCTGTCTTTGCTCAGACTGCCAGTCTAGGCAACCCTGTAAACCAGTCAACAGCCACAGTAACTGTATTTTCAGTTGTGGAGGCCAAACAGAGTAGAAGACAACAGGAAAGTAATGGAGAGTGCCTAGTGGCATAGTTCAAGTAACACTGCCTGGTTTGCTTTAGCTTTATTTACAGCATCTGTCAGAAACACAAGGGGTGTTTTTCTATCACAATGCCCAGAGCAGCAGCCTGTGTTGAGTAATTTACAAGGCTATATGCTTGTGCATTCCTGTTCCCAACAGTTTTCATGCAGAAATCTGTTTTCGTGTGCACTTTTTGCAGTGCCAGAGGCTAGGCCTTCAGCTCTGTGGCCTTTGGGGCTTTAAGAACAGGCAGGGTGTGCTGTGAGTGTGGCCATATCACCTGGTGCAGCAGCCAGTGAGAGTTCTACCCTCTCCCAGCGCTCCGGCTGGGGAGCAGCACTTAAATCCTGTGTTTCTACGTGCCAGGTTCAAAAAGTAAACAAATGAATAAAAAGAGGAAGAAGAAAACCTTCCCAAGTTGCGGTGTTTGATCTGGAAAAACACGAGTTGGAAGTAACTGAAGGACTTCAGTGCTTAAACTTCTCCGGATTAATAAATGTGAGAAGCATTAGGCCCTTCTGCTGAAATCTAATGTTCAAGCTGACCTGTGAGACTTTATTGCTCCAAGGGGAATGCTGTCTTTCTGCAGCACTTGGAGGAGTCCTTCACCTTTTTTCTTGCGTGCTTATCCAAATGAGTTCTGTTAACTTTTATTTTGGGGGTGAAAAGAAGCTTGTTGGGAGAAGCTGACTCCTGGGTGCTGCTTTGTGTCAAAACCTATTTACATAATTCAGCAGAATTCAACAAAGCCAATGTCTGGTGTTAAGCTAAGATAGCAAGGTTCTGTTAGTAGCCTTTGCAACTGATAGCTCTTCTCTAACAAAAACATAGATTTTAGAAAAGTCTGAGTGAAAGCAGCAACCTGCTAAACACCCGTGCTTCAAACTTATAGAAAAATCCTATTAAGATGTTAAGAAAGATGTAAGGAAGTCCCCAGGTGTTCTGCTGGGAGCCACTGCTGGTGAGCAGTAGCTGCATTCCCGGTGTCCTGCACTGTCTCTGTGCTCTTGGGGATGGACTGCTTTGGCCAAGGGGCAGGACATGAGTATGAAGACGTGCTGGAGTAGTTCTCAGGGTGCCTCTGCTCTTCGCCTTGCAAGAAGACCACCCTTCTGCTACAGCTGGACAGATGGACACAGGGACTCCTGGTTTCCATCTCAATCACCACGCAGTGGAAGCCTGCTTGTCCAGCCAGTGAGCGTGCCTGCTTTAGTGCAGCTCCTACTTTATTTTTATGGAAATCCAAATTGTTTGATTTGCTCTTCTTTCCTCCAAATTCTAATGCCTGAGCAGCTGAGCTTATAGCTGCTAACTCTCCTTGCAAATCAGTGTTTGCTCAAAACCAACCTGCGCTGTTGACTACTTCCACTTTGCAGTAAGAATGTTTTCCTATTGATTAAAGTGTTTTGTCAAGCTGCTGCTTTTACTGTCCAGGGTTGTTTTTCATACTGCCTCTATATCAGGGGAACATAAATAGCAAGCAGCAGTAAAAGGCAGCTCTGAACATTCAGAGATATGCATCATGCTCTATCACTTTGTTCTGAAGAGAGAGCTTGTCACTCTACTTTTAAATCCTTGAATCCAACATCGATGTTTATATCTAACAAAGATAATGCAGCCTAATTCAGTAGAGATTGTAAGCATTTAAAACAGAGCTCTGGCATAACATAGGTAAGCGTAGCCACCAGTCACTTTTCTGAACAGTCCTGAACTAATCTCCACAGTCCCCAGGGGCCTCTTGCTGAGCATCTCTGCGGGCAGATGTGGGTTGAGGTGCTATAGTCTTCTTCTCCCTGTATTCTCTGTTGGGTTCAGTTTGACAGAGAACCGTAAAACGTGCCTTACTGCATACCTGCCCAGTTGTTCTGGTTTCCAATTCAATGAAGACCTTTGAAGACCAATGAAGACCAATGAAGATTTTTGATGTTGGTGAGGCTCTGGCACAGCTGCCCAGAGAAGCTGTGGTGCCCCATCCCTAGAGGGGCTCAAGGCCAGGTTGGATGGGGCCCTGAGCAGCCTGAGCTGGTGGGGGGCAGCCCTGCACACAGCAGCAGTTGGGGCTGCGTGGGCATTGAGGTCCCTTCCAACCTAAAATATTCTGTGATTCTATGAATTTTCAAAATATCTTGTGGATAATTAACAGAAAATCAGGAATTAAGCCTGCATTTTTTAGTTTGAAAGATATGATATGTTTAGTAGAAAATGGTGTTAGACTAACTTACTGTAAACATGTTTCTTTATCTAGATTGTAAGCTATGGGCATGACACAGGATAATTTGTAATGGAACTTTTTATCTTTTTATGGGGGTATAAGGAAATTTATTTTTGAAAAACAAATGTATTTTTGTGCTTTTGAGAACCGGTTGGTTATAAAATACCCTTGGATAGCCTTTTTATTTTTAATTTCCTTTGAAGAAATCGTCAAAAGTTTTTCTCCACATCATTCAGCTGAAATTTATTTAGATAGTAAAATCTGATAGTGCGATTCACAGTATCCTGGTTACATTCCATTGAGTTATAGATGTATACTACTCTTCTCTGTAGAAGAGAGACAGTACTTATCTGTTGCAGAATGGGAAAGGATCCCCAGATTCCTTGCTATTTTTTTAATACCTGAGTGTGTTTGTGGCATGGTATCCATAATGCACATATAAAATAGATTTGCAGTTAGATGTATAGCACTTTTGCCTTACTTTGATTCTAATTTCCAATATCAGGGTAGAAAAATAAGCACAAAGTTAGATGTTTCAAAAGTAGGGGTGTAATGAAAGCTACAGTGTATGCTGTGGGATTTGTAGGGAATTTTGATGTATAGGTTTGCTTCTTAAAAAAATATAGGCAGATGTTCCCACTGTCAGATTTTCCACAAAAAGGGATCAGATTTATTGAGGTGGAACATTTCATTTCAGTGGAGATGTTTCCTTTTTGCTTCTGTCCTCTCCTCTTGTCTGCTAGAAGCATACATTAAACCTGAGATTTGTGTCTGAATTCTAGCATGGCAGTGTTCTTTATGTTTGAAGAGCCTTGTACGTTCTGAATAGCCCGAGGTGTTCTCTTAGCCAACCCTTCAAATCGGTCTGTGCAGTCAATGCAACATTAACTGCTTCACTGAAGTAGTTCTGCATCTTGGGAGGTCAAAAAGTTGACGAGGACTTGGTGGAGCAGCTCGTTAAGGGCAAAGCAGTACTTTCAGGTTTAGGTTTCTTCCACAAGTCTTGTCCCACAGAGAGGAAACAAACAAACAAACAAACAAACAAAACAAGAAAATACCACTGAAGAGGAATTTTGGGAAGGAAACCTGTGAAGCAGTTGTCTCTTTTCTTGTGCTTCTGAATCCTTCTAATTTTTGACTGTCCTAGAGATATAAATGGTTTCCCCGCTGCCTGTGAGAAAGGTCTGCTTCATCCTGACATCAGTGTGTGCACCCGACATGCCGACTGTATAATTTCCACTAGATTACCACATCCAGCTTGGATGTACTTATGAGTTTTGTGTCCTTTTACACCCCAGAAAATGCATCCTTAGAAGTTCCATCCCACTGACCCTCAGCCTCCATCAGTCTCTCCTCTGTATGTTTTGGTACTTACACACTCAGGTTCCAGCTTGCCTGCCCTACTTGGGCAGTGCTCCCCTTTACTGTTCCCCAGCAAAACCCTCTGGGCTGAGGGGTGTTGGGAAGAGATGGTGGCTGAGACAGCAGGGACAGGAACAAGATTTTTAATTTGTATGGTTCTCAGTTGAAGGAGGAAACTTTTGTGTGTGTGATAGTTGATAAGCAAGATGGAAATTGTAAGCAGAAGCAAGCAATGAGAAGAGGAATTGTTTTTTCTCATCAGTTTTTCAGGAACAGAAAAAGGAATTAATTCTGTGCAGGCTACGAAGTGCAGTTTTGTGTACTTCCATGGCTTTTCTCGTAGTTTCTGAAAACAATTACTTCACCAATCAGATGTTCGTTAAGTGTTCTTTTGGGATTTTCATAGCACTGTTAGTTGACTTTTTCAGTTAGCTCAGTCAAATTAAAAAGAAATTCTTCTCCTAGATCTATCACCAGGGGAAATCATGTGCAGCACTTCGTAAGTTTCTTCTTTTTCTTTCATGCAATGTCTCAAGTCTTTTGAAGTTTGGAAGTTAAATCGTAGTATTGTTCTCTGCATCGTTTGATGCTGTCTTACTGGCTTTCATCCAGCTATTTTGAAGAGCGCACGCTGAAGCTGATGCTGTGTTTTCTGTAAGTGTGGATACGCTGCTACCTTTTATACTTGGGTGATTTTTTTTACTTTTATTTTTTGAGAGGGCATTTTGCATTTTCTGGTAGAATACGTAATAGTCTTCAAATTCAGGTCTCCATTTTAAACAGATGGCTGTTGTCTCTTGATGTCTATTTAGCCGAGAAGCTGAATAGCCTCTCGCATCTCTCACAGTGTAGTTTTAAAACATACTAGTGTCCAACTTCTGCTTGGTTTTAGTGGCATGACCGATGTGTGTGAGCACAAGAAGGAAGTAGTTGGTAGTGTAATTATTTTTGCTTTTGGAAGGTTTTTGACACTGTTCCATGTGGGATTCTTATACCTCTTAGACAAGAAAGTTGCTGCTGCTATTTTGTTGTGCTGTAATCAATTTTCTCCTCTCCTCTCCTCTCCTCTCCTCTCCTCCCTCTCCTCTCCTCTCCTCTCCCCTCCTCGTGAGGTGGTATTTCAGAGTAGGATTTCGTAGGTCTCATTTTATTGTTTCCATTAATCACTTACATGATGGACTGGTAAACACAGTTATAAAGCGCTGGCAAAACTTTTGGAGACTGAGAACAATTCATTTTGTCTTGGATTGATGGTGATAGAGCAAAAATACAACTACAAATACAGTGTTTTGGTTGGAAAAGTTAAATATGTAAAGGGAAAATGTAGCTTTGCATTGTATTTAAATCAAATGCCAATTTACAATGGGATACTGCTGCAAGCCTATTTGGATACAGTTGTGGGCATGCAAAATACGGGAGGTAGTTTTCCATTCTTCATACAGCTGAGAACTTACTATTAACAAACTTTGTGTCTGGTTTTGAGTGTTATGCTTAAAGATTAGCTCGAGCAATGGAATGTTTGAAAACTATGACCTGTAAGGAAGAGATGAGTCAGCTGGGGTTCATTTGGAACAAGAGAAATTGTGAGACAGTGGCCAATTATGTGGATGCTTTTTGAGTTTATCGAGTATTAACATCAAAAACTTTGGTCAATTACTCTTTGTGTTCCGGGGAGCAGGATTCATTTCCAGAAGGAAGGTTTAAGTTTGCGGTGGTTATTTGTTTGTTTGTTTTTGCTGTAAGAATACATCCTGACGCTGTTGGTAGCAGTCTGTTGGGGAGGTGGTTGCACCTTGGTTGTGGGAGGTTTTGAAGAACAGGTTAGACAAATATTATTTATGGTACAGGTTCTTTTATCCAGCTTGAGAACGGGGGCTGGAACAGTAATTTCTTTGGGCTCCCTCAGGTCTTCACCGTAGTTCTGTGATGATATGTGTATACATGAGGCAGAACCAGAAGCACAAAATACTTCTTACGTGTTTGATCGTCTAATCTGGTTTGCATCTTGCATTTTGAGTAACTGCAAGTTGCAGCTTAAAACATGGACAGAACTGTTATCGTCATGTTCCATGTTTTGATTTTCTGGTTTTAGATGTGGAAAGACTTGCAGGCTTCAGAACTGGTGGCAGTGAAGGTTGGTGCTAATGCTCTTTTCTCCCACTTTTCTCTTTGCATGATTGCAGGTCGCTTGGTGGGTGCCCTGGATGCTGTTCTGGATTCCAATGCACGTGTTGCTCCCTTCAGAATCTTACTGCAAGTCCCAGGCTCACAGGTTTACTCTGCCATTGCATGTGGTGAGTTATTGAACGGATCAGAAGTTTACTGGGCCATAGCTATTGGTGAGTCACATGCAAAAAAATTCTGAGCATGCTCAGCATCTGCATGTCCAAGAAACTCAAGGTAACCCCAGCTGGTCGTGTGCAGGTGTGAAGCTCTTGGCTACAGCTTGTGTAACTATCTAATTAACCTTCAGGTAGAATCCCAGGTATTGATTGTGAAAAAGTGTTAACTAGGGAAATGTTTCAATAGAAAGCTTGCTTAGGTGAGGTTGTTTTCCATTATTATTATTTTTTTTTGTCACTTGTGAGGTGTTGTGATTCAATTCATATGTGTATCTTTTGGTATGGCAGTCATAGTTGCTTACAGAAAGAAACTGCGTAGTCTTGGCTTTCATCTGTCTTGGCTTTTGCTCACTGCCTGTGAAATATCTTACAGCACTTGATTATAATGAAATATAACTTGGACACTTAGGAAATGCTACCTGAAGTAGGTAATAAATAGAGTTGTCAAGGAGAATGTCTAATAGCTGGGTCTGCTGTGCACTAATCCATTTTACAGTGTTTCTGCAACTTTTGAAAGTCAAACCCATCTTCAGGAAATTGATATGGATGTTAATTGCAGCAGCCTTACTGGGGCATGTTAAATGCCAGTGTTTAAACTCATTCTGTCCTTGCTTAAGCAGTCTGCAGGGCAGTTCTCATCTTTTCTCCACTCTCTGAAATCTTAGCATTGAAATAGACAGCATGTGTTTTGCTTTAGTTTCTTACGTGGATCAAGCTGTGAAATAGTTAGCCAAGGTAAATGTTGACATGTTGTTGATGATTTTTGATACTGCAGTCCTTCAAATGAAAGGGGCAATCTGTGTATTCACACCCAAAAGTTTTTTATATTAAAGCAACTACAACTCAAAAGCTTGTCTGGTTGGAGCAGTTAAGGATTTTGCTGAAATAAACTTATTTGATTGCTGTTCCCTAAAATTCTCTTTTGTTTTTTTTTTTTAAATGAATACTCAGCACTGAGAAAAAGAGATTTGCAGTGATGAGGTGGAAGGCAGAGGGATCTGTTTTGTATGCCATAAGGGCATGACGCGTACACCGCTGTGAGGGCTGCACAGAAATTAAGAACCATGGTAGCAGGAGCTGTTTCTGAATAATAACTCTGTTGTGAAACCCTGAAGTGAGTGGGGAGTATGGGCTTTGGCAACAGCAGATGGAGGAACAGCACGACCTGACCCTTTTCTTAAAAAGCTGGAGCTCCGCAAGGGACTTTTTTCTCCCCGAGGCCGCAGAAGTGGCTGTCAGTGGTTGCCCAGCTCTGCCCTGGCTGGGCTGTTTGCTCTGTGCAAACAGGGTTTTGTTACTAGATTTGGATGGAGCAGCAGGTCAAATTAAGTTCCTGCTATGTAGCAAAGACAAGGAGCAGCTCCAGCAGCTCCTTCCAGTCTCCCGGTATAACTGCATTAGGGATAACCATCATATCGTTAGGCAGTTAATTAAGATGACATTTTTCAATTGTATGTTGGCAGTCCTGTGCTCCAGGAGCTGTAGGATGAAATTATAATTTATGCATAAGGGTCATATCTGTGTTACAGACTTTTGCAAATCTCTGTGGGCTGCTGGGAAGTCTGATCCATGCCCAGCATGTCTGTTCTGGCAGAGATGTTTCAGTCCAGATGGCTAATCATCTTATACCACTACAGGGGAAAAAAAAAAATGCCTGACCTCAGGCCTTGTCTCCATCCATGTGATACTTCAGAAGACTTGTGGGCAAAAGAGAACCACAGAGATCAGCCCAGTGAGGTATCTCTGATTTTCCAAGAGACAGCACACCAGCCCTCCCGTACAGTTGGTATCTTTTTGTTTGCCCAGGCATAGAGAACCAACTCAATGTTTTCTTTGTGCAGCCATTTCAATATAAATGAAATATTTTTTTCATATTTCATATAAATGAAATATGTTTCTGGTGTCCTTAACAATTGATATGTTTTCCTTACAAAAAGGCCATTTGAGTTTCTCTTCTTTCTTGTGTTTTTTTTTTTTTCTTTTTTCTTTTTTAGATATCTAACCTTGATTAATGATATTTATGAAGTTCCATCACAAGACCTTCCTGTCAAGGAAGTTAAAGCTTGGAAAGTTTCCCTGCCAGTTGGCATTCTTTATGGAAAGCAGAGCAGAGGAGGGTGGAAAATTCATAGCTCAATTTGTCTTTTTTGTTGTTGTGAGGCAATGTGATGCATTTCTGAGGTACACACAAATACAATTTTGGGACAAGTTTTCTGTCTGAGATTGATTTTATAAGTATATTCCTCTGTGCTTTATATGTCTCTTATGTCAAACTACTTTTCTCCTTTCTTTCATAAGTAAGGCATAAGAAAAGCAATTTTGGCTGCACTCTTTTTTACATATAATATTTAACCATTGACCAGTAAGATCTAGAGTGGCCATATTTTCCCTTAATTGTCCTCTGTGTCACCTCTCTTGCTCTAACTCTCCTGTCATAATGATAAGCAGTTCCGATTCAAGCAGAAAGAGCCAAAACAAATAGGTAATGTAATGACTGAAATATTATTTCTGGACTTAGAGTGAACACATTACATTTGAAATTCTTTATTATTCATTGATTTTTCTGTTTACGGGTTACTCCCCTAAACCTTGAAAAGATGCTCTTGTAGACTCTGTAGGTGTTGTTGAATCCAACTCCTTCATTTTTAGGTTCTTTAGTTATTACAAACAACTTTTCAAGTAGGATCATGTCACGCATGCATGTGTGGCAAGTGTGTGTGTGTGTGTGCGCGCGCATGTGCATACGAAGGGAGAAAGGACGGTCAGGGACTTCTGGGAATAAGACATATAACAGTGGTTTACAGTGGCTGCCTATAGAATGCTGTGTCAAAATAAGCTGTCTTCTAACAAACCAGTAAGAGGTTTTGCTGGTTTTTCTGCTTTGACTTTTAATGCAGCATTTGCTGGCTGAGAATGTTCGAGAAGATAAAGATAAAAGCACTAAAACTATTTTCCTAAAACAATGAGTTTTTTGTTTTTCTCTAAGTACACTGTTACAAATTACACCTTTTTGTCCTGTTTTCTACCAAGAGTTCTGAGGTTGAAAGTTCAGTTTCTCAAAGTGAACTTAAGTAATAATGCATTTTATTACTTTCAGTTTTTTCTTCCTTTCAAATTTATTTAATAGGTTGAATTTTAATTCATTACTTTTTACCTTTTTAGGTGCCACTGCCGAGGAGATAAATCAGCACTGGGAGTGGCTGGAACAAAACTTGCTCCATACTTTGTCTGTTTTTGACAACAAAGAAGATATTGTTAGTTTTGTCAAGGGGAAAGTAAAGGTGGGGAAACTGTCTTACTGTCTTACTTTAGTCCAATTACTTGCAGGAAGTTATTCATATTTGTCTTCGTTCATCTTAATCGTGTTTTTTAGTTGAGTGTGCGGATCCAGCTAGTTCATTCCAAATGCAGTTAATCACCAAATCTGCCAAATTTTTCTTGTTTATGTTCAATTATTTTACTTTTGCATATCTGTAGTCTTACTGATTTGTTTCCATGCAGACTTGGAGGAAGAAAGAAAGTCTTAATGCCATTGTATTTTCACACAATGACTATAGGTAGTGGTTTCTTGTAGAGCAGTGACTCCTAGGTCTTCTTTTGGCTAAGCCTCACTATTGGCTTGGCAGTGCTGACTGTGCCTCCTCCGAGGGGAGCAGGAGGACCTCCTGTCTTAGGCTCCTCACTGGTGGTCTTACCCATGACACGACTTCTAAACCGAGTTCACCTTGATCTGATGCGAGATGAAAAATATCTTTTCTGTCACGCAGTCAAAAGGATGCCAGGCATTTGGTCAGTTTCTGTGTGATGGTTAGAGAAAAGTTACCACCTGTTGCTTTTCCAGTAAGCATTAGCAGTCAGAGTGGCAGAACCTGCTGCCACGTGGACAGTGAGGTTGTCTCCAGTGCATAGGGACAGCTGTCCTCTGGTGCAGAGCTATCCTCTGCCCAGTGAGCTGGAGCGGTGTGAGGCTGGCGTTGCTCTCTTGGACTCTTTTCCTAAGGATTCAGCATGGAAATCACCCTGGGCTTTGCAAGGTGTCAACATCATGGCCAGTGACTGCAGTGACGCCTCTGGCTAGCTGCCCAGTGTCTGAATGGACATCTTTTTAGAAGGGCAAAAGTAGAATTTTAAGGATAGAGGAGTTAGGTGATGAGGAGCAGATTTAAAATAATAATGGCATGTGCAGTAAAACTTAAAAAGCTTGGCATCCTGTGCTCTCCTTCTAATAAAACACACGCTCCAAGGGCTGGCAGTGGTGCAGGTCTGCTGGGGACCACTGTAACTGAGATCTTGCTACAGCTTTCTCCTCAGTAAGAGAGAGTGATGCTCGCCCCCCATATTCACTGTTTTGGTCTGGAAAATTGGTGGGAATGTGATGTTTCTGACAAATTTCAACCCTGCTGCTGTGATCTCAGTGGTTTCTGAAATGGGGAAGGAAGCACAACACACCACTGTATAAACCTTAGCATTTATCCTGCTTTTTTTAAAGAGCAATTTTGATGTGCTGCACCTTGCTGAAAGTTAAAACTTGCCGTGCCTGCTTCTGTTTGTGCTGCAGAGGCCTTCTTCTGGCACAGATCACATATTATCACATATTTAAGTGCACTGACAGGCTCAAATAAAGTTAATCTCTGTTGATAATGTTGTGGCAGCTGATTGCCTAGCATGGGGAATATTTAAAATTCTTCAGGTTTCATTACTTAATGTTAAACTCAGGTGCTGGACTTTGTCCTCTAGTTAACTCATTTGTTGTAACATCCCTGTTAAAATTCTCGACATTGAATTATATCCACGGAGATGTTCTTGAAATCACATGTTTAGTAGTTGAGAACATGTTACAACTTACTGACATCTTACTGCATGGCTTCTTTGTAGGAAAACAGAACTGATCAGCATACAAAATTGTTATTGTATCTTTGCTCTGTATGCAGCAGAACCCAGTGATCATGAACTTTAAGTAGGTGATTTTTCCAGACGTACTGAAAAAGTAAAAAAAAAAACCAGGCAAAACCAAAATAGAACAGTGGCGACAACAATGACAACAAAAACACACACAAAGAAATACTCCAAAACACAGAACACCCCACAAAAAATCCCAGGAAAAGCCACAACTGAGAGTCCTGATCTGGAAGCATTCAGAGTATACAGAGTATATGAGAGATGCAACCGCTGCAGAAATGCATCCGTTTGTGAAAGTGGCAAATCAGCTTGAATTTCTTCTTTCAGAAGGAGTTGTGTTATTAAAGTTTGAATGGTAATCTTGTAGTAACTTGCTTGAATGCGAACACTGTAGGTTTATCATCTGTTATCTTCTTATTGAATCAGGCACTGATTGCAGAGGAAACGAGCAGTAAGCTCGCCGAGCAGGAGGAAGACCCTGAAAAGTTCCGAGAAGCCCTGGTGAAATTTGAGTCCAGATTTAATTTTCCTGAAGCAGAGAAGCTGATCACCTACTATTCTTGTTGCTGTTGGAAAGGAAGAGTTCCTCGGCAAGGCTGGCTTTATTTGAGTATCAATCATCTCTGTTTTTATTCCTTCTTCCTGGGCAAAGAATGTAAGTGTAAATATGTAAGAAATATAGCACTGTGGAGAGAGATAAACAGAACTGCTTTGAAATGCAAAAAGAGTTGGGATTTTTATGAAAAGTGTAATTCTTCCCTGAGATTTTTATTATTCAGATGGAAGATCCTGTTTAATTTGGGTTTTACTTCTTCCTTTGTGTTTATATTTTAGCATTAACCTGGTAATAAAAACGAGAACACGAGTTTGCAGGCACGGTTACTCTCCAGTCCTTTTATTATTATTATTTTTTTCCTTCATGTGAAGCAGGCTTAAAATGTACCAGACCTCCTACAGCTTCAACAGCTGGTTTTAGTGCTGCAAACAGTCAAGCCGAGAGCTGATGGGAGCACATCGCCGCTGAGCGCAGGGTCGGGTGGTGAGGGAGGAAAGGAAGCGCTGCCTGGGGGAGAGAGCGCCGTGCTAGGAGTGCGTGAGGCTGCTGCGAGGCTGAAAATAGAACAGGAAGCACAGCAGTGACACTGCTGCTGCCCTGAGTCCTCGCCATCCTGCTGTATGTAGCAAGCAGGGTAGTATCGACCTATGCTGCCGTGACTGTGGCAAGAATTAGACAGCGATTAGGAAAGCTGTACCATTTACTGGTGCACTTGCGTGAGTGTAGGAAAGATAAGAGATAGGAAGTGGTGACTGTGAAAACTTAGAATCATAGAATGGGTTGGGTTGAAAAGGACCTTTAAGATCACCTAGTTCCAACCCTCTGCCGGGCAGGGACACCTGCCCTCTAGACCAGGTTGCTCAAAGCCCCATCCAGCCTGGCCTTGAATGCTTCCAGAGAGAGGGCTTCCACAGCCTCACTGGGTAACCAGTTCCAGTGTCTCACCACCCTCACAGTAAAGAATTTCTTCCTGATTATATCATCTAAATCTACCCTCTTCCAGTTTAAAGCCATTTCCCCTTGTCCTGTTGCTACATGCCCTCATAAAAAGTCCCTCTCCAGCTTTCCTGTAGGCCCCCAACTTAAAGCGCAGGACATGCCTTGAGTTAGGGGTCCTTTTTCTTCATACTTTGTTTCATGCCAGTTAATTTGTCATTATCTGCAAAAGGTGGCGGGCAGAATTAGATTTAAAATACTGTTTTGACTTGTAAATACAGAAGCTGAATTTTGCTTGGAAGTTTGTAGCAATGTTTCTGGATATCTGAGTCTATATCTAATTACAGGCGGGATCTGTTTATTGTCTAATCTTAATCTTTCTGTTTAGCATCAAACAGTTTGCTTTGTGATTTGTTTCGGCTCGCTGTCATTGCAGGCTTTCTCTCATTAAGCAGAGATATCCAATCTGCCAAAGCAGGCAAAGCAAAAATTACACTTACAAATGATAGATAATGGGGGGAGGAGGATGCAGAGATAAAAATCCTTTGTACTGTTCCAAAAGTTTTGTTTCTGCAATATCACAGATCATTAAATGATACTTGAAGTACAGTTTCACACTGTATTCTTTAAGAAGAAATACCTTTTTTAAAAAAAAAATTAATAACTCGTTGTCAAAATGCAGCAAACAAACAAACAAAAAACCCAACAAACACAAAACCCAAAACAACAACAGCCCAACCTCAAATAATTGCATGTTTGCAATCTTTAATTTTGAACATGGAAAATAGGCTGTTTGTTCACTGTTACAGTCAGTGGCATCGCCTGTGGGGTCCACAGGTGGAAGAGTGAAATGGAAAGTAATTGGAAGTCCTATTTGTTGAAATGCTGTCTGGCTTTCTGATTCTGGTAAAGATCATTGCTTCTGTTTGGAACCTGGGATTTTGTCATATTGATGAAATGCTTGTATTACACTGAATGTTCAGATTTGCCATAGCTATATTTGTTTTTCCTTGAGAGGCTTCTCCTGATAATAACTAGAACAAATGGTTCACTGTCTTTCCTTTTTTCAGGTAGCAGTCATATATCTGGCTAATTCCGGTCTAGCAAATACTGCTAATAAATTGCATTTATTGCATTATTTTCCATCTTCGTGGGAAAGAAAAAAAAAAAAAGAGTTTCAATAGAAATAGCTCCTTTATGTGTTTTAACTCTATAAAAATTCCCCCACATTGTAGATTGAAATCTCTTTATAGTAAAAGTGTTAAGTCTTCAGCTTCTGGCAAGCTGGTTGCCTTCTCTGTGTTTTATTTTTTGTTGAAATGACTTGGAATGCAGTACTGGAACCTGTTTTCAGCTTGTCATAAAATTTATGTGAGCATGGACTACATGGAACATATTTTCAAGACAAGTCTCCTTTTAGCTAAGTTTTTAAAGTATTCGCAGAACTCGGTAGGATTTGCCTGTCAGGTTTCTTGCAAGGACATGCCAGGGCTTCTTTACATTTTTTAGTTACACTTTTGTTTTGCTAAAACTTTGAAGGCTTTGTGCCTTTCCGTCAGAAGTCGGGTCCTACTGCAGTCTGCTGTTTCTGTGACAAGCACCGGGCAGCCTATTTGCTCCTGACCTGCCTGAACAATAGTGCTATTGCTACAGCACGCTTTAATCTTTCTTCCCTTGGCTGTGCCCATGCAGATGACTTTGTGACCATTTGCAACAGTTTGTGTGTGTTGACGCAGCTGTGCTTTATTTAAGTAAGAAAAACTTTAACCTGCAAATAATCTCAACGGCTGTGGTTCTTTTAATACAAAAAACTTGCTGAGGGTGGCTGCTTATATAATTAACGATTGTGGATAAGTGTCATATATACATGACAATGCTTGTTATTACTGCCTTTTTATTACTTTATTGGCATCAGGGGACCAGCTAGGGATGTTAGGAGATGTAGCCTTCATGTTTATTGGCGCATAGAATGCTGGGAAGCATCCAACAGTTAAGTAGAAGTTTAATCTATTTTAGAATTCTTTCCAGACTGATTTCTACCCTGAGATTCGTATGAGAGGCAAGTAACGTCTTTTAGTGGCTGTCTGAAATAAGCTGATACTTTTCTTTGTATTTATATGATTTGACAGAGTGTTTGAGTGTAGAGAACTGTGTCCTGTACTTTTTCTTTTCTGTAAACAACTTAAAATACATTTAATGTTTATGGCAAAACTTGCCATTGCATTTTTTAAGTAAAAAGTAACCAGAACAGGAAGATCCCAATATCTAGGAGGTTTTTTCTGACACCCTGTTTATAGTAGTACGTAAACTTTACAAAAGAAATTAATGTACGAGAACTTATTTTTCAGGGGAGTTACCTTTATTTTAATTCTAAAATACTGTGTATGTAATCGGAGTAGGTTTCCCAACTGCCTAAAACTTTACTGTTGCAAGATTACAAGCCCTATTCCTTTTTTCCTCCCTACTCTTGAAATCCACCATTTCTTCTGGTAGTAATGAAAGCTGCGGAAATGACTTCTAAAGAAGTTAAAAGCAAAAGTTCAGCGAAGACAGGGCTCCTCAGTCTAATGTTTCTTAAGAATAGAGATGAAATTCTGAGGGAGAGATTCTTAACAGGACAGTCTGTTGGAAGGAGGGAGAACAAATGTATAGTAATATCAAGCATTTCATCTTTTCCTTGGCCTTAGTAAAGATTAGCTTATCCTCTTTGCTGGTTGAATTTCCTGAATTTGTGGATTTTTCAAATATGAGCAATTTAAACGAGAATTTCTAATTCACTTTTGGTCTTTCTGCAATGGCAGTGAAACTCATCATTCCTTGGGTTGAGGTCCAGAAGTTGGAGAGAACCTCCAATGTCTTCATGACTGACACGGTCCGTGTCACCACGCCAAATAAAGAGCGTGATTTCTCCACGTTCCTCAATATCGCTGAGGCATTCCGGATCATGGAGCAGCTGGCAGATGTCACTCTTCGAAGGCTACTGGATAACGAGATCTTTGAGCTGGATCCAGGCCTACAGGATCCTACTCAGATTACCAAGAGGTGAGAAGCAAAACTGCTCTTTGATCTGCGAGCAGAGGCTCAAAAGTGGATTTTCTGTATTGCATTGTTAGCTGAGTAAGGCTTTAAAGGTTTACTTGACTGGGCAAAAAAACCCACATGAATTTTACAATGTACTGCAGCGTATCAAATAATTTGTGTGCAAGATACTTTTTTTTTCCATTATTACTTTCTTCACTGAATATCACTGTAGTTTTTGTTTGTTTTGAAAGTACCATTTCTTGTAGTAACACATATGACAGTAAGGGATGTTTTCTGTCATTCCTGAGGAATGGCATTCCTTTTTGATCATATCAGTACTGTATAGGCTTTCCTAGTGCTGACAGTTCTGTAGAATGGAAACTTATACGCGGAATCTTCCATTAGGAAGGTTGCCATAGCTGACTTAGCAAGCATTTATAGGACCCAAAAACAGACAGGCTGTTGCAACAGATTAATGTGCTGATGTCAGCTCTACACAGTGCATCCCTGAAATGCATCTATGCATTCCTCTCCCACTGCAGAAATGCACTGAATGCTCGGGGGGAAGACTGATAACTATTTTCCTGCCAGTAGCATAAGACAGAACTTTGTGTTTATTAGCTGGTATGTGAAAGGGGAAGAAAAATGGCAGGGAGGAATTTTAGGTGGGCACAGTGTAATATCCAAAACTGGAATTTGCCTGGGGCATCAGTGTTCATGTGCTTGTCCATAACGTATGTTTTCTGAATGGAGTTTGTTTAGAGTGCTGATAACATTTCCTGCTCTTCCTTCCTGTCCTCCTGCCAGAGGTACAAAGGGAATTACCCAGGTGTTGCTTCCAGGGTGAAATGTAGGGAATGCAGTGTTGTTTCCCAACAAATAGAAACATGTCCAGTTGCCATTATAGTGTTTTTTTGGGTGGTGTTTTTGCAGTGATATTGGATATATGTCTTAGGGAAACAGTTGTGCAAAGTTTAGTGATAAAGTTTTAAAAAGTCTTACTGTTTTAAAACTGTTTAAAGCATGAAGACACTAGAGGTTCTCTCCAGCTTTCCCTTTAATTTCCTGTGTGCACACAATAAGGGAAATGACTGACACCAGGATTTCATCCATGATATCATCAAGAAGTTCATTGGAGTTGTTTGTTAGAGTGATACAGTGGTGAGCAGCCATGAACTTCCTTACAGGCTTTTTTTTTTCATAGCCAGGACTGCTCTAAACACAAAGGCTGTCATTGTTTTTCACTGTGTGTGTGTGTAACTGGATATTGTTAACATTATGGGCTTTTTGCCCAAGAAATGTAGTTTATGTCCTTTGACTAATGTAGGATATGACTTTGAGTAATAGGTTATATTGAAACCCATTTCCATGCTTTAGAATTCCACCACCCTCCTGCTTTTGGGCTGAAAAGTTAGATCCATAAAACAAGGGAAGTACACCCAAAAGAAGTGTAACAATCCGCGGGAGACAATTTCAGCATCTACTGATTTTTAACTCTTAACTGTCTCTTCTCAAAGAGGTTTTTGTTTCAAATAAATGAACAGAATGAAAAGCAAACAAAAAGAAAACAAAGAGGCCCACCAACCTAAAATGACAATTACAAAAAAATTAGAGGTTTAATAAGATCCTATAATACGGGGCTCTTGGTAAATCAACCTCTATGTACCTTGTGGGATTTTTGGAATGTGGTGTATCTATTAGCAAACAAGTAACAAAACCCATCCCACACATTTATTCAAACATTTTTTTTTCTTCTTCTTCCTTTCAACTTTAAAAACAAACAGAAAAACCACACATACAAACACACATGCACACACAAAACAAAAAAAGAAAAAGAGGGGAGGGAGGAGAAGAATGGAAAGGAGTAGGAAAATACAATTGATTCCTGAGCAAGATGTTCTCTTAACCGTGCTGATATGCTGTAACTTGAGATGGCAAAAATGAGAACGTGGAAGATGCTGAAATTCCATTTCCTCTGTGTGATTTACAGAGGTAGTAGTTGGAGGAGCTGCTGTTTCTGGTGCCCTTTGTCACACTTCAGCAAGCACTTTGATGTGATGTGATTAAGCAAGACTGCAGTTAGAATAGTAGATAAACTGGTTTTTAATGCTAACGTGTTTTGGGGGGTGAACTTCTGCATGTGAGGTTTTTGTTGCTGCTTTTTTTTTCTTCCTGGAACCATTGTAGTACTACAAGAACAATTACTTTCCACTTGACATTTTTCCCTAATAATTGTCTTTGTTATTTCTTGTGTGTGATTAGGAAGCACATAGTAGTCTATCAAAATGAAAGCAGTAATCCACGCATCATTGAAGTTATTCCTGCTGTGCTAAATTAATGCTTTATATTTCTTTTGTTTGCTAGGATTTCTTTTACAAGAAGCTCATCACAATGTCTTTGTATATAAAATGCATTTTTAATGTCACTACGGTCTATATACATTCCAAAAAACAGCAATCTTTGATGTTTTCCCTGAGGCCCTTGGGGTCATCCTGCTGAGCGTGGATGAGACTCAGAGAGGTTGGGGGATTAGACATGCAGTCTGTGACACCAGGTGTATCAAGACCAGAGTCAAACAAGTCCATACGCAAGTTTTAGTGCTGCCTGGTGAAAGGATAAGGCTTGGAACAATGGATTACATGGGGATTAATAGCAATTAAATTAATTGCCATAAAAAGCGAAGTAGAGCAGAGGTGTTTGAGAACTACAAGTACCATTTCTTCCAGATGTATTCATATGCACTGTACAATTTTACTTAAACATGTTGTAAACATTGTTCTTTTCCAGAAGGAAGGTCACTAAAACCTCCAGTATAGCTTTATTGTATTTCTCTTATTTCCATCTCTTTCAGGATGTGAAGATATTCATCACATTCTTCAAATGTAATGAGGAAATTGGTCAGAACACATGATTTAAAAGCTCTAGTGCTTTTGTCAGTAAGGTTTCAAAAATGTAATACATTTTTCCAGGCCTCATTTCTTTTCTTCATGTCTGACACTGAATTTGTAGGGAGGATGAATTTGCTTTGTATGAGAGCAAACAAGGTTTTTAACACTCACCTAAGGTGAACAGAAACGGAAGTATCTTGAATTGTAAATGTCACTTCAGTGTGCGTTGATTCCAGGAACACCATAAACCTTGAGGAAAACAGAAGATGTGACAAGGAAGAACCTCATTTTATTCATCTGCTTGGCAGAAGGCAGGGTTTGGATTATCTCTGTGTGTCATTCCTGACAGATGATTGCCTAATACATTTTAAGAATTTCCAGTAATGGCAATGCCCAGAGTGCAAAGCCCATAGTGGTAATTCGTCGGACTGCCCTACCATTGGTTGGAAAGGCTTTCTTGAAGTCTCTTGGAACTTGCTTGCAGGTTTTTCAGTCTAATGCTTCTTATCCTATCCACTGCAATGGAAGAGATCAAATGTTTCTCCTTAGACCAACCATTGCATATTTGGAGATTACTGTGCATCTCCTTTTACTTCTGTAATCTGCACTACTCTGGTTTATCCAGGTGTTTGTTACCCGTCTTGTCTTTAGCTCCTCTGGTAGCTCCTCTCTGGACATTTGCTGTTAATCCCATAGACTGTAGGAGTGCAGTGGCAGGGCGCAGGTTTATCCCAGCCGTGCCACAGCCCCAGGCCTTCCCTGCTGCCTCTTGGGAGTTGAAAGCTTCCCTGTGCTGCCTGGTGTGGTGATACTTCTCTTCCCACAGCATGAAGCTGCTAGCTCATGTTTGATTTACAATCCCTTGTAATCCTGAGGGTGTTTTTTTTTTTTCTTTCTGTTTTGTTTTTTTAGAATTCTAATAGAGTTGGTTCCCAGCCTGTATTTGTGCAGCTTTCCTCCTACAACTGAAAATACTTTTCACAGAGTCATAGAATCACAGAATGGCCTGGGTTGAAAAGGACCATAACGATCATCCAGTTTCAACCCCCTGCTATGTGCAGGGTCACCAACCAGCAGACCAGGCTGCCCAGAGCCACATCCAGCCTGGCCTTGAATGCCTGCAGGGATGGGGCATCCACAGCCTCCTTGGGCAACCTGTTCCAGTGTGTCACCACCCTCTGTGTGAAAAACGTCCTCCTAATGTCTAACCTAAACCTCCCCTGTTTCAGTTTAAAACCATGTCGCTTTGTCCTGTCACTCTCCACCCTTGTGAATAGCTGTTCCCCCTCCTGTTTATATGTTCCCTTGAAGTATTGGAAGGCCACAGTGAAGTCTCCCTGGAGCCTTCCATTCTCTAACTGAAACAATCCCAGTTCCCTCAACCTTTCCTCATAGGAGAGGTGCTCCAGCCCTCTGATCATCTTAGTGGCCCTCTGAATCCGCTGCAGAAGCTCCACGTCCTTCCTGCACTGGGGGCCCCAGTCCTGAACACAGTACTCCAGATGGGGCCTCACAAGAGCTGAGCAGAGGGGGACAATCACCTCCCTCTCCCTGCTGGCCACCCCTTTTTTGAACAGGTGGCCTGGGCTGCAAGCACACACTGCTGGCTCATATCCAGCTTCTCTTCCACCAGGACCCCCAAGCCCTTCTCCTCAGGGCTGCTCTCAAGGAGATCTTCCCCTACTTTGTATAAATACCTGGGATTGCTCTGACCCAAGTGCCGCATTGTGCAGTTGACCTTATTGAACCTCATTAGGTTTTCATGGGGCCACTTCTCCAACTTGTTCAGGTCCTTCTGGATGGCTTGCCTTCCTTCCAGTGTATCGACTGCACTGCTTAGCTTGGTGTCATCTGCAAACTCGCTGAGGGTGCACTAAATGCCATCATCTTGTATGGCTTTTTATCCGCACATCTCAGTCTGAATTCTGATCCTGTTCTTTTGCTCATTTGTCTCTACCAGCCTCACACCATCTGTAAATGTAACAACGGCCTTTGCTCTACTCTGCAGGTTACTGATGAAAATACTGAACAGGCGCCAGTGTAAGGCAGGCTCCCAGGAGATCCTCTCCGTACAGCCTTCGACTTTAACTGTGTACCTTTGAGGGCTGCTTTTTGGGTACAACACATTTTCATTGCAGTCTAGTTGTGTTAGTTCCCTTGTGAGGAAGTATCAAGACTTTCATGAAGTCTGGCTGAAATATCTGTTGCATCTCCTCCATTTATAAGTCCAGTGTTCCTGCTGTGTGAGATAATGATGTTGGGTTTACATTTGTCCTGACAAGTCTATGTTGGCATTCGTTGGGTGGTTTTTGCTAGCTTGCTTATGAGAAGTTTCTTGCCACAGAAATTCAGCAGGTTTTCTGAGAAACAAGATATATATTGCTGTTATTTTCAAAACCAACTTTCCGAAGGCTGAATAGCAAGAACAGGGCAGTAATCGTTCTCTAAAAGTGAGAGGTCAGGCAGTCTGTTCACTTTTTTTTTCTTCTTTTCTTTTTTTTCCCCTATGTCTGTTGCTTGACTTTATGCCATGCAATTCTTTGTCTGGCAGCAAACAGCGGGTGACTCAGCAGGGCCAAAGTCTTGCCAAGTTGACTTCTGTTGGATTTAAAGCAGAGTGGAAAAAAAAACCAAAAAACAACAAATAAAAAACATTTGACAGCGAGGACAGCATCTTAAGTACCCTGATACTTTTTTCTTAGACTTGTGTGTTATTTCCTGTAGTTTAAAACTCTTGCTAGGTAGCGGTAGGTCACACATGCAGGGTTATCACAGCTTTGACTTGACAGACCCTTTGAAGTTCCAAAAGCAGAGGCAGTGCAAGAACCCCGTAGCCTGCAAGTCAGGAACTGTGTTTGGAGAGAGCTGCTGATTTTTCTGAAGAGAGGGGAACAAAGCAGTTTCATCCTTTAGCCTTTTATTCTTCTGAGGCACGTGTAAGCATTTGATCTGTGTTACTTTTATGTCTGGATAGCTTTCCTTCTTTTCTTAGGTGTAGTTGAGCGTACCGAATTTGCTTACAAGCCAAACCACTTAAAATACTGTGAAGCTAGAGAAGAAAATTTCAAACAGATTGGGCAGCATGTGGAGAAGTTGTGTTTCTGTTCAGTGCTGCAGGTATTGTGAAACTCAAAATGGAAGTTGTGGGATCTGGCCTGAGTTGTTGCTGTATCATATTTACGCAATTGCTGTCTTGTTTTCTTTTTTTGCTATTTCTGAAGGTGAGAAGCCCTACAACTTGCCTGCCTGACGGGAAGTATTGTCACGGTGTGCCACTTTCCCTTAATTTGATCCCGCAGCAGTAAGTGCTGCCCGTATTTCTGCTACCGTTTTTCTCTCCGGGCTCCCACCCTCCAGCAGGCTGTCCTCTCTTTTCAGTGCTTTTCTCTCGGGCACAGCCCCAAGCTGCCGGAGTTCAAAAAGCATCTGGACACTGCTCTCAGACATCTGGTTTGAATTTTGGGTGGTGCTGTGTGGAGCCGGGAGTTGGACTTAAAAATGACTTCAGCCAACTGGCTCGTTGGTCTAGGGGTATGATTCTCGCTTAGGGTGCGAGAGGTCCCGGGTTCAAATCCCGGACGAGCCCTCCTTTTGGGCAAAGAGGAACCTGATGACGTTCATCAAGAGCCAAACAGCGTAGGGTTCTGCACCTGGGAAGGAATAACCAAGTGCACGAGTACAGGTTAGGGGCTGACCTGCTAGAGCGGAGTTCTGAGGGGAAGGATCTGGGTCCGTCCCTCCATCTCCAGCATTGGTGGGTGGTAGGTTGGCCATGAGCCAGCAGTGTCCCAAGAAGGCCAATGGAATCCTGGAGTGAACCTGGCCACAGGTCCGAGGGAGGTGAATCCTCCTCTCCTTCCACCCTGCCGTGCCCTGGTAAGGCCACAGCTGGAATACTGTGTCCAGTTCTGGGTTTCTCAGGGAGTTCAAGAAAAACGGGGAACTTCCAGAGAGAGCCCAGCGGAGATGCTGCAAAGGTGATGAGAGGCCTGGAGCATCTCCCTTGTCAGGAAAGGCTGAGAGACCTGGGACTGGAGAAGAGAAGATCAAGAGGGGAGTCTGTCTCATCGCTGTTTATTAATATGTAAAGTGCAGAAGTCAAGTTGATTTGCAGTATGCTCATTTAGATGGTGTGCAGCAATAACAGAAGGGACAGTGGGTACAAACTGGAACACAGGGAAGTTCCTTCTGGACATGAGGAAGAACTTCTTTACTTTGAGAGTGACGGAGTACTGTAACGGGCTGCCTGCCCAGGGAGGCTGTGGAGTCTCCTTCTATGGAGATATTCAAGACTCAATACATTCTGGATGCCTGCCTGTGCCAACCAGCTGTAGCAAACCTGCTTTAGCAGGAGGTTGGTCACGATGATCTCCAGAAGTCCTTTCCAATCCCTAAAGTTCTGTGATCCTGATGGGTCCCTTCCAGCTTGGGATATTCCATAATTCTGTTTCTGGGGCTGGCAGTCTTTCTCCCTTTAGATTAAGTTGAGTGTGTGGGGTTGGATGCTGTGTCCTGGTGAAAGTTCCTTGAGAAATTCACTTTGTTTCAGGTATGGAAAGTCATATTTCAGTTGGAAAACCTGTAGCAATGGATCTTCTTGTCTGAAAGGAGCCTGCAACCCTGGGATATGCAGCAAAATGCAAAACACTCGGAACTAGACAGAAATTATGGATTTTGGAGCATTGGAAATAAGTGATTCTGAAGTAACAGACAACCTCTGTCTCAACAGAGGTTCCACTCTTTGGTACAATGCATTTTTTAGCATAAAGGTATAGAAACAGCAGCAGCCGCATACCTTCCGGAAGGGTCTTACCTTCCTGGCTCAATAGCAGCAGAGAACAGCTCCACACAGACCTGACTGCAGATGCTATCAGTAACATTCATCTGTGTTGTGCAGGAATGGAAAATATTTTTGTGCTGAGTTAACTAGGAGGCATATCCTGATCTAGCTTTGTCACAATAGCAGATCACCGTGGGCACTTATTCAAGTTTCTTTTGCCGTGAAATTTTAACTTCAGAGCAAACTTTTTCTCTTCCCTTACGGAGAGTGCTTCTCTTTGTTCTTCGTGAAAAAACAGGAGGCTGTTTTGGATAATCCTTGGATAATCCTGGGAAGGATGATAATGCTTTAGAAGGAAACAACAGCCAAACGCTGTGAAGAGTGGTGTGTCCGTTGTCACAGCTACAGGCCCGCCCCTCTCATTTCTCAGTTTGTTTTTGGTTGTTTTTCTTTGCAGAGTAAACTGAAATGAAACACACGATTTGTTTGCTGAAGAAGAGGCTACATCTGTGCAAACTTCTTGCTCATAAACAGCAGGGCTGGTGCAGGGGAGGGTGTTTGCAGAAGAGGAGGGGGAAGGAAGGAGTGGAGAGGGGCTTTACAGCAACAAGGTACCACTCCCTGCTGCACTTCAGCCCTGCTTTAAATTCTTGCTGTAGAACAAAATAACAAAGTCAGTTTTGTTTTGGTTTTTTTTTCTTTTTTTTTTTTTCCCCCTCCTAAGGTGAATCATGTTTGGAAAAATTTACTTGTATGGAGGATGATAGAATTTGAGTCCTGTAGTTTCTGGAACTGCTGTTGGTGAGATAACAGTCATGACCTGTTTCTACTGTAATTGCATAGTTTAAAAACTACTGCAGAATTCCTCATTGAAAAAGGAGGTGAAAAAAATCCTCTGAACTCAATTCTTTGTTACCATAGCCCAGCAATGAAAGCTTAATGCTTTTTTTTGTTGTTGTTGTTGTTGTTTTTAATTTCCACGTAATTGTGGATGGCTGAATGGAAGCAAACCTAATCCAATATGGATGTAGCTGATGCTGTTGTTCCTTCCTAAGTCTAAGTGACCTGCAATTGTTTTGCATTTGCAACTCTTCTGAGGCAGTTACCTCAGAATTAGTGATGCATTAGTGATGCAATTATGTCACCATCCTTAACTCTTCTGTTACTGATCACTTGGGTGGTACTTATTGGATGCAGGTGCAGATCCCTGGGGTGATGTTGGTAATTCTACCAGGACAGGAAACAAGGAACTCAAAGCTGATCTCTGTTGCTCAATATGCATTCATCAGATGAAAGATTTAGTTATCTCCTGGGCATTGAAACCTGTAACTCTTCGAGGCTGGAAAGTGGTATAGCAGCCAGAGAAAGTGTATGGCTAAATAATAATGGCAATAAAAGAGACAACTCATTTAAATTAATTTTCTTCCCTTTTCTAGTCATTCAAGTAATTGCTTTTGATCTATTGATAAGAAAGTTGATAATGATTCTTTTTTATTCCCAAGTTAGTCTTTTGTTGATCTGCTCACATAGGCAGTGACGATTGCTGTGCATGATGCTTTTGTTCTCTATCCCTTGGTGAGACTAAGAAGAACCTTGTGCATGGTGTCTTGGCTTTCAGAGTCCTGTGATTTTCTTTTAATGCTTTCTCCTAAGGGATCTTGAAGCCAGAGCACAGAATGAATTCTTTCGGGCCTTCTTCAGATTGCCTAGGAAGGAGAAGCTACATGAAGTTGTAGACTGTTCTCTCTGGACACCATTCAGTCGCTGTCACACAGTGGGAAGGATGTATACTTCAGACAGTTATATCTGCTTTGCCAGCAAGGAAAATGGCTCCTGCAATGTTATCATCCCACTTAGAGAGGTAAAGTTGATTGTTTCATTTCAAGTCTTTATCTGCCTTTTTCTGCTGTCACTTGATTTATCCACAAACTATTATTTGATGAAAAGAGAAGGGTGCTTGTGTGTATCGTCCCTAGAAGACTGTTTAAAGGTCATTCTGGGACTCATTAGAGCATGAGTTCCCAGGGTTACGCATGGGTGAGTTAATGAAATTGTCAAAATTAAGCATGGGCAGTAGAACATAGCACTGCAGTGGTCGGAGTCTGATTGATCCAAGACTGGGGCAGTGCTCCCATCCCGGCTCCAGAAATACGTAAGTCCAACTTGATGTTGGTGGAGACTTCAGCTTGGACCCAGTCTGGCAACATAAATGCTTAGAAGTGTTGAATCTCTCCCTCCACAGACAGACTCTAGCAAACTTGTGTGTACTTTGCAAATCTGTGGGGCAGTGAGAAAAGAGTGAGTTCTGGAAGGAGTGATGAGTTGCTAAATTAAAGACTTAAGTAGAGGGAGAATGCATGGGAAGGTGGTGGGAGTAGAGAAGGGAACTGTCAGCAAACATCTACCTGATCTGCCGTGGATCTGTTATGATCTCTTAATTAAAGCTTTCCTTTCATCCTCAGCTAATAACAGAATAACATCCAAATGATATGTATCCTAACTGCAGTGACTTATCTTCCACTCTTACGCAGAAATAGAAAACAATAAGAGAATAGTGTTAAATACTTAATGACAAACAACTATTTCCCCCCATCCTCAAAAGTTTGAACATAAATTTCCTCCTCAGTCCCATAGAATTTGATTGAGTTGACCCTTTTCTAAATCTAATATTAATCATCACTCTCCTTTCTTATCTTTCCCCTCAGTCTGCTCTCCCAAAGTGGGTGGCAAAGGAAATAAAAACAAAACAGAAGGAAAAACAGCTGGGATACTTTTTGCTGCCTTCTGTGAGCTTCTGAAGATGATACCATAAACTTGGGGTGGCAAAATATGTCTGGCTAAGGAAAGCCAATATGAATAACCACTTTTAAAACATGCATGCAAATGAATGTCATTTTTGTAAATTGTGGTACATGTACAATGTACATGAAGATGTTTCTGTAGGTGTGTGCGTTATGTGTTTTCTTTGATGTTTCTGGAAAAGGTAATCAGTATAGAGAAGATGGAGGACACGAGTCTTCTTCCCAATCCCATCATTGTTAGCATAAGGAGCAAGACTGCCTTTCAGTTCATTGAACTGAAGGAACGGGACGCTTTGGTGGAGAACCTACTCCAGAGGCTAAAAGAAGTGAACTCCAGCAACCCAGTGCACTGTAACAACCTGCAAAGTAAGAATCAGGTACTGAACTTC
This sequence comes from Perdix hodgsoniae, assembly GCA_035772895.1. NCBI lineage: Eukaryota > Metazoa > Chordata > Aves > Galliformes > Phasianidae > Perdix > Perdix hodgsoniae. Next base: position 5,773,553 of record JAPSGF010000027.1, on the reverse strand, counting down.
CGTGGCTTTTTGAATTGTGAATTAATTGCGTTTATCCATTGGTCTGTTGTGCTGCTTTTCTCAGGGATCAGTTTCGTTCTGGTGCTGTCCGATGCCTTTGGAATTGACCAGTACAGTGGTGCAGAGGGTACCCGTGGTGCAGTTGTGGCCTGCACTGTTTGAGGGGAGCAGTGAATATGCTGAAGGTCAGCACTGCCCTTCACAGAGGGCCAGCAGACTGTGGGGTTGAGCGTAACCAGCAAGCCATGAGACTTTATTGGTTTCTTTTGTTCAGTGCTTATGACTGTGATCTTGAATGCAGTGTCCAGTTTTGACTCTGCCTCACCAAACAACAGTGACAAACTTTAGAAAGTGCCCCGGAGGGCCACAACATGACTGTAGGTTGAAGTACGTGCCTTATGAGGTGAGGCTGAGGTCAGCAAGTTTACTTAGAAATTACTAACAACAGTGGTTTCAAAGTAACAGCTCTTCTCTGGCATACAAATAAATGATAATATAAACAAAGTGTTGAGTAAGACCTTTCTTCCTGGAAGGTGTAAAATATTTTGATGCAACAGCCAAAGCTAGCCCAGGAAGCAGGCTGCTGCTTGTTTTGAATGCTGTTTGGGAGGCAGTTCTTAACCTCTTCTCATTTGTCACCTCTGTGGACCTACACTGCAGAACACTCCTGTATTCACATCTGCATGTGTGGTCGGGAGCTGTGAGCCTGGCAGTCCAGGAATGGAGGCTGCCCAAAGCAAGGACAGAAGCGAATGCGACAAGGAGAGCAGTTACTTACTCAATGCTGAAGCACTGAGATCAGACTTTCATCAGTCGGGAATGGCAGGCCTTGATTTTGGAAAGGTATGTACAATTTTAGGGATACTGTAAGTTTCTCTTCAAAAAAAAAAGAAAAAAAAAAGAAAAAAAAAAAAGAAAACAGGTAGTTCAAAATTCAGACAGGTAATTTTAGTGTAATAAAACTGTATTGCCTGCAGAAGTTACATGCATGCTAAGTATAAAATAACTATTTTTTTATTTGCATGTTTTTTCTTCTTCCTCCCCCATTCCCTTCTGATGAATATTTATGTTTTTCCCTATCTTCAGTTGTGTTCTCCCTTAGTGGTGGTTCACATATGCAAAATGGGCGTAGTTTAACTCCAGACTTCTCATGTCCTTTGGTATTGGAAGTATCTTGCAGAATTTCTAAAGACTTAGAATATTTGTTGTATTACAAGTTCACACATGCACATGATTTGTTCTTTTAAAGATACCTTCTTGTTTGCAGTCTAGGGAGCAAATCAAAGAGAGTCTATGGGATGACCATTTTGTGGAGTATGGCAGAACCGTGTGCATGTTTCGCACAGAGAAGATCAGAAAACTTGTTGCTATGGGAATCCCTGAATCCTTAAGAGGCAAACTGTGGCTGCTCTTTTCAGGTGAGCACTTATAGACATGTTGGCTGTAGTCATGTCTGATTCTGTGCGTAGCAAAACGTTTGGGTGTAAAATTTCCCAAGGGCAAATAAATGTCTTAGGCATGGAGTTTATGTGCTTCTAGAGGACAAAAGATCAAATAAGAACAGCAAGTAAGTAATTAGGTGGGTGGTAAGAATTTTATCTTGGCACGATGGCACAATGTGCAGAAAAAAATGAACATTTGCTTCATCCGTGTAATTTAAAATTAACAACATCATGTTTTCATAGAGTAATGCTCTTCTTCAAGGAACAATTTGATTTTAGCATAAATATTGATTTAACCCTACTCAAATCAAATTACTGCAAAATAATGACATCTTCAAGTCAGCAGCACTGCTCTTGCTCCATGCTGAAAGTTGGCAGGAATAATAGAAACTAAAGATGGAAAAAACAACTAATTTCATCCAAGATCTGGCAGAGCCAGAAAGTTCCTGCAGTATGATCTCAAGTTTAGACCTTAATCCAACATACAGCGTGCTCAAACATTTGTAAAGCGTACAACTTTTTTTAATCCGCTTGTGTCTCTTCCTCCTGGCTGCTTCCAGATGCTGTGACAGATCTCGCCTCTCATCCTGGATACTACGTACATTTAGTGGAGGCCTCCATGGGCAAGTGTTGTATAGTGACAGAGGAGATTGAGCGTGACCTCCACCGCTCGCTGCCTGAGCACCCTGCCTTCCAGAGCGAGACGGGCATAGCGGCTCTCAGGAGGGTGCTGACTGCGTATGCGCACAGAAACCCCAAAATAGGATACTGCCAGGTGAAAAGCTCCTACTGGGCTAATGCTGCTTTTCTTTCCTTCTTTTTTTTCCCCCCCTTTTTCTTCTTTCTCACTTTTATTGTTCTATTGGGAATAATTTAAACTGTGGTGTTTTTTGGTTTTTTTTTAATAAATAATGTCTTTAGTTATGGAAAATGTATCACTTTGGGCATTAACTGTGAATTACTCTGGAAAACAAGCACGCTCTGCTTTATCAAAAGCATTCCCTCAGCATTCTGCAAACTGCAATTAGAGTTAGAGGAGGGGAAAAAAAGAATTGATGCTTTTGCTTGTTCAAGGGTGAGTTTCTTGCACAATACTTGGAGACAGTGCAAAGGGAGCTGACCTACACAGATGAGATTTGCATAGTGCACTTGGGCAGAAGTTTAGTGAAGCTCTGCTCTTTTTTCCGAAACTGATGATGTTGATGATGAAGTTCCTTACCCAGTGTCTCTTAAATTAATATCTTTGCCTTCTGTGCAGCTCTCTGAATTCTAGCTAACGTCGTAACAGCTCCAGATTCCCTCTCTTGTTTTGAAATACAAATACAGGGAGGAGGGAAAAAGCAGGTGCAAAACATCTTGTGCTGTCAGCTACATGCTTTGCATCTGGGCAAATCCTGAATTGTGCCTTTCTCAGTTGTTTCCTATTGCTCTTAGGAAAAGCAGCATATATAAGCTTGAAAAACTCGTTATGCCTTTTTCTTGGGTTGCAATTATGTATTCACTGACTGTTACCTTTCCTTGACTGTTTTTGTCAGCTGTTTACATCAAGTTAGGCTACTTTTATTTTAAAATATCCACAACTTAGCTTTTGCCAGTAGGTTTTGCTGTCGCTAATAAATCTTGATTTTCTTTTTTCCCCTTGTAAGTCCATGAATATTTTGACCTCCGTGTTACTGTTATATGCCAAAGAGGAAGAAGCCTTTTGGTTGTTGGTTGCTGTGTGTGAACGAATGCTCCCAGATTACTTCAACCATCGAGTGATAGGTGAGCTGATGTCTCTTCCACTCTTCTTGCTAACTGGGAAAGGTCAGCTGGATGGCACTGGAAGAACTAAGTGCAGTTCTGCAGAACCCGTGCAGTGAGGTGGTCCATATGCTTGTGTACTGTGGAAAGACAGCAGTGGTGGCTGCTTAAGTTCCAGTGTTATTTTTTGGTTCAAAGGGTTTGAGCTGCAAGAGCCATAAACATACAGATTGCTTTTTGCAGTTTGTCATTTTTTTTCTCCTGTTGGTCAGAAGATAGTAGAACTTTTGCCTGTTAGATAAAAATAGAAGAGCCTGAGTGTCTTGGTTAGCAGTGCTAAAGATTCTAGCTATTTCAGGTTGGTTTAGGGAAGATCTGCAGGCTGTTTTTGAGCTGATGTGTCTGCCTAGCTGCTAGAGTAATTTTAGACATGCATCTAAAATGACCCCTTGTAATGAGTGCTGGTACAAAAGCAGATCGCTGAAAGTGAGATGCAGCAATAAGAAATAACACCAGCCCTTCTGGAGCACATGCTTTGTACTGCACGTGGCATGTCTTTGCTTCTTTGCAATGCAGCTGTTTTAGAAACTGTTGTGAAAATAATCATGTAAATTGCTAATGCCTGCCTCATGTATAGGAAGAGAGGAGCTGAGCTGCTTGACAGAGTAATTGCACGCAGACATGCAAGAAAAAGTATTTGTTCTTTGCAGTCTGTTTACTTCCTCCTCTTACAGAAATACCTGATAGCTTTTCCCTCTTCGGTGCTAACCTTATTCTGAGTGTCTGCCATTACACTGTTGCTGTAGCAAAGGGAGGGATCTGGTCACTTGTGAGGAGGTGGAGACAGGAGGAAGGGCCTGGCAGTATGGCTCTGGAGCACAGAGTTGGTGTTGGCAGTCTGGTGCTTCCTGAGGAGCACGATAAGATGTCTGGGGAGATTTCTAATCATTTTCTTTCAGGGTGGGATTGTAATACCTCCTGATGCTTTGCAGCTGCACCGTCACTGAACTGGCAGGTGAGGCAAGTTAGAGCAGAACTATAGTCAGCTAGATGCTTGGAATGTTTTGTGGTGTTTCCATTGTCATTGGTATTTTCAGCTAGTGGATTTGGCACTCCGCACTTATTAGAACTTCAGTTCTTGTCCCCAGGCATGACTTTATAAACTGCCATCTTGATGACTTACTCCCATGTACGTGCATCTCTTTTCATGATTTGGAAAAAGAGTAAATTACGCAGCATGTCTGTTTGTCCTTCTGCATTCCTAGATATCATCAGCCTAGGGCCTGTCTTAATGTCGGTGGTTGCTGGCTAATTGTCTGTCTGTAAAGGAGAATTCCTCACACACAAATAAACGTGAATGTTCCCGTACAGCTGGTCATATCACTTCCCTTGCCTTGTGCTTGGAGTTTGTATCTTGCCTGTCGCTAATACTATAGCTGGAGCGGCTCTCCTACAAAGAAAGATTGACGGAGTTGGGCTCCTTTAGCTTGAAGAGAGGGCTCTGGGGAGACCTAATTGCAACCTTCTAGTACTTGAAGGATGCTTATAAGCAGGAAGGAGACTGACTTTTTACGTAGGCAGATAGTGATAGGACAAGGGGGAATGGTTTTAAAATAAATGAGGAGAGTTTTAGATTAGATGTTAGAGAAAATTTTACACAGAGGGCAGTTGAGGCACTGGCACAGCTGCCTGGAGAAGCTGTAGTGTTCCATCCATCCCTGGAGGCACTCAAGGCCAGGTTGGATGGGGCCCTGGGCAGCCTGAGCTGGTGGGGGACAGCCCTGCCCATGACAGGGTTGGAACTGCATGATCATTAAGGTTACTTCTGCCCCGAGCCATTCTATGATTGTGTGATACTATGATGTCAGGTTAGAAACAAGTTGTGCTTGAGTCAAGAATGGAGACGAGAGTAATGCATATCCAATTCTCATGTTACCATGACTCTTCCATCCTCTCCATAAATGTATTGGCCATTTTACTATGGTATATCTGTTAGATTGTCATCACCTTGCTATAATCATTTTTCAGATGGCGAAAACCTCACTTCATTTCTCTGAATTGCATTTTCAGTCCTGGAGAAGTCATTTGGATCATTAGTATTTTCCTACCTCACTATGGTTTCATAATGCAATACCCCAGAAATTCAATTGCTTGGTTATCATGTTTTCTGGGAGCCTAATTAAAAAGTGGGCGTAAAAATATCTTCGAATATGTTTACTTAACTTTCATCTACAATGTCAACATTTAGTCACAATATAATATTCTGCAAATGATCTGGTCAGCATTGCAGATTTCTTTTAAACTTCAGCTTTTGCCAGTTTCTCCCATACTGCCTTTGAGCCTGAAAGGATCTTTGAATGTGTCCACCTATCTGTCTCCAGCTTTCTTCAAATACCCCTAAAACTCTCTGTACCTTTTTGATCTGTAAACTATTAAAGCTATTAAATTATTTATTAAAAACGAAACAAGAACACTTAAGAAAGAGGAGTGCTGCAGGATAACCACAGTCTGCTTTCTTTTCTGTTTTCTTTTCCCTTATCATCCGACATGAAAAAACTGTCCCTTCAAAGCAACCACAGTGCTTAGCGTTTCTCAGAAGCTCTTTGCATGCCCCTGGGTACTTATTTTCAATTTTTGATATTGTAATGTTTGTTCAGAGACCAGCAGAAGCCTTTTGTGGCTTAATGCGAAAACAGAAAATTATCATACCTGTTTTTTTTTTATGATTTGGATGTAAACCAAAAAGTAACACAATATTCCAGCTCAAAAAAAAAAAAAGAAACAGGGCTTAAGTCTGCTCCTTCTGGAAGGTCTGGTTTGGATGGTCAGGAAAGATTGTATATAAGTATTGCAGAAATCTTGTCTTAAAAAAAAAAATAATAATAATAATAAATAAATATATATATATATATATATATATCTTTGCATTTACCTAATATTTGTGTACATATGTGTATATGTTTGTATTCATATATGTGTAAATCTCTTCTTGATGCTTAATGAATGTAGTCATCCCCTATATTTTGTTAGCTGGAGTGAAAGCTCTGCTGCCTGCTTGCTTGAGTACATACGCTGTAGAGGAGTCTGTACCATTTCATTTTTCATTATATAGACTCCAAGTTGAACAGTAAAATGCTTTAAGATTGCTTTTCCTGTCACTTAATTATTATGTGCTGTTTTAGCCAAAAACAACAGCTGCAACTATTACTATTTTACTGCACCCTAAAGGCATTTAGCAGAACCAGCATGGTCTTCAGAATGTTACACAGTGAGGATCACAGGCATAAGGGTTGGGGCTGAGATCACAGCAGGAAGATAATGGGGATTTCATTGTAGCCGTATGCATATCTTGTCAGTGCAATTAAAAAAAAAAAAAAAAAAAGTCTTAGAACAGCAATCATTGGCTTTGAAGAATATTTAGAATATTTTTCCTGTGTCAATCCTGGCTAATACCGCTTCCTTGCACTTGCAGGTGCTCAGGTAGACCAGTCGGTGTTTGAAGAGCTCATAAAAGAGCAGCTTCCAGAACTGGCTGAACATATGAAGGATCTGACTACCTTAGCTTCCATTTCTCTTTCGTGGTTCCTCACCCTTTTTCTTAGCATTATGCCTCTAGAAAGTGCTGTGAATGTCGTAGACTGTTTTTTCTATGATGGGATCAAAGCCATCTTCCAGCTAGGCTTGGCCATACTTGAAGCCAATGCGGTGGACTTGTGTAACAGCAAAGATGATGGACAGGCCCTGATGATTCTGAGCAGGTACCGTCACGCATCTGGTTGCAGGAACATTGCTTCCCTCGCAAATCTTTCCGCAGTCAAAGGAATTTGGGTGCTGTTGTCATGACAACTGTAGGCACCCTCTGTGTTAACATGCTGCTGCTGCTTTCACGGTGCCTATCTCAAACAATGGGCTTTGTAAATTTGACAAATATATGTCCTGTGACACTTCCTGGCGGCGCCGAGACATGCACGGACTGTGTCAGTGTGCAATATATACTGCTGCTCTTTGTGTCTTCCCTGGAGTGACGAGCTTCCCGCTCCCAACCTCAAGGAGACAGAGGTTTTCTTCCTTGGGCAGCGTTTAGTCATTTGGCGGGCTTGTTGTTCCTAGGATGAGTAACGTTGAAGGCATTTCTGAAAAACATAGCAGCCTAAAAAAAATATTTAAGTCTGAGCCATAAGACTTATTATTTATATTGAAAAAAATGCAGTGCAGAGTAATCTGTGTTGCTTTTACTTGTTCCCTCTAGGTTTTTAGAGCACGTAAAAAATGAGGAGAGCCCTCTGCCACCTATTGGTAATCACCATGCATTTTTCAGCGATGATCAGGAAGCCATTCCAGTGACTGAAATAGCTAATCTCATTCATGATTCTTACGAGGTAAAATCCAGCTTGGTGTCTACTGATCAGATAAGTTACAATTTTGTAAAAGAAAAAGGTTTAAATTCAACATAGATTTTTCAGCAGTTAATACACATTTTAAAAGATCTTTGAAGAAGTGCTCAAATGCGAAATGCTCGGTGCAGAATAAATACATAAACTGAGAGGTCAGTTAAAGATTGAATACACTTAAACTGTGAGTTCCTGAGGGAGTCACGATACTTCAAAAGTTTTTTCCATTGGAAATACAGTTTACTGGAATTATCAATATAGCAAAATATACAAAACAATAAGCTTCTGTTCCTCCTTTCAAGAAATTTGGAGACCACTCTGTGGAACAGATAGAGCATATGCGCTACAAACACAGAATCCGTGTTCTGCAAAGCCACGAAGACACAACCAAGCAAAATGTGGTGAGTAGAATGTTGTTGAGGCTGAGATTTAACACCTTTCCTCAGCCCCAATGTTCTGTGGCAACCAGCTTTTAGTCATTTTAAGGTGCAAAATTATGAAAACGGGGAATCATTACTGACTCTGGAAAAAAAGCTCTTTTCTGGGATGCTTGATGTTTTTATTTTGCAGCCACATGCAGTATTTTCTAGGATGGCTATAACATTAAAAACAACTGCAGGACAGTCCAGCACAACGCTTTGTGTGTGGCAGTGACCCCGGGCAGATGCCTGGGGAAGAGCAAGAACAGAGCGATCGTGATGCGATGCTTCCCCGGCCTCCTGTGACCTGCCGCTTGGGGACTTCCTGTCTTTGTTTCTGATAGCCCTTAGGGGATTTTTCTTTTCATAGATCTGTCCAACCAGTGAACCTAGAGAAGGGGTGGGGAGAAATTGCAAACATTTTTCAGTGCTCCAGTTTTTACCTGTACCACATAAGAACAGTCACTGGGAGGGTTCGTGTGCTTGCTGGTTCGTGCCAGTGATGATAGTATCAAGCATTATGACTAACATGTGTTCTCTTCAAGCTTCGAGTTGTCATCCCAGATGTTTCGATTCTTCCTGAAGATTTAGAGGAATTGTATGACCTGTTCAAGGTTGGTATACATAAAAAGTAGTGGATTAAGCTGTTTGAGGCTCCTGGTTGTAACCTCCTGCCATCGCCTAGCACAGCCATCTCGCACTTCATGTCTGGGATGTGTTGGAGAGGTGTTCTGTGTTACCTGAATGAGATCTTAGCTGGAACTTGTCATTTTGTCCTTTGTGTGGTTGTCCAGTTGCTAAAGAGCAATGCTAATGTACTGATAAATCAATGGAGAACTACTGAGAATATTTTTTCTAACTTGCTGCTGGGGAATGGTCCATGAAAAATTAGGTCCCAGTAATTTTCACATGCAGACTAGACTTATTATGTAGTTCCGCTCACTGGAGATCTGTAATACTTTTAAGTCCTGCTCTCTTAATGCTCTTTAAAGGTGCTCTCAATTGTCCATGGAGTGGGGAGGAATCCCAGAAACTTACATCTTTACTATTAGTTCCCAATTATCTTCTCTTTTTTTTTTTTTTGAACAACTAAAAGGAGTTTCTACTTTAGTTCCTTAATATCAGGATAGTATTTAAAAGAGCTGTTATAAAAGATATTTGAAGATAGAAACACTGGAAACATTTAAGATTACACAGATATCCATGATTTAGAGCTCCACGCATGTAATGGACATTTAATGATTTTTGATGTGTCGTTCATCCATAAATATTAGGCACTGAGAACATTCTTGTGGTATTTACTCAGTGTTAAGTATCTTTGTGGCTAAGAGCAGTTGTATTCTTGTTCCATTAGTTGTGGTAAGATGATGCTGCTGGGGCTCACTCTGTAGTGCTTTCCTCCTGCTCCTTGCTGCTGTTTTTTATCCTTGACTCTTACTTGCACTCCTTCTCTTTCCTCACTTGGTTTCCTTGTGGTTCCTTTTTTTGTTACCTCCTTTGCTCCCTCAGGACGGCTTGTTTTGTTGGGACTCTTTGTTGTGCATCAACCTGACTGACCCTAAGGGGAGAATAATGGGAACAGCATCCAAACTGAGAGGTCTGGCAGAGAATTAACAAGCGGGTCAAGCATGTTTGACACCTTGAATTTTTTCCACTCTCTGTACCTTTGGATGGATGTCCTGAGCCAGATACAGCCAATAGAGTGTCAGTAGCTCGTCCTCCAAGAGTCTGTCCAGTTTCTTTTCAAATTTATTAATTATCCATTGGCAATAATAAGAGCACTTGGATGCTCTAATTAAAGATTTATATTATACTTAGCTTTTTCTCACATGAATAGTCTCGGTATCATTATAACACTACACTCAACTTTGAGCATTTCCAGCACACTTTGATGTAAATGCCTTTTTCTGCCAGTCGCTCTCTCTTTGATATTGCAGACTGCAATTCCCCTTTCCTGCATTTGATTTCTCCTAGAGGGAACATCTAATAAGATGCTACTGGGACACGGCAGGGCCTGCTGCTGAGCGACACGACCCCAGCAGGCCATACGCCGAGCAGTACCGGATTGATGCCCAGCAGTTTACTAACCTCTACAAGCTCGTTTCACCCTGGACGTGCGGGGAACACACCGACATCCTCGCTGAGAGGACATTCCGGCTTCTAGATGACAATATGGACCACCTCATTGAGTTCAAGGGGCTTGCCAGCTGCCTAGGTATTGACTTCTTACATGGGGTTGAAGGTGGACAGAGGTGGGGTGGTATGGGGTGAGACAGATGTCACGCAATTGGTGACCCTGCACCCAGGCAGATAGTGATAAAACAAGGGGGAATGGTTTTTATACTAAGAGAGTAGAGATCTAGGTTAGGTATTAGGAGGAAGTTCTTTATTAGAAGGCTGTGAGGCGCTGGCACAGCTGCCCAGAGAAGCTGTGGTACCCTGGGGCCCTGGGCAGCCTGAGCTGGTGGGGGGCAGCCCTGCCCAGGACAGGGATTGGAGCTGGGTAGGATTTGACGTCCCTTCTAACCCAAACCATTCTGTGATTCTATGAAAATGTGAACAAGTATTTTTCTTATATGTGCGATTCACTTAACCGGTCACCTTCACTAATATTCACTGTTCTACTCACAGTAAGTAGGTTAGATTTAAAGGTCATGACCTAAGGTCATCATTCAATATTGTATTAAAATATGTGTTAGTAATTTCATTGAAAGTATTTTATGAATTAAAATCATACTTGGGTCTGTGTGGAAGGCTAGGAAATCTTCTCTGCCAGATTGCTGTAGTCAGTATCCCTTTGAAATTGCAATACATTATCTGTCATTGCTTCTTCAAGATTTATTTTAATCTCATTTAAGATTATATGAGTTTGCTGCTGATGACAGTAAGCAGAACAAAAAAAATGTCCGTCGGGAACTGAAAACAGAGCTTGAGGCCACAGCTGTACTACTGAGATGAGGCTGTCCATCCCAAAATCTGTCTGAAGTACATCTCAGCTGTTGCCTGACCCCAGATAACAAAAATGCTTCAACAGTCAAAGCCTCAAGAAATTAAGTAAATCCATATTTTTGCCACTTAAGCTTTCTAGATTTTTTTTTATGTGAACCAAATGAACCTATACTACGTGATTTCAATTTTTACATTCTTTAAACTGATAAGGTTTGCATAATATTTCAGTGCTTTTGGAAGTTTAGAAGCAGTCTTCATTAGCAAGGGCTCTAGCTGCACACCCAAGCTGCAGAAAGAAAAGGTAAGAACTGGGAAAAGGAAGATCTATGCACTCTAAGTGAAGATCAGGTTTGAGACTGCCTAAAGAACCTGAAGGTGCACAAGTCCATGGGATCCAACAAGATCCATCCACAGGTTCTGAGGGAGCTGGTGGAGGAAGTTGCCAAGCCACTGTGTATATTTGAAAGGTCATGGCAGTCTGGTGAAGTTCCCCGATTGGAAAAGGGGAACTACAACCCTCATTTTCAAGAAAAGAAAAAAAAAAAAGATCCAGGGAACCACAGGCCAGTCAGTCTAAACTCTGTGCCTGGCAAGATCATGGAGCAGATCCTCCTGAAGGCCCTGCTAAGGCACATGGAAAACAAAGATGTGATGATTGGTGGTATCTAACATGGCTTCACCAAGGGCAAGTCATGCCTGATGAAACTTGTTCACTTTTCATGGTGGAGTTACAGTGTCAGTGGATAAAGGAAGAGCAACTGATGTCAAGTACCTGGACTTCTGCAAAGCATTTGACACTGTCCCACACATCATCCTGGCTGCCAAATTGGAGAAAAATGGATTTGACTGAGTGTTCCCTCAATAAGGATTTGCAGGATGGTCAAATTCAGAGGGCTGTGGTCTATGTCTTAATGTCCAAGTGGAGACTGGTGACGAGTGGCGTTCCTCAGGGATTGGTGCTGGGATCAGTGCTATTTTACCTTTTTTAGGTGACAGTGACAGTGGGATTGATTGTACCTTCCGCAAGTTTGCAGATGGCACCAAGCTGAGCAGTGCAGTTGACATGCCAGAGGGAAGAGATGCCACCTAGATGGACCTGGACAGGCTTGAGAGGTGGCCCACACCAACCTCATGAAGTTCAGCAAGTCCAAGTGCAGGGTCCTGCACTTCTGCTTGGGCAATCCCAAGCACAAATACAGGTTGGGCAGAGAACAGCTTGAGAGCAGCCCCGAGGAGGACTTGGAGGTGTCAGTTGATGAAAGACTCATTAGCCAGCAGTGTGTGCTTGCAGCTCAGAAGGCCAACCATATCCTAGGATGCATCAAGAAAAGTGTGACCAGAAGGCCAAGGGAGGTGATTCTGCCCCTCCACTCTGCTCTTGTGAAACCCCATCTGAAATACTGCATCCAGTTTTGGAACTCCTACACAAAAAGGACATGGAGCTGTTGGAGCAAGTCCAATAGAGGGCCACAAAGATGATCAGAGGGCTGGAGCATCTTCTCTAAGGGGACAGACTGGGAGAGCTGGGAGAGTTCTTCAGCCTGGAGAAAACTCTGGAGAACCTTGAAGTGGCCTTCCAGTACCTGAGGGCGGCCTACAGGAATGCTGGGGAAGGACTTTTTAGAAGGGCATGTAGTGACAGGAGGAGGGGAAATAGCCTTAAACTGGAAAAGGTTAGATTTATACTGGATATTAGAAATAAATTATTTTCTGTGAGGGTGGTGAGACATTGGAACAGGCTGCCCAGAGAGGCTGTGGATGCCCCCTCCATGGAGCATTCAAGGCCAGGCTGGATGGGGCTGTGAGCAACCTGGTCTAGAAGGAGGTGTCCCTTCACTAGATTCCCTACCATTCTCCTTGATATTTTTAATTGATGATGAAGTTCCATAGGATAGGTACACCCAGTCTATTTGACAACAACAAAGAGCACAACAGATGCCTGTCACCTGCTGTTCCTCATTAATAGGCACAACTTAAAATATCTCGAAGTAATATGCTTGTTTTCATATATTGTTCTTGCAGACAATACTTCTCTGCACTGAGATGGCTGATTTATTTTAAGCTGTCGGAGTAAATGCTCTAGTCCACTTCCTTATTTTTCTTCCCCTTCCTCCCCCACCTCTTCTCACAGATGTCATGTATAATGGAGAAATGAATGAAAAGATAAAGTTCCTGTATAAGCTGCACATCCCACCTGGTAAGAAATTTGAAAGGATATACCTCAGTTTCCCTTGCAATCACCCAATGCAAACTGTTGGGAAGAGGCTGGCTAATGAACTGTCTTGCTTCCTTCAGCTGGGATTTGTGTTTGTAATTACGCTCACTCCAGTTAAAAGCTTTTTGGGTGGAATTTATGGATACAAAACGGTTAAGGCTCACATCTGCTGCATCCGGAGATGTTTTGCCGACAGTTCTATGGTTATTTCTAGACTAAATACAAACTGGGATTACATTATTGAATGGCTGTACTCAGTAAAGTGTCCTCCTCACATCTTGATCCAGTTGTGATGAGGTGACAAAAGTTTGCAATAGTTTCTCTGTTCAAAGTTTTTAATTCAGTGTGCCATTCCTGTCAGACTTTCTACTCTTACTGCAACTCCAGCCTTATTTACATTAACATAATTTTACATTATGATTTTAATGAAGTAACTGCTTAAAAACATATTTGCCCTGTTATTTTGCTTTCTTTAAGTATGTAAATTTTACAAACATAAATAACCACTGTGCAGCATTAGAAGGATTAATGACACCTCTTTTGGACAGCTCTCACAGAAGATGAAAGAGACAGCCAGTCACCACTGAAGAATCCTTTGCTGTCAACTTCAAGACCATTAGTCATTGGGAAATCAAACGGTATGGAGGAAGTGGTTCTCTGTTGTATGCGTGTGTGTATGAGATAACAACTTTCCACATGTTACCCCCACTCCATTATCTTCACTCTCTGGGTTTTATTCTGAAATGTTGATTTACTGCAACGACTTGAAAACTAATTCTCCTTTTTGTGTCCGCTCCATAAAAGGAGATGCAGTAGATTACCAAAAGCAATTGAAACAGATGTTGAAGGACCTAGCCAAAGAAAAGGATACTAAAACTGAAAAAGAATTGCCAAAAATGAGCCAGGTATGTATGTTAGGGGCTGTGGTCTGTTCTTAAAGAAGTAGAGAGAATTCACAAATTAACTGTCTAAATACAGCAGCTTAGCTCTTAGGGTAACTTACGGCCAAGCTTAGATTCAGTCCTTTAGGTATCTCGGACTAGTTTATTCTGATGGAGGGAAAAGGCATCATGTTAAAAAACGATCAGTCAACCTTCCTAGGCAGCTACCTCTCCACAGACTCACTGGTAAATATACAGCATTAGCAGGATGGAAAAAAAGCACTCTTCATAAACCCAAAGAATTCTTGAGAATGTATATTGCTGTTCTGTCTTTTCTGACCTCCTCCCCATCAGAAGGGTAACTTTGGTCCGTCAGCAGTTGAGACTTGCCCTGTCTTAGCCTAATGCTGACCTGAGCAGCATGAGGCAGCCAAAAGCTTGTCACCTTGTCATCTCTTCCCTAACCCTAATATTGTGTATGCTTTTGATACAAGGAAATCTAGTGGGGAAAGGGGGCCCTGTATTATTAAAATGTGTATGGACATACAAAGAGAAATGAGAATCTACCTAAAATCCCTTCTGTGATGGTATAGCTAAATAGTTTTTAATGGGTGGCCTGTCCCCAGCCTTTTATAAGCTTAGCAGGACTTATACACCATCTGAGGGCAGCATTTCACTGAACTTCCTGAGGTCCCTTTCAACTTGAATTAACCTTTGATTGTGTGAAACTTCAGGTCTCACAGATGGATCAGCTCATAGCCTAAGAAGTATCTATAAAGTGTAAGTGAGGGAAGGAGGTTTTTTTTTTGTTTGTTTTGTTTTTTTTTAAATTAGAAGAAATAATTACCGGTGAGAGCTGGAGAAGCAGCAGAAGGGAAGGTATTTGCACATCTATGAGTGGCTATTGTGGTTGTGAGTCACTCTAACAACCCATGCTTTTTCTGCCAGTAATGGAATGTATCTCCACTTGTCCTTTGGTCATCTGAGAGGTCCTGTTCTAAGCAAGGAAGCAAAATACTTTTCTGCTCTGTTCCCCTTTTGATTTCCAGTACAAGTGTTTCTTAGCTTGAGTGGAGGTTGAAATCCCCTTGCTTGCAGTTTTCTAAAGCAAGCAGAAGTTAAAAATGAGCAAGTCTGCAGACAGCATTCTGCATTCTTTTGCAATGCTCTGCCCTCCCCCGACTCCTGGTTACCCACGGCATAGCTGTTCAGCACCTTACTTTTGGTTTTTCATTCTTTACAGAGAGAATTCATTCAGTTCTGCAAAACCTTGTACAGCATGTTTCATGAAGATCCAGAGGAGAATGACTTATATCAAGCCATTGCCACTGTTACCACCCTGTTACTTCAGATTGGAGAAGTAGGACAAAGGAGCATCAGCCTGGGGAGTGGATCAGATGAATTCACTGAGGACCTGCAGGCCCAGGCCTCTGCTTCAGACCGTGATGCTGTTTTTAGTGACACTGTGAAGACCCTTCACAGAGACTCTCAGTCTTCTCCTGTGACTGAAGGGGACTGGACTGTCTCTTTTGAACATATTTTAGCATCCCTCTTAACTGAACAGTCATTAGTTAATTTCTTTGAAAAACCCCTAGAGCTAAAACCAAAACTTGAGAACGCAAAGCTGAATCAGTATAGTCTCAAAACAAATGGAACGAGCTGCCAGTCACGGAGCGAACATACAAAACTGAACGCACAGTAGCAACAAACCTATCAAAAAGAACATGCACTGAAATTAGGCCAAAGCACATACTATACAAGGCTTTCAGTCAGCAGTGGACCTCTGATAAACAGTTTGTGGTTTTCAGTTTAAGAGTTTTAAAGCTAAAGGGGGTGTAAGTCATTTTGTGCCATCCACTCAATGTTAAAAGGAAACATCTGCCTACAGGGTGAAGACACTGAAGTCCTCTTCCATACTGGGAGAGCAGAGGCTGGCTCCTGTTCCCCCCCCCCCTCCCCTTTTTTTTAAAGGAAAAAAAAACAACAAAAAGCAGGAAAACTATTCAGCTACTGTCTGCAGTTTGTTTAGGTTGCCTTTTTTGCACTAATAACTGAAAACTGTTTCAATGCTGGTAATTGAAACTATTTTAATATATTTGATTGTATTCCAATTTGTATGTCTTGCTGAAAAGTTAAGTGTACATGGATTGTGCTTTTGATGTTGGTCTCTGACACTATGCACTTTCCAATAAACCCTTTTTGTACTAGACCTGCGTTGACAATTTCTGGATTGATGGGAGTTAAGTGCCATTAGTTTCCTACTTCAAATTCCCTGAGGTAGTGTGTTCCCATTTAATAGCCTGGCCAGAGCCCTGTGTCTCAGTGCAGTACACAGACATGGCTGGGAGAAGCCTTCCGACTTGAAGCACAGCAAAGGAAGAACAGCTACAGACTCTATCTTGGAGAGATTACATACACAAAGTACTGTTACAATACCTGGGTCATGGCTCTTTATTCCTACATAACAAAATCCTAGGACTTTGCCAGCCAAACACTATCTTCTGTATTACATGTAGCAGAATTCTGCAGATTTTTGTATTGTTTAGAATCACAGAACGGCCTGGGTTGAAAAGGACCACAGTGATCACCCAGTTTCAACTCCCTGCTATGTGCAGGGTCACCAACCACCAGACCAGGCTGCCCAGAGCCACATCCAGCCTGGCCTTGAATGCCTCCAGGGATGGGGCATCCACAGCCTCTCTGGACAACCTATTCCAGCACATCACCACACTGTGTGTGAAAAATTTCCTCCTAAATAATAAATAATAAAATAACATCCCCATTATGCAAAACCCCAAGAAAACAAGTTGTCACCTGTTCAACTCAATGCTTCCCAGGCGAGATCTTGAAGAGACCAGACAATAAAAAAGATTTAAGAGTAAACTTTCTTTTTAATTATTTTATTGTAATTAAAATTGGTTTAATTTTCATCCACATTGACTGTCTGTAGACCTGCAAAACAAGAAGTTGTACCATCATCTATTCCTACTATAACTCCCTTTCACGTACATGCAAGCCTTCCCAAGAGAAGTCCACCTACGGTATAAAAGCTAGTTTGCTGATCTACTTCTGGAAGAACTACACAGGGAAGTACTAATGGAAGCTTCATGTTAAATCCATTCTGTAGATAAGGTATTTTTCAGCTGACACACATGAAGGCTCTACCTGCTTGTGCCTTTAACATCATTGGACATACTTTAAATAGGAAAACATGAATGACTGGAACATCTAGTGTTTTTTTTTTTTCTTTCAAATATATTTGTATATATTATTTCACATTATTCCATACTTACAATTTTAATGTAAACTGTACATTTTGTACAATTGTAAATTTTAATTACCTGTAAATGACCACGTAAGCTACCCCGCTCTCTACAGTAGATTAAATTAAATCAGCAGTTTGACCCCTTTCTGCACTTTTCATCCTAACTTCGCATTGCAGGAGGGAAGCTGTCCTATTTCACTAGCTGCTCACTACTGTGCACGACTTCTTTCAAGAAGAGATGCCATGCAACCTTACCTTTGAATGTTGTGACTGGTACATAGGTAACCAGCGTGTACAGCTTGTTTGGAGAATCTTCATCCTCATTGCGCTTTCTGGACAAACGCACACGGATACGGTAAGGGACATTCCTAAAACAAGACATCATTAACTGTCAATAAAACACGTACTGATTTTTTTTCAGTCAACAGGAAAGAAAAAAGTTATTTGTTCCATGGTTACTAACCTCTCTGATTTCTGAAGCTTTGTCTATTTCAAAGACATGATGAGTCAATCCTGTTTCTGTAACAGCACCGTAACAAGAACGAAAGCCTGTACCTTGGAATTTATGCTGCTTGCCTTAAAGGAGCTTTTATGTTTAAGTGTGCCATTAAGAGCCAACTGAGCCTTGAGTATTGGTGATCCACTGCCAGCATAACATCAGAAGTGCACCACTGCTCTACTTCTGATCCAGCAAATAGACAAAATGAAGATGATTATCATCAGCAAGCAGCTGTTACTAGCAAGCATTTCTTACCTGCATAGAATATAATAGCTCAGTTGGAAGGGATCTAGAAAGATACATTGAGTCCAATTGCCCAACCGCTTCTGGGCCAACAAAAAGTTCAAGTGTATTAATTGAAGGCATTGTCCAAATGCCCCCTAAACAGACAGGCAAGGGATAGCGCCAGCCTCTCCAGGAAGCCTGTTCCAGTGTTTGAGCTCCCTCACAATAAAGAAATTGTTCCTAATACCCAGTCTGAACCTCTCCTGGTGCAGCTCTGTGCCATTTCCCTTCTGCCATCAGTTCCCAGCAGCAGAGCACCTCCCTCTGCTTCTCAGGACGCTTTAGGGATCAGTGAGGTCAACTCTTCTCCTCCAGCTTGTGCAGCCCAGTGCCCTCAGCTTCACAGGACGTGCCTTTAGCCCTGTTAACAGCTCTGCTGCCCTCCTCTGGGCTCTTTCCAGGACCTTAACATTCTTTTCATGTTGTGGAGCTCAGAACTGCACACCATATTTAAGACAAGGCCACAACAATGCTAAATACAGTGGAAGAATCACCTCTTTTAACCAAGTGGCCATGCTGCGCTTAATATAGTCCAAAACACAGTTTGCCCTTTGGTTGCTAGGGCACAATGCTGGCTCACACTGAGCCTGCTGCCACTTCCACCATCAGCTCCCTTCCTAATGAACTACTCCAGCCCCTTATCTCCCTGTCTGTGTTCAGCATTCTTACCTGAACAGAAAACAGCGAGGGGGAAAAAACTAACAAAAACCCCACAACTACTTTGAAAGCCAGAGGGCCTTGTTAAAGATTCAGAGCATTGCTCGATCCGTATGCCACAAGTCAGTGCAAACTTAGTATGCACAAGATCTAAAGATCTCACCTACTGACACATACAGCTGATGAGCGTTTCTTCTTCACAAAGCCCATGGAATCACAGCTGAACTGCTCTGTTTCGTGATACTCAGTCACAGCCTAGCGTCCTCCCTTAATACTGCACTAAGTCTGATACTGAGGGCAGGCAAAAAATGGTTTGTTCAGACCATTTGTCAAGTAGCCTCCCACTCAAAGGAACCGAGGATTTCAGACAAGTCTTGCTCTCAGTACTTCACTCAGGAGAAGGAAATTCCTCACTGTGCGAGGAAGCATCTCTCAAAGCATATTTATTACATCAGATCCGGCACAAAGCACTTTCATGCATACTGTAATTAAGACACAAGCAATTGCTTCAATTCTCCCACCTCTCAAGCATTTCTTATTACTTTGCCTGGCTCACTGATCATCGCACTAGCTGACATTATGATTTTAGTCTCTCCTCATCCTTCCAGACGATGTTAATCCTGGAAGAGCAACAACTGCGGTTAAACTCAATGTGGAAAGGCAGATGTGATGACTCCCTACTCTTTTATGCTGAATGCACTTAGCAGCACTTTTACAAATTAATACAAAGAAGTGCTGGATAGTAGCCTCACGACTAAGCTCTGAAGTTATGCTGTATGAACTGCTACTTCTTTACACATGAACCACAACAGCTTAATACTAAGGACAGAAAAACAATGCATCCAATAACTGAGTCCCATCTTCCCACTCTGCTTTGGAAGGAATCACAGAATGGCCAGGATTAGAAGAGACCTCAAGGATCATGAATCTCCAACCCTCCTGCCACATGCAGGGCCACCTACCTCCACATTTAATACTAGAAGGAAGAAAGAGTTGACAAAGCACACAAGGACTCTGAATACGGCACGGGCCAGACTTAGAATATGAATCCCTGCCAGGTAACTCATTATGGTGTAAAAGATCTCACTCCTTACAGTCAGTAATAGCCTCTGGGCCACCTTAACACACGCCAAATACTCTATCAACTGCCTCTCTGGCAGCAATTTAACACAAGTTTTTTATTTTTTGACTCCCAAACAACTTTACTATTTATATTCTCAACACAAGAATAACCTCCTTATTTAGATCTCACCACATTGTTTTCTCGTGCAGCATTTTGCCTGTTCACCATGCGTCAAACCTAATTCTCTTCAGGCACATTAAAGATCCCAGGTTCTTGACGAGGAATGCAATAGGTTTCTAAAACCTTCCTGCTCTGATAAGCATTGGGGTACTACAGTACGATAATACTGCAAGAAGGTTACAAATTTGTTCGGCCCTCTAAGTCCCGTATATATAAAGACATTAGTACAAAGTTTCTCCCCACCCAACTCAGAAAAGTAGCAGAAATGTACCTTATTCCTTTCGCCCAGACTGCTTTGTTCAGCCTGGTGTCAATGCGAACATCAGGAGTGCCCATTTCTTTCATCGCAAATTTACGGATTTCCTTGAGAGCACGCGGTGCCCGCTTCTTGAAGCCACTAGGACAAGCAGAAGAACCATTTATTGAACTTTAGCAAACTGTCAACACCGGACACTCGTTGCAGCAATCATCCACCAGCCACGCAATTCAAACAACTTCAACCATCACTGTCAGTTTGCTGTCTCATTTCTCTCTTGCTCGAAGTTAATTTCTGCCATTTCACCGATTACAGTTTTAGTTCCCGTGTGACCGCAGCCACATATGAAGAGAACCAAAGGGAATTCTGCAGTAAGTCTTCTCAAGCACTTTGCTACTGTACGGCTGTATGAGCTTCAGGATGTTGTCAAACACACACAAATCCCAACAAACATCGCTCAACTCAAATCATACCCCAACTGACACCTCACCCAATTCAGCAATGAGCACAGATCCAATTATGTGACTACAGCACTACTTCTAAAACCTATCACAGTGGGATAAATTTTAAACTTTGGTTGGGGAACAACAGTGACTTGGGCACAGAGGTAAACAGCTCTCCTTTCAAATTAAGTCCGGGAACACTGCCAAAAAAAACACAATAAGCTTCTTCAGAAAGTCATCTCCAAGTCCAGCTCTGCAGAGGCACAGATCTGGTCCTCTGGGATACAACTGCAGAAGAGGCTACACCACCGCCCCTCGCAATCCATGCCAGTAAGCTCTGTTGTTCCCTGCAGTTCTAAAAGCCATTTGTACAAGCAACAATTCACCAATAAAATAAACATCACTTACACTCCATGGATCCGCTTGTGGATGTTGATGGTGTACTCCCTGGTCACCACCTCGTTGATGGCAGATCGCCCCTTCTTCTTCTCGCTGCCTTTCTTTGCAGGAGCCATCTGAACACCACTGGAAAAGCATCCATGCACACATCAAACACACACCCCTGTAACTTTCCCTTTGTCACATTCCCAGCTCCTCCGTTCCGCAGCTTCCTACAGGCCACACAACTCCCACGTTCAGGATGTTATTTCTGATCATGAAATGGTTTGGGTTGGAAGGGACCTCATCAAGCTCCAACCCCACAGCCACAGGCAGGGCCGCCAACCTCCAAACTGAAGACTAGATCAGGCTGCTCAAAGCCCCATCCAACCTCACCTTGAATGCTTCCAGGGAGGCGGCATCCACAACCTTTCTGGGCAGCCTGTTGCAGCACCTCACCATTCTCACAGTACAGAATCCCTGGGGTCACATCGCTGGGCTCCACAGCTGCTTCCCAAGACGCTTTCCCCAGCTGACCATAAAGCACCCCACCACCCCCATCCTGCCATTGTATCTCCACGCTCCCTCCTCCTTCAGGGCAGCCCAGGAGAGGCCTACGCTCTCCCACTCCCACCCCGAACCCCAGCAGAGCCCAGAGCCCCGCACAGACCGCGGCCCCTGCATAGCTGCCCCGCGGCCTCCGCGAGCCCGCTCCCCACCCATCCCAGCTCCGGCCGGGGGCCGCGGGGACGTGCGCCCATCCCTACGGAGCGGACGCCCGTCGAGAGGAACGCCCCGCCGCCCCGTACGCAGGGCCGTCCCCCGCGCTGGACCGGAGGGAGAAGCGCTCCCGCAGCGGGCCGTGCGGAGAGGATGGTAGCGGATTAAAGACGGCTGGGCCCGAGCCCCACTCACCCCGCTCGGGAGCAGGCCGGAAAGGAAGGCGGAGGGGAGCGGGGGGAGAAAGGAACCCTTCCGGGTTGCGGCACACTGCGCCTGCGCAAACGGAACAGCGGGAGGCACGGGCTGGGGGTGCGCGACGCGCATGCGCGTTCGCTTCTGGCCGATGGAGGCTAGGATCAGGCTGCTCTCCGGCAGGAGGTGGTTGGTTTAGGATGTTAGGTACGGGGTGCATTTTAATGATAGGCTGCTCTGATTGCCTACTATACGGTGCCTGCTTCTGCTAAGCTGGCTTGTTTGCTTTTTGGTAGGCTAAAGGTTCTCATAGCCGAGGAACGTACATCTGCATCTCCGTGTTGGGCTCTGAGTGCTGCCTTCCCACGTGCCATCCATCTTCAGGGGTCACACAGAATCACAGAACGGCCTGGGTTGAAAAGGACCACAACGATCATCCAGTTTCAACCCCCCTGCTATGTGCAGGGTCGCCAACCAGCAGACCAGGCTGCCCAGAGCCACATCCAGCCTGGCCTTGAATGCCTCCAGGGAGGGGCATCCACCTCTGGGTCTTTCTCACAGGTTGCCCCTCGTATAGGGGCTTGGCTTGAAGATTGTCCCACTGGTCGGCAGTGTCCCATTCAATCTGCACCTCTCACCCCTGAGAGAGTAAGGGGCACTAGCTGGTGCAGGGCAACGTATGATGACTTCCCTGTCTGCCTGGGGAAATAGCCAGAGCTGAGCAGTTCCACTGGGACAAGGCAGACCTCAGCTATACTACACCAGAACAACAAACCACTCTGTAAAAAAGGACTGGCAATCCGTGTGCTTGCAACAGGGAGCAAGGGCAATAATCCAGAGCTAGAATGTGTGTACAGAGGAGAAATGAGACAGAGCATGAAAAATGAGATACTGACGTAAATCTGCTCTCACAAGTGCCCTGTGTCCTTCCAAACAACAATGTAAGCCAGCTTATGGGAAGACAACCCCACCCTATTGACAGCCTGCTAACTGCTGCAGTACTGCTAGTTTGAGGCTGAGCTCAGGCATATCACTGAGAATCAGGAGAGATGTGAGAGTGTAAAACAATTTCTCAAAGAGATTTTCTCTTCCTCTGGCTTCTGTCATAACAACAGAGATCCAAGAGTCATAGAATCATAGAATATCCCAGGTTGGAAGGAACCTACAAGGATCACAGAGTCCAGCTCCCAGGTCCACGTGTACCACCTAGCATTCAAACCCCATGTCTGACAGCGCTGTCCAAATACTCTCTGCACTCGGGGCCGTGCCCTGGGCATCCTGTTCCCTGACAGCTCCACGCCGTTCCCTCGGGCCCAGTCACTGTCACACAGAGCAAAGCTCAACGCTGCCCCTCCTCTCTGTGAGGAGCTGCAGCCGCCATCAGCATCTCTGCCCTATGCTGAGCACGAGGGGCCTCAGCCACTTCTCACACGTCTTCCTTTCTAGACCCCTCGCCATCTTTGAAGCCCTTAAGAAGTGCTGCTTCCACCGGTGTTTTCTCTGAAGAGCTCGTGTTCCTTCATTACTGCTTCCCTGCATGAACTTCCTAGCTTCCAAACAGACAGATTTCCCTTCCCTCTTCCAAGAATAAGCCTGTACAGAAGTGGATGTCATTTATGAAGTTACCCCCTACCTAGCTAATGTGCCTTCACAAAGCACATTTGTTTATAGTTAACAGAAAAAAAGTTTCCTCAGACATCAGGTGAGAGAACCTTAAGGTTTGGTGCTTTAATCTTCATCTGGAGGGGTCACTCTTGCTTCACTGAATGTAAGAACTTAAATGTGAGCACAGTGACTCAGATATCTGGGAGAGGTGTCTGAAGCTAGTGGTAGAAACGTTTTCTTAGAGACCAGATGTAGTCTTAATACACTTTTTAGACACACGTTTGATTCTCTCATCTTCCTTCAGTATGAACTAAACTAAAATGCCTGTATATGAATCATTGTTGCCAGCCAGTCCTGCTGCGGAAGCAGTGGGGCCATTTTGCCAACAGGTTTTCTGCAGATTTTTAGCCTTTTTTTTTTTCTTTTTTTTTCTTTTTTTTTAACATAAGGCTTTTCGGAACCCAGGACAAGTGAACTTTTTCTGAAAGTTTACTTTCACCATTTGCAGCTCCTAACCCAGTTATCTCCGTTGTAGAGGTCATGGATGATCACAAGTGCCCTGTGACATCCCCAGTGCAGGAGTGTGGGAAGGGCAGAATGATTTGTGCTCTCTTGAAGGTTAGGCTGTGTCAGGCAGATGCAAGCTGTCCTGAGGGGCTCTGGGAGCCATCCCTTCAAACCTCCTGTGGCAGATGAAGACATTCTTACATCTAGTTGTCCACCTTGTTCTTTGTTGGAACTTGCTGCTCCTGCAGCAGAGGGAAAGCAGGTCTGTGCTTCGGCTGCTCCATCTTGTCAATTTGAATTTAACATGAAAAAACCTGCACAAGGATGCCAAAGTGGAGACTAGACTGTATGCAGTGAGGGTATGTTAGCTAATCCAGCAAACATGGCTCAAAGCCTGGGAAAATGCTACATCTGACTGCTGTAAACTGTTTGCTGTGCCCTGCATTTTGTCCCACTCCAGAACTGTTTGGTTGGAAGTACAGAGCTACGGCCTTCAGAGTTATAAGAGAACGTAAAATTCGCTGTCTTGGCTAGCAGCTGTTTTAACTTCCTAAGCTATCATTCTCATTGTCTGTGCCATACCCCAGATCCCATAGGATATTTGTTTTTGCTAGCTGGATGCCAAATACCCTGTAAGACTATAGCTAATACTAAAAATCTGAAGCAAATCACGTAGTTGAACAGCCACAGGAAAATGTGTGCAAGTCCTGCAATAAAGCCTTTTGGCTATTTTATTTTGTTCTACAAATAAAGACACTGTCCATCATTAAATGGAAAAAAAATAGCTTGAGATGTATATAGCATGAAACAGTAGTACCATTCACAAAAAAAAACATTTCTAATTCATTAGTTTATTACAAAATATCCACTCACAAAAAAGCACAAGCACAATCTTTATACTTGTGAAATGAGTTGATATTTCATATACAAAATAATTTCCACATAATTCCATATAATTTTATTTTATATAGAAATAGGTCATTATTACAACAGCTGTACAATACACTACTTTTTATTTAATAATTACATAAAATCTTTCTTAGAAACATATCAACAGAAAACATACAAAAAAAGCGAAAAGTGCATTTCTTCTTTCCCCCCCAAAGGAAAATTCAACCCTAAATGTTATAATGAAGGAGATATGTAATAGTCTGCAGCATCCCGAGTCAGTGGGCCAAAACACAGTGCATATTTCTCAGAGACTTGCAGTGAGTGAGTTAGTTAGCTTGAAGAAGGATCCATCTTGTATTACGGGAGAGATGCGTGATTGTGCTTACAATCTGAGTTCACCTTTGCAATCACAATTAGTATAGAAAACAGTCCAGTGTTTTTTGTTGTTGTTGTTTTGTTCTTAGTCACAAAGAACAGTTAGGGTAAGCTGCATAATATTTTTCAGATTCTAAATCAAGGGTTATGAGCTGTAGACCATCTTCACCAATGACCAGGATTTCTTTTCCATTGGATGTGCTAATTTGGCCACAAGAATAAGGAAACAAACTTCTCTTTACAGAAAGTGCCTAGGTTTTGTCCTCTGTGCAGTTGTGCAAAATAATAACAATAATCATAATAAAAATAATCTCTTGTTCTCTCCTCAATAGACCTTTGATGCAGTGCTTTTCATACACAAAAGAACTGAAAGAGTGAAGGCCATGTACCTCATGTGTCTGTCAACAGTCTTTTGGAATTGCCAGACAGCTTTCCAAGCGACACGCCAAGCTGGAACTCCTCCTCCTGTGCACCCAGTGATGATGGAGCTTGCACAGGATAGTGTTCCTCTTTGTTTTGCTCTGCCAGAACGTGCTGCCGCTCACAAGACAGCACAAACAAAATCCAGCGTGCCGTCAGTGCGCTGTGTGCAGCAGTCTGTCCTCTGGCATCACAGAGCTGTGAATCAAAGGCTCGTGCAAAAGCCGAAACAGTAAGTACAAAGTCATTCTCTCCTGCCCCATGTGCCCATTGGTTAAAGCTAATCGTGCATTGATTGTGCTGGTGGGACTCTATCGCAGTGGCTGTGGTAAATTTGATGATTCTGATAAGCTATTGCTTCTTCTTGGTAGTTGCTGCTGCTGCTGTGTCTGATGATACCCCATATTTCCTTGCTGTGGTGAGTAAGATGGCAGGAGCAAAGAATCAGTTTGCTCATTGTGCAAAGAACTTGATGTTTGTACCTACAGATAAAATAAAATTCATCTCGTTGTTTGATTCTTTCACATGTTAGAGCTCGTCGTCCTCAATGTACAGCATGCTTAAAAACATAACTCTTTTGCTGGCTTTTATTTCTGGGCTGTCTGCTTGGCAAGGGGTTTGCTTACCTATGCTAGGAGGAATGGACTTAAATTGCAGCAAAGAAGATTACAACTAGGCATTGAGAAAGGTTTTCCAGCAGGCATGCCCTGCCTAGGACTTGCAGGTTATTCTGAAAAGTCTGTTTAAGTACAGGCTGAGACAAAACTGTCAGAAATGACATAGCTAGATGGTAGAAATGAAACAGAAATGACACGGGGGATCTTAGTGGACCTCATGAGGTCCCTTCTGGCCCTTCCTTTTTGTGAGTACATGGTAGGGTGTAGCCTTGCAGTGTTGAAGTCCATGTGAATTTTGCAGATGCTTGTATAAGAATGGGATCTGCCTTTTTTTTTTTTTTCCCCATTAATTCTCAGCTATAGTAAGGATGCCATTTTTCAGTTTAATTATTTGAGGTCGATGATACTCTTTCAGTGATTCCAGTGGAGTTATGATTGGATTTTATACACTCAGTTCAGCTCCTTTTGAGACATCTAAAGAAACACATCTTTCCCCCCCTTCCCCTTAGCTGTAGTATGTGCAGAATTAGGTAAAACAAAACAAAACATCACAGTATTTTTCATCTTCAAATCACCTGGTGCTTCCAGGTGATCTGCTCCAATTCATCTTCTTTGCTTTGTGGAGTTGAAGAAATACTTTAATTTATTGAAGAGATCTGGATATCTGATCCAGATCTCATTTTATGTTGGTGCTGGTAATTAAAAATCATCTTTTGACTTGTAAACTAAGCAAATCTTGTACTTAATAAAGAGTACAAAATAAATCCTAAGGCAGCAATTTTCTCCATCTAGAAATACACTTTTAATACATCCAGGATAATCTGATTATGTTTCCAATATGCAGGATTAGTAATTTCCTTTGAAACAGTCTGACTGTTCTCACTGCTCCCTTGCTATACTGGAAGGCTACACGACACTGTATCAGTGTCTTGCACATTTCATTATCTCTGAAATGACCATCTCTGCCGTGATCAGGCTCCCGCTGAAACTTACAGTTTGGCAAGGCCTGCAGGCCCTGTTTGCACAGCCCATTCGCCTCATTACTCTGTGCATGTGTTTTACACATTGTCTTCTTTGTCCTTCCCTACCTGCAGGTAGCGTTGTTGCTGATGCTGTTGGTGCTGGAGTTGCATAGGTGGCAGAGAGGATGACTGGGAAGGAGGAGTTGTGGCAAACCCTTGGTTTAACACTGCTTGTCCCATCAGAACGATTGGAGAGGCGCTGCTGGAAGCCTGCACTTCCAAACTTTGGAACATTTGTTGGTTTTGAGAATATCTGTGTGAGAAAGAAGGAAAACAATCAAGAAAAAACCAGTATAAACAAAGGCCTTCTCCTAGGATACGAGGTGGACATCAATAGTCTTCATAAATAATTCTTAGTAAAAGATTCCAATGCATCAGATCTGTGCATGTGAGAACCAGCACCACTGGCAGCACTGCTTTACTTATGAGCTGGGCTTGCAAAACAGAGCAGATTGCACCTCAAAATCCAGACCACATTTTAGATTCATTAGAGATTCTGGTTTATGTATGTCTTCAGCCACAGGTTCACATCCCAGGCTCATTAAAGCAAATGGCCTTTGATTTTTTATTAATAACATGAATTCTGAACTGCGGCAGCTGAGAAGTAAATACATTCCCTGTTCTGCTGCCTGTGCTTTGATATGGCTGCCTGTGAGGGTGGTTATCTTCTGCAGAAGGATGGATAGGTTTCATTACTTTCTAAGGTGCTTTAGAAGAACACAAGAAGCCTCTAGAAGTCCTCTAGAATGAGAGACAGGCCAAAACCAAAACACTCAGCTCCTCTTGCTAGGCTGCTTTTGCCTAGCAAATGCCAAATATGTGCTGTTTTGCAGAAGGCTCTGGGTAAAACCACAATGGAGCTACTGCCAACCCAGACTAATTCTGTTTATCCTGTAATGGGTGATGAGATCATACTGTGCTGTGTGTTTTCTAACAGCTGTTCAAAATTAGGGGTTAGTCAGAAATGGCTAAGATTTGGGCACTTATGAAAGGATGTGAGCTCTGAAAAAGCAGAGTGCTTAAATGGGGAGAGGTATGTTTGAAGATCAGGCCTGTTTACTTAGAGGCTTAAAAGCAGATCTCAACTGCAGATCTGTACAGTAAAGGTTTTAATTCAAGGTAACAGTTACGTTTTAAAAAGAAGTCCTGAATACCTACATTTCTGAGGTAACTTATGGAATCACTTTCATGATGTACAAAGAACTGATTGTTTTGACAGCTCACAATTAAGGACAGTGACCACAAAAACAAACGAACAAACAGCTAAATGGAAACAAACAAACAAACAAACAAACAAAAACACAAACATTTTATGACTGAAAGTTTCTGCTTCCTTCACCCAAAATTTATGGAAAGAAACAAGGCCATTTGTTTAGCAGCATTTCAGAGAGCGCTGATGCAGGGCCTGTTGATTCTCTTGGCTTTGCTGCTCTAAATTAGGCATTTCTCCATTGGTGTTACTCCAGTACTTCTCTGTGCAGAGGTGGAGAACTTCCTTGGTGCTGGTCATTTCAGCTAGGTCAGGACTGACTTTCTGTGGGTCAGAAGTTCCAGCATTGAAGTCAGCGCTGCATGAGGGAGAAAACCTTCCCAGCCTGGGCTTCTTAAGATACCACTGACACATTCTGTTTCTGCAATTGTTACTGATGTGACCAAGCAGATGAGGCTAACCCTGGTGCTGGAAACCAGCTCAGCACAATAACATGCTCCTGATTGTATCTATTTTGTCATCTTTCTAAAGAAGGCTGTTGTCCCTCAAAAGTAACTTTGGCATTTTATCTTCAACAAACCACATACTTAGCCTGGGATCCAGCCATGCTGAGGTCTGAAGTGTGTCTTGCATTACAGGATGTGGGCATCATAGGCTGAATAGGCTGGCTGAGCAACAGTCTTGCACATGGAAAAAAGAAAAAGTGATACTGCTGTAAGAGAAAGACCATAAAAATGCCTTATTTTGAAAACTAAGACGCCTTTGTAGATATGGTACAAGATTGAGCATAGGAGATGTAACCTCAGCTCTGCTTAGTGGAGGTCTGTGGCCATGCATTCTAACTGGGGTCACATGTGTGCCCTTCTGAGGTGCTGGGTTTCAGGAGAGAGAAACTTCTATCGTTCCTGCTGATTTCTCATGGTTGTATTGCCTCAATATCCAACTGTCTTTTTTTTTAGTTCAATCACTTAGGTTGGGAAAGACATTCAAGATTACCAAGTCCAACCATCAACCTAATACCAAATCCACTGCTAAACCATATCCCTTTAGTACCACATCCACACATCTCTTTCCTCAGCAGTCTGTTCCAATGCTTGACAACCCTCTGTGAATAAATTCTGATATCCAAGCTAAATCCCCCCTGGTGTGATATGGCACCATTTCCTCATGTCCCATCACTTGTCATCTGAGAAAAGAGATGGAAACCCACCTCACTGCAGTGTCCCTTCAGGTTGCTGTAGACAGAGATGAGATCTCCCCTGAGTCTTGTCTTCTCCAGACTAAACAGCCCCAGTTCCCTCAGCTGCTCCTAATAACTCGTGTTTTCTGGTCCCTTCTCCTGATTAACTGTTCTTCTCTGTGTGTGTTTGACCAGCTCAGCCAGCGTCCTTGTAGTGAGGGGTCCAAAACTGAATACAGAACTCAAGGTGCAGTCTCACCACTGCCAAGTACAGAGGGGCAATCACTTCCCTTACTTGCTGATCACACTGTTTCTGATATTCACCCAGGTGATGCTGGCCTATTTGGGCACACTGCTGGTTTGTGTTCAGCCATCTGCTAATCAGCACCCCCAGATCCTTTTATGCCGGGCAACATTCCAACCAAGATTCATATGCTTAGTTGGAGCTGGAGCCTCACCCCCTCCCTCACTCCCAAAGGGCGGCCTGAGACATCAGACATCTCAAGACAGTGCAGCAGTCTGTGTTGCGTCCTACCTGAGCTGCTGGTCATGGCTGCAGCCAGCAGCGGATGCACCAGGACCAGAGCTGGGGCCAGGGCCTCGGCGGGACAGAGGGGTGGAGGGGCCGAACAGTGTGGCCGTGCTGCGAGTTGGGCGGCTGCTGCCTGTTGTCAGCTCGGTGCTCCTCTCTGCCTTTGGGCCCTGCAAGAGAGCAAGGAGAGGTGGCTGAGTGTTAGGCCTAGCTAACCCTGCCATGAGAGCCCCAGAATGGGAATCAAAGAATCACAGAATCATTAAAGTTGGAAAAGACCTCTCAGGTCATCTAGTCCAACCATCTGCCCACCCCCAACATGCCCACTGCCCACGTCCCTCAGTGCCACATCCACACGGTTCTTCAGCACCTCCAGGGATGGTAACTGCACCACCTCCCTGGGCAGCCTGTGTCACTGCCTCACTGCTCTTTGTGAGAAGTTTTCCCCAGTATCCAACCTGAAAGACTGTTTCTAAGAAAAAATGTAATTGTCTTTCTATTTGTTCACTTTTAAACAGTTACGTTAATGTGGGCCGGTAGGAGGTTAAATGCTAAGGCTGAGGGCTCTAAGCCCTTACTTCATCATGGTGCAGCCACATTCACTGTGCACTCTGACAACAGCAATAGAAGCTGTGGCTCCTTTGAAGGGAGGCACAGCTGGTGGGTGGAAGAGCAAAGAAGGAAATGCCCAGAAGTTTGCAGTAAGACAGAACTGCTGTGCTAGGCCTCCTCACTCCCACAGGTCTTGGTTAGAAATACTTGATGCCGCGCTTCCATTTCCCCAGGCCCAGCCCATGCATCTCACATCAACATCCAAGCACTCCAACAGCATGCCAGCATGGAAGGCAGTGGGTAACTCTCCTGACTGAGATCTTAAAAAAGGGTTTAAGGTGAAGTAAATGCTGTAGGGACATACTTTATATAGTCTGCACTTAGACAGAAAAATAGAGAAGGCGTAACTGCAGGACTGACGTGATTTTACTTGCTTGTCTTGTAACAGCTCAGTGTCTTCTTTCCATATAAATGCTTCTGTAGTCAAATAAATGATTACCTGGCTCAATATCACACTTGCTTCCCTCAGTACTTGCTGGCTCGGTGTTTGTGGAGATGCAATTTGCCCTGGGAGCTGAGGACTGGGGACAAGCTGCTGCTGAGAAATGACCCCCGGCCTCTGCTGTAGCGACTGTGGCTCTGACTGCTGAATATTGCTGAAGCTCAAGGACACTGCTGGCTGTTGCAGGAACATCTGGAAAAGAACAGAGGAGATGTTTTATTGACATAGGTCAATTGTTACAAGAAATGAAGGTGACGGATTTAAATCTAGAGATATTTCCTAAAGTAATCACAGCTCTGAATTCACCATGCATTTACTGTTAGTTGGAAATCATGTTATTTCCTATGTTAATGATTCTGCTGTCTCTGGTTTCTTTCTTTCTTCTTCTAAAAGGGCATCGTTACCTGTGAAATGTGTCCTGAAAGTGAAAGCCTTCACTCCATGGGGCAGGCAGGGCCTTTCGGAAAATGGTTCACTGTGTATTTGTCATATTTTGGGGCACCCTGACCAGAAAGCAAAGAGTAACTCCATGTCTTTTTAATCTTTTCATTTTTCCTTTCAACACATCAGCTTGTCTTTCAGGCAAGGCTGCTATTGAATTTGTCTCAGAAAATTCAACACCTTCTACACAGTTGGATCGCTGAACGTATTTAATGAGGCCACAGCAAGGCCAGAGTTGTCTGTGCTGAATGAC
Source organism: Perdix hodgsoniae (assembly GCA_035772895.1). Taxonomy (NCBI): domain Eukaryota; kingdom Metazoa; phylum Chordata; class Aves; order Galliformes; family Phasianidae; genus Perdix; species Perdix hodgsoniae. Next base: position 5,741,465 of record JAPSGF010000027.1, on the reverse strand, counting down.
TGTGTCCTTATCATTGAGAAGATGTGTAAACAGGCAGTCACTGTCATTTATCTGATTTCCCATCAGGTAGCTGTCACCTGGTGTTCTTCCTAATCATGCCACGCATTCAACTTGTGCAGGAGAACTAGAAGCCCTTCTAGCTCTTCTGTAAATTATGTACTCTCCATTCTTGCACTGCAAGATGAATCTTTCTTCTTCAAAAGTTGCAGGGCTTTGGAATCTTTTTGCTTTCCTAGAGGCTATTTCTTTTACTAGAGCTATACAAAAGAAAAAGACATCTTTTAAAGCTATTAATAATTAATGCTACAAGGTATCTTTGCAATATTTCAAATCTATCCTCTTGCCACCAAGGACTGTACAAAGCAACGCTTCCAAAGTAGTTGAAGGCAATTTTGGCTCTGATTCTGGTCCCACACCAATACTACAAGTTTGGAACTCCATTAATATAAGTGGAGCTACCGAGAGTTTAAATGAAATCAGAATCACAATTATTCTCTTCATTATTCATCCATCAGTCTCATGCATAGCAGTACGTCTGAGATACACCCAGTAATTAGTACACCTTTATGCAGCTTATTGCTATATTAGCAATTCCCTAAACTATCATGTCCCCTGTCATTTCTTTTGGAAAAAAAACCCACACCTTTCTCCAAAGAACTGACACAATGCATTGATTTTCTCTGTGTAAGTGTGGGCTGCCATATTTGTGCTTATTTATCTAGCTTTAAAAACATAGCTTTTATTCAAATATAATGAATCTCTGTGCGCCAAGATTTTACTCAGAAGCAAGGTAGAGACAAATCTTACTTTAATCAGTTACTTTAATGAGAGAAGTGAGCAATTAATGAAAATGTTAATGGACTTAAAGCAATGGTGTGGTGTGTTTCAGGTCCTGCAGGCTAATCTCAGAGATGCTTGACTGAAATAAATGGGTCAAGTCACAGAGTTGTGGTTGCTTGCAGCAGGTCTGAAATTAGCTCCAAATGTTTTCTTTTAAAAACACTGCTTGCTGGGTTTGGAGCCATTACATACCAGAAAGACAGATGGTCTTGCAACTTCTGCCAAGTAAATAGGTCTTATTATGAATAAATCAAAGACAGAAATTATGAAAATTCATTTTCTTGTTTATTTTCGTTATATAGAAGCTCAGCTTTGGACACGTTTGGTAAATGAACTTGATTAACTCCAGCAATGAAACCGCTCTTCGCTGATATAAAATGTTTGATGTAAAATTCAGAGGAGGCAGAGCAAGTGGCCTGTTTCCAAACATGTCACGTGGACTGTGAGCCCACTGTTCCTGACAAGACTGGCACAAGGTATGACCTTAAGGAGCAACATCTTAAGCATCCTTCCTGGATATGGTGAACAGTGCTAGTGAAATATTAAGTCCTTCCAATGCGAACTCAGTATCCATCAGTGCAAAAGTTGGACAGGGTGGAACCTGCAGCAGATGACTTACTCTGCAGTGAACTGCCTGTGTGCCTGCCTTACTTCAAGGCAAAGGCTAAGTAGCTTATCCTTGACAGGAAGCAGAGTAACCTACTTTGCAATTACCAGAGTGTGCCACTGGGTAGGAACATCCGCAGTTGGCAGCCACACTATGAATTTACAACCAAGTTTATTGAGGTAAACCGATTTCTTTTGTTCATGTGTTCATACCCTGACAGGTCTGTGAGTGTTTCATACGAAGGAATGCTCTCCGTTGAGTTGAAACAGACAAAGCAGCATTATTATTGACTGAACATAAATGTCCTGGAAAAACAAGCTGAGGGCAGGAGGCAATGGTATCATTTAACTTTTATCTCTACAGAACTGGAAGACACGAAACACCTCATAAAATAAAACTTAACTTGAGAGAGTACTGAAGCAGGGAGCTGCTACCTGCAAGTTAAGCCTGAAAGCAAAAATGTACTCCATTTGTACAAAACAGTTTTTTCATAATGTATCTCTTGCGATAGTCCTGCCTGAATTCCTTTGAAGCACTGCACCTTTAAATAGCAACAGAAACCCCATAATAAGGAAAGAAATCTTTCCTAGTCGGAACAAATCCAAACAGATAAATCAGCAGCCCCATAACTGCACTGCCAATAATGACATGTCTCAAGGCTGATTTTGTGGACTGCAAAACCAGAGGAGCATCTTACAAATATTTTTTAATTGGCCAGCTTGTTAACATATGCAGCAAAGCTGCAAGAGAGGGAAGGGGCCCTCTGACGCTGGTTGCGGTAGTCGGTCTCTGCAGCTAATGGGTGATGTGAGGCAAGATGTGAGGGAGACAGCTCTTTGACTCTTTGCTGCTTGGATAATCAGGTGATGACAGCTCTTCGTTACAAGAATCAGGGCTCCCTCAGTAAAATATCTGCAGAGGAGAGTGGTGCAGCACTGGGGATCTGAGACTCACTGACTTTGAAGAGATTGGCTTGCAAATTATGGGTGGATATGCATGCTCTCATTTTCACTTCTTGCAAGCTGCTCAGTCTCTGCTCTTCTTTCTGCCTTCCTTTCCACCCGCAATTCATTAGCCAGACTGTTCAAATCTGGCACAGACACGGCATCCTTCAGACTTCTGAGGTTTCTCCTGCTGCTGCTGCCCTTAATGCTTTTGTTGGTCAGGAGAGCAGTACCAAGGACTTAATAGGGTTTTGAGCACTTTGTTCAGGGCCTACAGCCCTCCTGCTAGTTTCATCTTTCATTGCGCGAGGCTCTTGGAAATAGTTACAAATGTGGACAACTGAGCTTGACATCCATCCGGATGGGAAAGTGCTTCTTGGTGAAGTGCTGCACTACACTTTTGAAGACCTCTGAAGGAAATGGAAATTGGGCTTAATTCTCCACGGCGCTACCTGTGCACTTCAGGACAATATGCTAATAAAGGAGCTAATGAGAGAAAACCAGGGAACACTTTCCCCTTTGTGGCCAGCCCACGGCACTCCCCTGTGCTCACAACCAGCACAGCCCTATTCTCTCTGCGGAATATTAAGAAGACCAGAAATCTGCTCAACAGTAAGGCTCTTCTGTTTGTTGCTATGCTTTGTAACCTCGTTAATAGACACAGTTTTATGTCTGCAGCCATGCAGCTCCCTCAGTGATGAAATCTGTTTGGCAGAGCACATGGTTAGATTTCCGATTGCACAGTTTAATCCCAACCTCCTGTGAATCACAAAAGTGCTACAAGTGAAATTGTGAGGTTTTATTTTAAATTGCCACTAGCCAAGTACAACAGAGCAAATCCCCAGACCCACTCCATCCTTGTAATGGCATGGTAATTTCTTTCTTTTTTTTTTTTTTTTTTTCAATCTAGATAAAGCAGGAGAAGTGAAAGTGTGACTGCTCATAGCTTGCTGCCCCGTGAGATTGGTCTGGGGGGACTGAGAAGCACTCTGATCCCAGAGCAGGAGGATCCTCCCCATCCAACTGTACAAAAACAAAATCTCTTTCCTGTGCGTAAGAAGGTGCTCTCATTTTCTATTTTTGCCTGGATTATGTAAAAAAGGGGGAAAAAAAAAGGATCAGGGTACATAAATATTGAAGACTTCACAGAGAGAGAGTTATGTTTTTTGCACAATTAGAAGAAGTGAAAATATCATGTCTTTTGATATTCATAATAACAATAATAGCTTTCAGACACATGCCAAGATTCTGAATATTCTGGACAATTACAGAGGGACTTCTCCTTCCTGCTAGTCAATGTCATTCCATAACCAATAGAGGAAATACACTGAAATTAAGCCTCGTCTGCCTGTATGTTTATATGGAACCAGAAACAGGGAGCCCTGCTTCTGCTGTGCTGCCTTATAGTAGTGCAAGTGCAGTATCTTAGGTGGCAAAGTTTCAAATTTGGCTTCATCAATCCTGTAGTTGTCTAAACATACAATCCCAAATGGTTTTAATGCATGAAAATGCATTTCACAGGTGCTGATGAGAGGAGAGATTCTATTTCTGTGCAAGTCAGAAGCAAATTTCCCATTGGCTTCACCAGGTCCCATGTTTTCATCATGTGCTTAAAATGTTTTTGAGACCTTAATTTCTGTGGCAGAGCTTGTCTTCTAAAAATCTTGTTAGTACAGTGCTCACAGTGGGTCCCCAATGCAACATTTCTAGCAAGGGTCATTTAACCTGGTATTTATAGTTACATAATAAGGAACAGAGCAGTAATCAACCCGCTTTTAGGAAACTTCCATAAAAGTGGATGATTTCTTACATTTGTCATTAAAAGAAACCTAAGATGTACTAAACTGAACTTGCTGATGCAGTAGGGATCAGGGGTAGTACAAAGCAGACATTGTACCAGCTCTGTGCAGAAGATATCAAAGACATAAAGACAGCAGCCCCAGTCAGTTTCACCCTAAAGGCTTAGGCTGGTCCAGTGACAAATGCATTTAGACACTTCCCAGCTGTAAAGGAATGAACAGCAGCAGAAGTTTTTGGAGGTTTTAATATGAGAAAGGAATTCGACTCCTGTGCTGTGTCCCAGCTGTGGTAGGGTTGGGAAAACGGAATGAGTGATCTGAAAGAGATGAGCACTTCAGGGGTGCCTGAAGGAGGGCTGGTGGCTGAGGGAGGGACAGACGCGGTACTGAGCACCCTTGATGTCCCCATGAAACATGCAGTGGATTGATGGAAACTAATGAACTGGAGAGATACAATCCGTGCTGAATATGAACATGAACATGTTTCCATTACAGCTGCTCACTCAGAAGACTCAGTAGATAAAGTATTAAAACATTAGCATAAATGACTCAAATTCTTTCCCCCACCACCACGGTTGAGATATTTCTTTCTTCTCTTCTTCCAGAGAGCTCTTAATCTTTCCTGATGTAGGCTACTCAAGAGGCTTTCAGTGGGCAACATCCCCATTCAGATGAGTTGGCTTTCTCATGTCCACATGCCATAGCCCCAGAATGTCCAACCCATGGCCCGTGGGCTGCATGTGGCTAGGCACAGCTCTCAATGCAGCCCACCCCCTAGCCACCCTACCCCTCACTATAAAGGCAGCGGCTCTTGCAGCTCAGGTGCACAACCATCACACAGCAAGGACCAAACTGTGTGCTATTAACCATATCTAGGCTGAAACCGGGGTATGGGGTGCAGTGCAGTTCAGTGCTAACTCAAATTATGGTAAATAATGTTATGGATTTGGATACATTGGCTTAACACAGTCTTGTGAACAGCAAAAAGTATGCAGCACAAAAAGTGCTTTCCATTGTATAATGGATAAATGAATTTGAGAGCAGGTTTCAAGATTGCAAAAAGAAAAGAAAAATAATAATAATCATCAGTGTTTTGGTATATTTGCAACTCCATTTTCAATCAGCACAAATGCATTAACCAGAAATTTTCAAGTGGAATGTATAGAGTTGCAATCAGGTATTTAATTCAAAAATCTGATCATGTCTCTCTACTGGACTTTCATAAGCCCCATTTTAGTAAATAGGTCACCACAGTGAGGTGGTGGGTGGTGTGTATCAGCAGCTGTGGAACAGTGGGTCACCTCCTCTGGTGCAGATTTTTAGCTGCACTTCTTCATGACTGGTGAAAATGAGTAACTAGTAGTGGTAACTATGGTGAAAAATAGTGTTTTGTAGCAAATAATTTTCTCTAATAAGCAGTGTTATTGTGCTGTTTGTATGGGTTGTATTTACCATGGAAATAAATAAGAGGCATTACTTATGGAGCATCCTAAGTGTGCGTGGCGCAGGACAACTCCTCTTTACTCAATGCAACCCAAGAAAGTGAAAAGCTTGGATACCAGTGCACTTAGGCCCTGGGGCTAATTTTAAGTCACCAGCCCTATCAAGTGCTTCACGGGAGGCTAGTTGGCCCTCCCAGCAGCAACACACCTGCACGCTGGAATCCTGGACCAGGCAGAGCTGCTCCTGGATCTTCTGGAGCTCCTCCTGCTGCCAGCGGATGTTTGCCTGCAGGATCCGTGTTCGCTGCTCTAGCTGGTCCTTGATGGTCTGGAACATGCTAAACTGGGCAGAGAACTAGAAAAAAGGAAGAAAAATGAGTCTTTCCAAAGAAAACAGGCCTTCATGCAACATCATTCTGTACGAAGTTATTGGTTTTTTGACTGCAAAAAAACAGTCAAAGGACTAAAGTATGTGTTTGTAATATACTACCATCTAGGCAGAAATAAATCTTTTCTATTTTCAATTTTATGCCCGTATATTAAATTGCTTCACTTACAGTGATCTGCTTACAACTGACCCTGTTCTGTTAGGGAATTATCAGAATGCCCGTTTTTGAGAGTACGCTGCTTCAGAATATCAAGAGCATCTTAAATGGATGGCAAATGAGTGCATTTTTATCATTGGCTTGTAGTTTGGAGCTCTTAGCACAGCATAACTGTATATTCCAAATGCGTTTTACCAACTTATTCCATGCAGAAATAGCTGTGGTGCAATGCTTTATTCTGCTGTTTATGTACAATAAGATTGTGCCACAGCTCACCACAGTGAACATTTTCTAGATTTCTGCCACTGTGTAGTGGCCAAGCTGCAAGAAATACTCATTAAGCTATTTTTATACATGAGGTAAAACAAATAGCTCAGCTCAGTGGGAGAAAGGCTATTCTAAATAATAATGTAGAGTGGAGATCATTAATGAGGGTCAAGAAGAAAGTGTAGCCTCCATAGCAGCAATGCCACGCACCAAGCGGAATGGCTCCATAAGCACAGAGGGGACAACGTGGCCATAACTTCCTATTTTATTTGGTGTTTACAGGTATGACTCAATGTCCACCAAAAATCATTATTACTTTAATTGGCTTTGGAATTGTTGCTTTGTACAAGCTCAAAATAAAAAACACACTTTGAGAAAAACCCACAGTGTTATGGCTTCAAAAAAATCAGTGTGCTTTTCTGTTATCAGGGCATCCAAGAATCTAAAATGTCTTTGAAAAGACACAGTGCTGGGAACATCCAGAAAAAAAAAGAAAGAAGAAAGAAGGCTTTTTGCTATGACTTGTTGAACTTGAAGACGGCGTGTTGTTCCCATGGCTGTTTTTGTAGCTCTGTGAGGGTTGGTGAAGCACACAAAAATGTATTGCTGTTGATTTTAAATCATTAGTCTATTATTTTATTCAGCATCTTTTATATGTAACATATTTGTTTAGTATTGTCTTTTTGTTTCCCACTTAACAGCAACAGCAGTTAGCTGGTCTACCAGATGAAAGCTGCTAAGGAAAAGGACGAGAAACTCCTTCCTTGCTTTTTCCTACTATAAGACCAAAGTTTATTGATATTTCTTGCATTGATCCCTGTGACTACAAAGATTCTATTGTTTTTGTGCAGTGAGAAACTAACAGCAATTGACCTGCACCACAAAGTATTTATCTCAAGATCATCAGCTGCTCTACTAATTAAGGAAGAAATCTGTAATTATATGATACATTAAAATAGCTTAACTCAAAATGTTCCACAACAAAGCACGACACTGCTTTAGCTTTGTCATTAGCATCAGATAAAGCTGACATTCATCTCACTTAGGTAACTGCAGACTTCTTGGGATCCTCAGAAAAGTGCATGGTACAAGTGACTGTACCAGCTTCCCAGGTACAGCTAAACATGACAGACTTAACCTGTCAGATATCTATAATTGCAGAGGATCACAGTTTAATCAAGGGAGAAAAAGATCCCTACAGAACCATGCAAGCTGAGGTGTTCCCCCATTTGCAGTGTGCTGAGTAGAAGGCCAGATGCCTCAAAGACATTCTGTTCCTGCAAGTTTCATTAGAGCAGTAGCTGGGTAAAGGAAAGAGACTTTTTTTTTTTTTTTGCTTGGTTTCCTAATGAAATGAACCTTTCAATTCCTTCTGCCTTCCTACTTCTAAGCCTACTGCCCAATGCTGGAGACATGCAGCAGAGCTGTGAGAGCCTCAACACCACCATGCTGCTGTGATGCCACGTGAGCTCTGGCCAGGCAGTGAGAAGGAAGACCCCTTACTTGCAGGGCACAGTCCCTGCAAGCCAGGTTTCATTGGCTTTGAGGTTCATGTAACAACTCGTTCATTCTCACTGCTACCAAACACCTGCGCAGTCCCAAATGGAATTATTAATGCTGATTATTATTCAGTCATCAGCATCCGCTGTGTTGTAGGGGATTTATTACAATGAGGGAGACAAACAAACAAATATTCTAAACTTCATTTAATGTGAACCATTTACATTCAGGCAGCACCTAGTGCTTTAAAGTTCATTTAGTAGGCAAAGTTTGCTTCCCCCAGTTCAGAAACTGACAATCAGGGCTGCACCTGTGGCCATGCAACAGAACAGCACCATGGTCTGGCGGTGAAGATGGAGCTGCAGCCCCAGAAAGTGTTGTGCTGGGACAGGGAGGTGGCAGGGCCTTTGGTTAACAACCAGAAAGCACCCCTCCAGCAAGGGCTGTGGGAAGGAAGAAAGGAAAGAAAGCAAAAAAGTCATGCAGAACATGCACAGGGTTACAATAAATAAACTAATTGATGTTTGGAAGTGCATTAATGAGTAAAGGAGAGGGATATCTGTAAAAGAAAATGACTGCTCGGAGCAGATAATTGATATGCTGTTCTTTCACTGCATGCTGGTGTGGAATCGTGAAAAGAATATTAAACACAAAAGATAAATGAGAAGTAGTTATTTTAAAGCAGGGATCCTCAGGACTTCTTATGTTTTTTATGTTACTGGAAGAAGCGCTGAGATCTTGCAAGAGAAGACAATGTACAAACAACAGCAGCAGCTTAGGTCCAGGACTCTGTCATTTCTGAAATCAGAGGGTGATGGGACACTCATCACAGCACAACCACAGGGCACAAACAATGAGATGGGAACATGGTGCTCCAATTTGCTCCTTTAAAATCTACTGCAAATCATGGAATCATAGAATCATTAAGGTTGGGAAAGATCACTAAGATCATCTAGTCCAATCTGACCGAACCAAATGAGACAGAGATGGCTTTCTGAGCCATCACCCACATGTGAGATAAAGGCTTAAAAATTTAAGTGGAGGGATTTGTTAGTCTGTAACATGTCCTGCTGTTGCTGGCACACTCACAAAATGGGTGCTGCTGTGCTTTTAGTGTGCCCATTACTGCTGGCTGGTTCTCCATGCAGCCAAAAAGGTGTTTTAGGAGGGCCTTTGTTAGCTTTTGTTTTTTTTAATTCTCATTGTGACCTTGATTCTGAAGGGATGTGATTACATAGAAGCGAAGTTGAAAACTGATTTCCCATCTCTGCTTTCTGTCATCCTGCAAAATAGATGTACGAACCTATATGCATTTGGACTTCTGCTGATAATGTATGTGGAAAAATATTTAAACACACAAGTGTACAGTTCAAATTACTTTCCCTAGTGTTTTAAGAGTTTGAGAGCTAGTGGATTTTTGATTTTAGCTACTAAAGAGATTGTCTAAAAACCCTCAGGGGCCTGGACTCCTGTAATGAATTTATTTGATGAAGGGAGAAAGCAGTAGGAGAGAGTTAAGTGACCTATTCCACTTCCCACCCCCCAACTAACCTGTGCCAGTGGTGCAGGCTGACTTTGCAAAGTTGCTTGAGGCAGCAACTGTTGTGGGAGAAGCTCACATGAAGGTTGAGAAGGCAAGGAAGCCTAGGTTAAAAACAAAGCAAAACAAACAAAGCAAAACTTTATTTATAAGTTTGGCTCCTTTAAATTCTATGTTTCTTCTAATGCCCTGGCATTTGTTCAAGTTGTTCGGATTTGCTAAGCTGAATACATGACACATGCCTTCTGCCTTCTGCCTGTCCCTATGGTCCTCTGGAAGTTACCTGCAGAGCAGTAGGCTGGCTGAGCCTGTGTGTAGATAAGTCCTGCTGTGTGCTGGATGTTCTTTGCAAGGGAGTGCTCGTCTCTGCAGTCAGCTTTGTTGGTGTAGCTGCAAGAAAAGTGAGTTCTGGTGAGTTCTCACAAACTGCAAATCATCACCACTGGAAGTCAAGATTATGAGACCTAGCTAAAAATGATTATAGCCTGGCTGAATTCCAGCTGGAGCTGAGGCTGTTCTTATTGGCTTCAATGGCAGTAGAATTAAACTTATAAGGAGTGTTTGGGCAAAGACAAAAGTCAGAGACAGATTATGGCTCTATGCTCCAATGAGCAGAAGAAAAGGACCCAAAAGCTCCCTTTTTAAGGACTGAATAACTGGATTTACCTCACTGGCTTTTCTTCTAGGCCAAGAAGCAGAAAGAGCACATAAGGTGTACCCAAGTCATGGTTGGAGCATCCTGAATCTTGGCCAGAAGAGTTCTTGCCTCCGGCTGCTATTACTCAAGTAAGCCAGGAGAGGCCTTGCATTGCTCATACAGGCATCCTCAAATCTGAAGACACAAGTCCTTACTTTCATAACAGATCTAAACAGCAAGACTTGTGGTTAGTCTAGATATTCATTTTCCAGTGTATGGATGGTTACATTAGACCTTCCTTCTTGTACATTACCATTGCACTTCACTGTCACTGAAACACATGAATTATCAATATCTCAACAATAACTATTACATTAGCAGGTGTGGCATATACACACACATTCTATAACTTGGCTAAATGTAAAATAATGCAGCAACCCAGGAAAGCCACTCACTTGCTGGGTCAGACTTGGGTGTGTGGGAAGATTTTGGTGAACTCCTGGATGACACCGAGGGTGTCCGGCTAGCACTGAGGATTGAGGCACCAATATCAAGCGCATTAAAGTGCTGTTCAGGATCCAAGCTGGAGCCACTGTCCTAAAACAAATAAAAAAGAGAATAGCTATTGCATCTGTCAGGGGAAAAACATTTCAAAATGCATCTACCAATACTTGCAGACTCGGTTCTTTATCTGGCCTTTATGACTTGAGCATAACTAATCCCAGGGAGGCCAACAGAAGACCTGGGCACCAGTGTCAATGTCCCTTCCAAGCAGCACCTACTTAATGTGCTGTCCAATGAGCTGTTGCTGAGGTGAGCTTTAATGAACGTATCCAATTTAATTTAAAATTATTCAAGTGAGCCAATGAATACTGAACTTGTTAGGGAACCTACCCAGAAAGACAGCGCTGAAGTCTTTGGTGATGTTAGCATAGGGAAAAGCTGTGATTCCTACATGTATTCATGAAAAAAAACTTTTCTCACTGTACCTTTAGTGCTGAGGACACAACCTCTGAGGACACTTCTTCCAAGCCCATCTCCTGTCTCCTCTCCACCCGTACATCTGCATAACTGAATGTAAAATACAGTTCTGTGGATCAAAGTGGTAGTCATAAAATGTGCTTCAAGCAAATAGAGAAACGAATTACTGTAAAATTTTACAGGTTAAATGAACAGTTTAAAAACTCACTTGCATCAGATGAAACGGCATAGCATTTGAAAGACTACATTTTAAGTTTCATTTCTTTCTCTACCTTATCTTCTCGAAATCAAGAACTGGATTAAACAGATGAGGTCAAGTTCACATCCTAAGGCTACTCTGTAACTTCACTGCAAAGCTTCCACACATCTCTTAAAAAGCAACACATAAGGGTTTAAGGAATGGAATGGTTGAGGGATCCGTTTGTTCCCTATTTTTAAAGAAAATGGAAAAATGCAACAGTTACTCTACTCCTAAGCTCATGGACAACAAATGAAGCATAGCATACAGTAACAGTCCAATTGTTTTTCTGCAATGAACACATTTCATTCAGGGAGCTCAGGCTTCATTTTTGTTATATAGAAGACAGTTCTTGTTTCTAAGAACAAAAGTTTGCAGTTGTGAGGATGCCCATATCTTACTCTCCTTTATGTCCCACTGCTTGACAGGAGTTTCCATACCTTACCACCATATGTGTGCACACAATGAACTCTGGCTTGGAGTTCCACTGGTGGTATGTGATATAGTAATGGGTCTGGAGCCAGATCCACTGCTGTCCTTTGGTCAGAAACCGATAGCAGCATGACTTCCCCTTGCCAAACTGCATCACTGTCAGGAGAAAGCAGACACAGCTAGTAACATAGTCACCAGTGTGAAAAGGTCATGAAAGCTGAGAAGTGGGACAAAGGTGTCCACAGCCCCACCGACTTGTAAGCATCTTTTGGGTTCCTTCTTCTGGTAATTTGAACAGCACATTCTTCAGCAGGAAAATTAGCTTTAACACTACCACATTAATGTCTGCTACAACTTAAACATAACTCTCTCTGGCTGATCACATACTCCCTAATAAGGCACCCGGGATTAGTTTCTAGCAGTGATCATCTGAAGACCTGTAGCAGTAAAGTACTGGATAAAAATGCTTGTGGAGATGAGTTTTCTTGTACAGATGGATGTTAGTGACTGTACAGAATGGAGTGAGTACAGGAGATAACATTGTGAAAACACAGAAATCATTTGAAACTAAAAGAAAATTCACAGATAGACAATAATTTGAAGGATAGTAAACTGTGTTGCATTACAGGCTTCAAAGATTCAAGGACAAAATTAATCTCTGCTTTTGTTCCAAGGGTTTCAAGGGGATCGCAAACATGCATATACTTAACCTTTCTATATTTTAATGTCAACTTTTAAAAACTAATTTTGGCTGGATATTTTCAAGCCACCCAGAGGCAGTGAGACTGAGATGTTCCACTCAGATCTATAACCAAATATTTGAAAAGGATTGCCTCCTTTTCTTCACTTCACAAAAGAGCTTTCCACTTAAATCTTACTAGATCACATTTAAATAATCACAGATAGCGCCAAATGGTGAGCAGTGTTATGGTAAATAGTCTTCAATAATTTTACAAAATACAATCTCCTCAGAGATTGCTTGAACTATTCCTGTGTATTTTTGACTAATAAAGCAGGAGTCAAATTTGGCATATTTTATCCATTCAGTGAGTCTCACTAACTGCTGCTTGGAATAGAGAAGGAGAAAGTGCTCTCCTCAGAGCTAGAGGAATTAGCCTTAATCACAACCGATCATCAATGATGTGCCCAATCTGCTACAACTCCACTAAAGTATACAGCCGTGAGGCAAAGGTCTCATGGCTGTGTACCTGTATACCTCTCCCTGTCTGAGTTTACATCTACCTTAACAGCAACTGCATGTCACTGAAAAAGGAATCCTGGTTAATTCACAGAAACTTGGGCTATGTGATACTTACAGTGTTCGTGGCACCTTGCAAGCAGCTCTAGGTCATCTATATGGTAATAGTCGTAGCCAGAAGTACCCAGCACTTCAAAAGGCAAGTATCCTATGATCGGCGGTGCTCTGCATTTTGGGCACAACAGAAGTGAAGCCATACAACCACAAAAGAAACAGCAGTTCTGCATGTTGATGGGGATGTGCCAAAAGCCCAAAGAGCGGGCACCTTCCCCCCAGCACAAGGCCTGTGACAGCCCCTTCTTCTCAGGGAAAAAGTGCTTGTAGAAACTAGCTTGGTTTCTAAGGGGCCTTCATGTGAGGACCTGTGGTATGGGAGTCATAAGTCAGTGGGAACTGCACATGCAAACACGGGCTGGATTTTGAGGGAATTACTTCCACAGTTGTATAATAATTGTATATTTTTGCTGTGGGACATGCTTTGATCCACTGGTATTTTTAAAACAAACAAGAACAAGCTAATCACAAATGTAACCTAAGAAACAGAGCAGTTTGTTTTAGAAGGCAGACAAAAAATAAATGCAGGGTAGAATAGTAAATGTTAGCTTTTGCCTTAGTAGTAATTCTCCCATTCATGTGATTTAGATGTGAAACATAACACCTTTTGAGAGAATTGTGCTTAGGAAAATAGCAGTAAACAAACACAAAACACAGTCAGGAACGCTCTTCTTGTCACCTACCTGTGATCCAGGAATAAAAATTTCCATTCCAGACTGTGTCTTGACGTGAATTCCTCTAAAGGCTCTTCCACGATGCACATCTCCTGTATGGTGGAGAAAAACAACTTACTGAGAGTTGCAGCTTCACACCTCTACATCTACATTTGTAAGCTATAAATACACAGTACAGAAAAGATTTATACACTCCCTGCTAGTTCCAAAGAGCGATCTATCACACTTGTTTCTGTGTCATTGAGCCCTTTCTCCTCGTACTGGGGTCATATCTGACCCCAGTTCCTCACACCCCATCTGATATCTTCACCACTCCCCTCAAGCTCCCACTGGATGTTGCCTTTGGTGGGCATTTGTCCCCCATTTCTGAGTGGGAAACAAGGCCTGGGTTCTTCCTGGCTTCAAACACAAAGGCATGGGATGACACCAGGAGTGAAAGTTCCTCCTGCAGGAGACTTTCCATTGATGCTACTCAGGACAGCCTGTCTGTTGTCCCCTGATATCTTAGTACTGTGTTCTAGTGGACTGTTGGCTCAGAAATGCCTTCCCATCATCTCCTTCACCAGTTCTCTTTCTGCTGTTGCCCACAGGGACAAAAGTCTTTGGGGCCACCAACCCTCTTTGACAGGAGAAGCTGTCACCAAGCATTCCTTTTACACTTATTAATGCTCAAGTAAGTGACTAAAGGTGTTGGCTGTAAAATGGCCAAAGGCTCCACGCATAGCTTCAATTCCTTTCTTCCTCTCTCCAGTTTACGCCCAGATCCATGCTGATGCCAAGAATACACTCTACAGTTCAGGAGTTGCCCAGGTGCAACATGAGAACACTGTTATGTGAAACCATGTGTGCTGATTCTGCTGTGCTCAGCCAGTCAGATAAAAAGTTCTGCCTCCATGTGAGAGGAGAGAGTCAGGACTGGGGGTTGTGTGACTCATCCAGGTGACCTGGGGAGATCAGCATTTAGGATTTTCAGGGTGCTTTGGCAGCTGATGTCTCACAATCCCTGGGTCAATTGTCATCACGTGCAGCCCATTTTGATTTTGTGCGCATTTTAACATTATGGTTACCCAGCAGTGAGGGAACTGCTTCCAGGGTTCTCAGAGAACTATGGATCTGTCATCTGCTCCTAGCATGACAACTGTGGTTAGATTAATGGGAGGTGTCCTCCTGCATCCAGCAGGGACCCTATGTGCTGTCAGGGCCGTGAATCAGTCAGGAGAGCCCTTGAGTCTCTGTGCAGTGACAGAGCCATGCCAGGGGGCAGTGATTTCATCCAGACCATGTCTCAGATGAGCTTTTTAACCTCTTAACCCCTGAGGACAGGACACCCGATGCAGCAGCTCACATTTGTTAATTAGGGAACCATGGTGTCAGGCATCAGGTTGTGCTGTCTATTCTTTCCAGAAACAAGCATTTTACTATGTAGATCTGGGAGGAGGTAAACTGGGAGCAGTGACCTGAAGACACCAAGAGACACAAAATGAGAAGCATCTGTGTGCTGTCCCATCAGAGGAACAGAACACAGACAGCGTATCTGTGAAGTGACGTTGCTGTTCCTCACACAACCAGGG
The DNA here is from genome assembly GCA_035772895.1 of Perdix hodgsoniae. Classification (NCBI taxonomy): domain Eukaryota; kingdom Metazoa; phylum Chordata; class Aves; order Galliformes; family Phasianidae; genus Perdix; species Perdix hodgsoniae. The sequence goes on along the minus strand of JAPSGF010000027.1, from coordinate 5,726,136 downwards.
CTCGCAGTGCAAGAGGGGCAGAAAAGACACCACTTCTGCAGATCCTTACTCACCCTGATAATCCTCTTCACTGGATTTCTGTGCATGAAATGTGATAGCCGTAATCCATTCAATTAGCAAAACTGAGAATTTTGCACACTACCATTTTGACAACTCCAGGAGAGTACGGGATCGAGGATATGCCCTTACCTTTAAAAACTGAGGCGTTGCCAAACGAACAGTAGCAACAAAGCAGATCTGCTTTCCTGGTGATGCTCTGTAAGCCCTGGGAACAGCCTCATCAAAGCCATTGCAGGTGGAGTTAGGCACTGGCAGGACAAAAAGTGGGACCCAGTGTCATGCTACGTACCAGATCTGATCTCCCAGCATACTAGTATTAATTTTATTCATGTAAATGCTCTAAAAGCTTTTTAAAGCTGATATGCATGTATATATCTGCAAGTCAGCCATGTTAGGCAGAAAGGCATCAGAGCTTAATTTCAAGTATGGATCTTAGAGGTTAATCCTGATAAAAATAAGGCCAAACCTTATCACAGAGCATAAACCAGCTTTCTGAAAAGAAACCCCATACATCCAATTGCTCTTTTTCACCACTCACAATGCACTCACGCTGCAGCAAGTCTAGAATGCACTACTCCCATGAGACTGGGAAAAAGGCATTGGCAAGAGAGGTGGTGAAGGCAATTCTTCACGCTGTCAGTGAACAAACATGGAGGACCAATGCCAGCAAGGCTTCAACAAGCTAACAGAGCCTGCCTGGGATCCTCAGCTGATGAAGTGTTTGTTCCTCTTCTATTTCTGCTTGTGTTGAAGAAGTACACCAGTACTCCATATATGGCACTATCTGCCAGAACTGGGCATTTCTCATGGGTCTGCAGGTGTGTCCTAAACACTGGGCAGAAAGAAAAATGGTGTCATGCAGCTAGAGTATGTGTGTTTTCATCTGTCTCTCATGACTGCATGGTTTTTGTGTTGCTTTGCGGGCCTGTTAGTACATCCTGCCATACAGATGCATTGCCAAAAGAATGTGTTGCCTTACACTTGCCCACAATCCCATGTTAAAATGACATAATGCAAATTCGTCATCCAAGTTTGAGCTGTTTAGCGATGGTAATCCCACTCCCATGGGACTGTAATAAACTGTGTGTTAAGCTGCAGTGGGAACTGAACTTGCACTGTCCCCCTTGGAAGCAGATGGTCCCATCCAGCAGCCAGAGGTCACTAGTAGGAGTTAATTTAATGTTAATGGTGACTAATGCTAATATGGAGCTCCCTTTCCGTTATCCAACTTTACCCACTCTCTTTTCTTTCTATATCCAACTTTATGAAATAGTTTTCTACAATTCATTTCTTCTGCACAGGGATAAGCTCCTGATAAAATGGAGGATTTTATATCTGTCTGGGGAGGAATTCAATAGCAAATTTTACTGTGGGATGCTTCTGCAATGGGCTTTAGTTCACTGCCATAAATTGTAGAGACTGAAGAAGTCTCAGCTTATTCATCAGATGCGCTTCTGGAACCCAGAAACCTATTGAAAACCTTAGCATAACAATACGCAGCTGATAACAAGGATAACAGGGTACAAGACAATGAAGTAAGTACTCTGGGGAGAATTCACACCTGTGATTAACTGACTTAGACCACTGTATGCACAATAAATTGTGCCAAAAGGGAGAAGAAAGATTCCTCATCTGAGAAGGCAGCACAGATGTGAACATCCACAGAGACTGCAGCTCTCTTGCAGAAGAGTCTTGAGGGCACGGCTGACTGGATATTAAGATAAAAAATACGGGCAAAATTCTCATACTTTCACCAGCAAAGCACGCTTGCTCTGGGGACTTTCTAGGAATATGAATTCCAATTCTGCTCCTGGGGTTATGTGCATATAAGAGGGCTTCTACAGGATTATTAGCACAAGAGGTGGAAAAAAGAAGGAAGAGTTAGGAGCTGTCGGAAACAGGAGAAGCCTTAGTAAAGAGCTATTGGTTCTGCTCTGATAAGATTATATCATGCAAGTCTGTTGATTTCTGCAGTCAGTTCTGTTTGAAAATTAATGTTTAAAAATTAATGATATGGCTACAAACTCACATTAAGGACATTATAAGGAAGTTACTTCCAAGCTTACTACCTAGTATGTCTTCCAAACTGAAGTCAATGGGCCAATTCCTCTCTGCAATGGCCAAGTTAAATAGCAAATGTTTGCAGGCTGGGATCTAAGAAAAATAGAATAGAATAGAATAGAATAGAATAGAATAGAATAGAATAGAATAGCTCAGCTCAGTTGGAAGGGATCTTCAAAGACCATTGAGTCTAACCTGACAACCTCACCAGAAGTTACTGAGGGCATTATCCAAATGCTTCTCGAACACTGACAGGCACAGGACACCAACAACCCATCTAGGAAGCCTGTTGCAATGTTTGAACACTCTCACAATGGAAAAAATATTTCCTAATGTCCAGCTTTGTGTAATTCACATCTCACTGTCAGTTCTCAGGAGCAGAGCCTGGCACTTCCCTCTGCTTCTCCTTCTCACGGCACTGCAGGGAGCAGGGGGTCAACTCTCAACTTCCTTCTCTCCAAACTAGACAGCCCAGTGCCCTCAGCCTCTCCTCACAGGACATGCCTTCAGACCTGCTACCGGCTTTGAGCTCTCCTCTGGACACTTTCAAGGACGTTACCATTCTTTCTATATTGTAGAGCCCAGAACTGTAGAGCCCATATTCAAAGTGAGGCCACAGTAATGCTATATATAGTGGGAGAATCACCTCTCTTGACTGGCTGGCTATGCTGTGTTCACTGGAACGCAGAACATAAGAAATAAAAATAAGATAAACATAATCAGCCTCCAAAGTTCAGGTATAAAAATGTAACCTAGTTATTGAAGCCATGGGCCTGCAAATGACGCCAGTTCCAGGAGAACTGCTGGAAGACGAGTGAGTTGTGCCAAAGACAGCAGATGGCCTTTTTGATGTAAGCTGTTTGATGTGAATGGACACGAATCAGAGACATTCTATTCTCAGGAAAGAGAAGAATACATCCCTGAATGTGGCATTTACAAAATAGGATTATATTTCCAAGAAGTAAATGCAATCCAAAAAGGGTAATAAATGCCATATAATATAGCTGTATAGCATTTTTGCAACCTCATCACTGAGAATGTCAAGTTTGGAGGCAGTGAGGGAATGAGCCCAAGGAGATGAGGTAGAGCTGGCCTGGCTGAAAGTCATGCAGCCTACAAACTGATCTGTGCTGTCTCCATACACAATTGTCTGTGGCAGAGTCCAAAGCACGAAAAGCTTCCATGATGCAGGCACATAACCACCAACTTGAAACATGAATCTCGATCTGAAAATAACAACTACCATGACTAAAAGTAACAAATACATACAACTTGTTTCTGGATTAGTTTCTGCCTGACTTATTTTGTTGTTATCTGTTCTTTCCACAGCTCTATCTGCACAGCCAATTTGCCTTTTCTTTTGCAGTCGGTCAGCAAGTTCCAACGTTTTTTGTTTCATAGAATCATAGAATGGTTGGGATAAGAAAAAAAAAAGAGAGATGTACACACATTTTAAAAAGATATCCTGGTGTAGTCTTTTAAACAGACTTTCTAAAAATCATACTTTATAATTTGCAGGGTCTGTTGGAAAGAAAAACACACACAGCGTCTTTAGGTTACAAAGTTCAATAGTGAGCTCTTTGAAAGCACAACAGAAAAACATAGTTTACATAGGATGAAGTCTAAGGCTGTGATGATATTTACACTCAGAAGTCTTGGAGTGCTTTTCTCAGAAGGTGTCTGATGAAAATTTCTCAGAATGGTCAGGGTTGGAAGGGACCTCAAGGATCACGAATCTCCAACCCCCCTGCCACATGCAGGGCCACCAACCTCCCCATTTGATACTACACCAGGCTGCCCAGGGCCCCATCCAGTTTGGCCTTGAACACCTCCAGGGATGGGGCATCCACAACCTCTCTGGGCAGCCTGTTCCAGTACCTCACCACTCTCTCTGTAAAAGAATTTCCCCCTGACATCCAACCTAAATCTCCCCTCCCTCAACTTAAAACCATTTCCCCTCATCCTGCAGTTATCAACCCTTTCAAAAAGTTGATTCCCCTCCTGCTTGAAGACTCCCTTTAGGTACTGAAAGGCTGCAGTGAGGTCACCCCACAGCCTTCTTTTCTCCAGGCTGTACAAGCCCAGCTCCCTCAGCCTGTCTTCATAGGGGAGGTTCTCCAGTCCCCTGATCATCTTCGTGGCCCTCCTCTGGACCCTCTCCAACAGCTCCCTGTCTTTTTTGTACTGGGGGCTCCAGACCTGGACACAGTATTCCAGATGGGGCCTCACAAGAGCAGAGTAGAGGGGAGCAATCACCTTCCTGTCCCTGCTGGCCACCCTTCTTGTGATGGAGCCCAGGATACCATTTTGCTTTCCGAGCTGCAAGGACACACTGCTGGCTCATGTTAAGTTTTTCATCAGTCAAGACCCCCAGGTCGTTCTCCACAGGGCTGCTCTCAAGGACCACTCCTTCCAGTCTGTATGGATGCCTGGGATTCCTCCGGTCCAAGTGCAAAACTCTGCACTTTGACGTGTTGAACCTCATCAGGTTCACCCGGGCCCACCTTTCTAGCCTCTCGAGGTCCCTCTGAATGTCATCCCTTCCTTCTACCGTGTCAACCACACCACTCAGCTTGGTGTCGTCAGCAAATTTGCTGAGGGTGCACTCAATTCCATCATCAATATCATTGACAAAGATAAATAGGTGCTAAAGAGCACCGGTCCGAAGACAGACCCCTGGGGGACACCACTCGTTACCGGCCTCCACCTGGACATAGAGCCATTGATGTCCTCATGATAGAGGATGCCCCTGATAGAGCCCTCTGTCTGCGGCCTTTCAACCAGTTTCTTATCCATCAGGTGGTCCACCCATCAAATCCACATCCCTCCAATTTGGAGATAAGGATGTGGTAGGGGACCATGTCAAAAGCCTTGCTCAAGTCCAGGTGAATGACATCGGTCGCCTTGCCCTTGTCCACCGATGCCATCACTCCACCATAGAAGGCCACCAGATTGGTCAAGCATGACCTTCCCCCGGTGAAGCCGTGCTGACTGTCTCAGATCACACACTCATTCCTTATGTGATCAAGCATGTCATCCAGGATGATCTGTTCCATGATCTTCCCGGGCACAGAGGTGAGAGTCACCGGCCTGTAGTTCCCAGGGTCTTCCTTAATCCCTTTCTTGTAAATGGGAGTGATGTGACCATTTCTCCAGTCATCCAGAACCTCACCTGACAGCCATGACTTTTCAAATATGATGGAGAGTGGCTCGGCAACCACCTCAGCCAGCTCCTTCAGAACCCTGCAATGCACGCCATCTGGCCCCATAGACTTGTACACATTCAGTCCCATGAGGTGGTATCAGACCTGCTCTGTCCTCACAGCAGGGGGTATTTACCACCCCGGTCCCCACCTAAAGGTTTAGGGATGTGAGGCTCAGGGACATGAGAAGTACTGGAATCCTGGTCACCAGTGAAGACTGAGGCAAAAAACTTATTCAGTACCTCAGCCTTCTCTTCATCCGTTGAAGCAAGTTCTCCTTTTACATTTACCAAAGGAGGTACATTCACTTTGGAACAGGCTATAACCAGGTGGGGCTGGATAACAGAGGGCATGTGTGTTTCACAATTAAATGATTTAGACAACATATCCTGAATAGGGAAACGTTTATTGGTTAGCTGATTGTGCTCCTTGGCATGAGATCTAATAATTTTTGTGGTTACCTATCAGATCTATTGTTAGACCTACAAAACAATTCGTTTGCAGTGGAGGTATTAAATGGCCTGCAAATATCATGTAAGAAGGTAGAAATAAACTGATTTGCTTGTACACAGAATTTAAAAATAAAAGGACCAGGAACATTAAGGACAAGATGTTAAAAATAAGTAATATATAAAGCCCTTAGCTACCACAGATAAAAAGATTTTTGCCCTCAGGGATTCAAATCATGCCACACAAAATGAATGAAAGCATGCTTTAAAAAAAACAGATGACACATTATTCTGTTAATAATAGCACAGCCGCAGGTTGCTCGGTCATCTTATTTTAACTTGGGATGCTTAAAACATATTCTTTCTGCAAAAGCAAGCTTCTCATTTATAACATTTTGAAGAAGAAATCTTTCTTTCCTATTTTGCAAGTAGATGCTAATGTTTAAAGAACCAGTTTTAGCGACTGCCAAACAAACTGAATGGTAATTTCAAAAAACATGAGCAAACAGACCAGCACAAAACCAAGAGTGTTTCATATAAATGAATTCAGACCACGGATAAACAGAACATTCAACAATTAATATATGTAATGAAGAATTCTAAAGTGCTAATGGCAAGCAAGGCTGCACTCAATAGCTTTGAGTGAACAACAATGACAGTCTCCATACATCACTGTCCATTTGGATCTGCTCTCTCCTTTTTCCTCCTCCTGCTCCTCATGCTGCCACCCTATGTGGATCTGAACCCCATGCAGACTGTTTAGGACATGAATTTTTTTGCTGGTGTGTCCACAGAGAGCCTGTCGTAAGCAATGCATGTTGCTAGCTGCAGCTTCTACCACTTTGTTCACAGTAAATAATAATATGTGGCTGTCAGTTCTCATCAAAACATTCATTTCAAGTTATTCTTGTTATCAGATGTTTCTGCATATGCTTGTAGAGGCTCAAGATCAATGTGTCTTCTGTATAAATCTGTTTATTTCCTTCAAAATGGAATTCAGACTAAGTTAATCATTCTGGGAGTGTGTTTTTTTTTTTTTTTTTCTCCCTGACATAATAATTTCCTTGATGGTTATTGTTATCTCTAAGAGACACATCAGCTAACAGTGGAGCTATCTGCTATTATTAGCACCCAGTAACTAGATAATTCCTGAGTTTCCATATAATTGGGAACAAAGATGCACAGTTTTAAATCCCACTATAATATTTAATTATACTACTTGATCGTGAGCTCTTTCCACAAAACAGTTATCTGCTCCTTTAGGAGCAAAACCTCAGGCCTTTTGGCTACAGGGCCACATCTGCCCTTTTAAAGATGCTGGTGGTCCTTTTTGCTTTTGGTAAGCTATTTGGAAGGCAGATCTCAGGTTTTGTCCCTTTCAGAAGTGTTTAGACAAGTATGTCACCTCAGGAATATGATACCACAGCCAATATTTGGTTACATGATTGTGAAAGATCTGTTTACAAACTAACAAACAATTTTTCACAGGGGGGATAAATCCGGCCCGCCTTATCTTTTCTAATCAGAGTGAGATATTAAGCGGCTTTGTAAAATAATTTATTCTCACTTAAATTGACATTTCAAACTGGAAGATAAACATTCCCTTCAACTTTTTGGAGAACTGTCTTTATTACTTTCCTCCCCTCTCAGCCCTCAGATCAAACTGGCTGGGAATCACTACATTACGCACTGGTAACTCCGATCTGAGTCTGCCCCATACCACATCCTGCTGTCAACAAGGGCAGTGGTGGCACTCAGTTCCCTCAGATATCTGATAGATTCAGCTTTCCAGAATACAGGAAAGGCTTCAGCTAGGTGAATGGAGATAGTTCTGGGAGGGGTGTGGCCCTGGGCACTCTGCTCTGGGTAGCCATGCTGGGGTTGCAGGAGTTGGGCCAGAGGGACCCAGGGGACCCTGCCAGCCTCAGCCAGCCTGTAAGTCTGAGATTTAAGCACTCAGAATACTGGTAGGCTTTCCTCTTTGAAACAAAACGAAACAACAACAACAACAAACCAAAAAATATCCTGTAAAATTTTCTTTTGTGAGCAACCAGGCCTTTCTCACCAAAGGAGGTGGAACACAGCCCTCCTGTTCTGAGTGGTCCAGAGACCGTATCTCTAGGGACTCCTCAGTCTTTCTGTCAGGTTACAGCCCCGCTTTTCTCATTGAAGCTTAATTAATGATGATTATATAATCCTCCCAAATGGAAAATCAAATCTCTTGTATTTGATTTAGCACAGGCAGTGACTCATACAGTTGCTCGGCACAGCTTGCACTGCTGCTTGGATGCTCGGCCCCTCATGCCTGGGTACAGCTAATTTGAGGGGGTACACTCCTGTGCAGGCAGCTCGTGACACATCCCTGGTGCAAAAACAGCTGCCAAAATGGTGCACTAGGTATCACAGAGCACAAAGCATGGCCAGAACCAGCCTAGGTGGATGCTGATGTGAACCTGGTTTGGGCCGGAGCAGCACCTCTCGCTTCCAGCTATAGCTGAGCAGAGAGCTCTAGGGACAGTGATCTTCTGAAAGACTGAACATATGCTGGCAGCAATGTGAACTTCACTGGCAGTTTCTAGGAGCTGCATGTACATCCCCCTGCCCTACATCATCTTTCTTCCGAGATGGGGGAAAGCTACTCCTACAACAGTCTCTGTGTAGGCTACACAAGGCCTGAATCCCCAACAGCAATCCTGGTGACAAGTCACCATGGTATAAATCAGGTATTTGTTCTGCTTTAGAGAAAAAATAAATCTCACTGGCATCTCAGTGTTATAGTAAAACGGCCTCCAAAGCTGAAGAGGGAATTAGCCCCACAGCTCCCAAGGAAGTTAGGAAGAGCAGCTAAGCCCCTAAGACTGTCTAAGTCTCAGTCCTTCAATTTAATCCATTCAAACCCATCCCTATATGATGTTCTCAGCCATAAGTCACAATGTGATTAACAGAGAAGGTAGAAGGGAGGAGAGTTGGACTGTGAGACCCCATCACACATCACCCTCTTCCCCTAAGTATTGCAGTTACGTTGGCAATGAAAAAGAGTAAAACAAGCCCGAGAAAAGAATTCAAGGGAGGTTATGTAAAAGGTTAGGTAGAAGTAGAAGAAATCCAGTGACGTTTCTGTTAAAAGGGCCAAAAATGTACCTACCCATACTTCAAAACACTCAACGAAGATTAAGAAGAAGAGGTTAGGACTGTTGTTAGGACCATCCCTATCATAACACTAGGCTAGTGGGAATGGGACATCTTAGTGTTCTGGGAAAACCCCATGCTGGGGCAGCAGGGCCATGCAGACAGAGAAGGCTCAGGAAACGCTCAGCAAATTGCAGAAAAACAAAGGTAAAATTTGGCATTGGATGGCTAAAGGGAGCAGCAAAAACTTGTATTTAGAGAAGAACATCCTGTATCCGTCTCCCATGTGTAAAAACATGCTCACACTTCTACTGCTGTGAAAAGCTACAGGGAAAAGCATTCTTGAATACATTCATAAGGAACATCTCCAGCTAATTAAGCTTAATTTGCAATTTCTGTGCTCCGCTACCTCATTTTTTTTATTGTAGCCTAGCCTCTGCAATGGGAAGAGGAAGCACCATCTCACAGATCAGGACAAGTGCCAGGCCCTTCCTCCTGACCAGAGAGCCCATCTGCAGCAGATCGGGGAGAAATTGGAAGAGGTGACATGAAGTGGAGGATTTAGAGAAAAGTGGCATGTGGAAGAAAAAGCAGAAAATTGAAGCAGAAAGCTTGTGTCTTATTTGTGAGCTATAAGCTGGAGTCCTTGCAAAATAATTATGTGTGTTCTGAAATGAATATGCTCACATTTAGTTTGTGTGCATTAAGCTAGGGGAGATATCTGGAGCAGCAGAAAAATGCAAGTTGCATCTTTCTTCTGAGAAATAGCCACTGATCCAAATGCAGGGATGTGAAATCTCTAACAGGGAAGAGAACAAGGTTAAATTCACATGAAAATAAAAAGCTGAGAACCCTTGAGAAAATGGATCAGAAATTCCCCCAGTAAAAATGTATCCTTATGAGTCAGCACCTGAAATCCGGTTTCTGCTCTAGAAAACAGAACAGCTTGGTGTGTGCGTCTGCCACGCGGCCGCATTTCGCTCCATTCAAACTAGAAAGCATACAGGCGGCTGCATTTTTATACAAATACAGCCCCAAACCGTATGGCACCAAGTAAGAAATACATGCCTTCATGCTGCACGTAGGTTTCTATTCTAGTCGTGTGGCTCAAGACCAGAAAGTTAAATGGGGACAGGGACATTTCTTCACAGTGTGGTGTGCGGTTTCTGGAAAGCACAGTGGGGAATTTTTGCTGAGGATGACCTATTTGGAGCAATACCAGCAACTTTTGAAATGCCACTCCAGAGTTCAATCAGACAAGTAACTACAGCGAACTCAAGCAGGCAGGAGAGGGGAAAGCGATAAAAAAATATTTCATTTCTGACACTAAGACTTGCGGAGCAATCCGTTTGTTAGGGAGCACGTGAGCTAGAAATCTGCCTTGTCCCTTGAAAAATGGTTTCCTAAGGATAACAATGCTAAAGTGCGGGCTGTACCAAGTGCATTTCTCTCCTCGTGCTGTGGCATCAGGCTCTGCGGTGCTGGGTAGGAGTGGAAAATGGCAGCCAAAGGGGAGACCTTAGGGTACAGCACTGTCGCCCTTCCCCACAATGGCTCTGTGGGGATGAGAAGGCAAATCTGATAGGCTATTGCCTCTGGCACAGGCTGGGATATGTGTTCCACATAAGTCAGTAGATAGGGTGGCACTCTAGTGTAGCTAATGGGTACAGCCGAAGCTCGCAGTACTGGAGAGTACAACCCAACCCTCCTCTGAAGCTGGCGGTGTTTGCAAATTTGCCCAGTGTCCAAAGCAAACAAAGGGCACGAACAACAGGAACTGACAATTTTAGCCATTTCTCATCCAGCTTTTGCAAATCAGCTGTTAGATCCACGTGAAGCGAAATCTGCCCCACAACATAGCAAACAGCCCGTTCAGTACAAGCCTATGTTGTTCAATGGAGCAATACTTACATATCATTTTACATAGCTAAAGTAACATTTATACAACAATTAAAGCTTACCATTGCTGTAAGACCGAAAATTTCCTACAAATTTTATGTATTCATATGTTGGAAATTCCTTTGGGTTCAAACTTCCTCTCAGAAGATGACAATAAAACTCTAGTTCATTGTCAGCTGGATTGTTAAAAGAAGAAGAAGAAGAAATAAATATACTATTTAAGCTAAACACAACCCCAATCCTGCAGCACAAGAGCAGTGTGTCACCACTCAGTCCTACACACCAAGATGCAATAAGTGGCAGGCCAGAGTCTCTGCAAGAGCTCTAGGTGCAGCTGACCTATGAGGGCCTGTTCTCTTACACTGTCTTCACCATAGCACTGATACAGCGTTGGCATATTGAGGTAGAGAATGGGATCCTACAGCTATGGCATTTTTCTCTGTTTTGGTTTTTCATGACTCACAGCCATTTTACATTTTGTGTTGGAAAACTATGCCTAATTATTTCAAAAAATCTACTAAATTAACTTCAGCATATTAACTATGAGCTGCAAGATTTATGTATGCAGTAGATTAAGCAGCTGTACGTCTCACATTATTGTGTGCTTTCTGCTTTCCTTCATCTTACCTCCTAGAGTGAATAAGGTTGAGGCAAATAAAAGGATTTTTAAGAAAAATAAATTCAATTTGAAAAAGAATTATGATGATTTTACAGCTACTTTTCAACTATAATGCAAAACAAAGGTATGAACCACTAGCATATCTCTGAACGGCATCTTATTTTAATGGGCTGAAATATCAATTAAGATGTGATTTGTCTCAGGCAAACTGTTACCACTGGCTAACCTAACTCAGCTGTCTCAAAAGATGCTATATTTAATAATTAACACAACTGCAAGTAGACTTTGCCTATAAAATAAATGCAACGGGTTTAATTTAAAAATAGTACATGAAAGGGTCATGCCAGGTAGCAAGATCTCTTTGAAATGCTATGAACAGAAGTTTTATACTGCATGCCTCATAAAAACAAAACAAAAACAACAACAAAAAAAACTCCTTCTGTGAGAAGTTTTTTATCCTACCCACGCTTTTTGATTTACTGGGAATGATAAAATAAAACTTACTTTTTAGGTAATCCGATGAGGCAGAATCTGTCATAAGCATACAGGAAGATAACATCTTATAAATTTCGGAATGTTCTTGTTCCGGGAGGAAATTTAACAAATTCTGATCCAAGACATCACACTGCAAAAACAAACCAACAGAAATATTGATATTAAACAACAATGTCACAACAAGCATCACCATGACATTCACACTGCATGATGAATCCTTCTTCCAGGAGATGTTCTGCTATGGACATCACTTTGTAGCACTGGTGGTCCCCTAGGATGGGGAATTGATGGCCAAAAAGGCCAATGGCATCCTGCGGCCAGCAGGAGCAGGGAGGTAATCATTACTGTGTACTCAGTACTGTTGAGGCCTCACCTCAATGCTTTGTTCAGTTTTGGGCCCCTCACTACAAAAAAAACCCATCAAGGCCATGGAGCATGTCCAGAGAAAAGCAATGAAACTGTGATTGTCTGGAGCACAAGCCTCATGGAGAACAGCTGAGGGAACTGGGGTTATTCAGTCTGGAGAAAGGGAGGCTCAGAGGAGACCTTATCGCTCTCTACAACAACCTGAAAAGAGGTTGTGGAGAGGTGGGGGTCAGCTTCTTCTCCGGCAGAACTAGAAATAGGATGAGAAGCAGTGGCCTTAAGTTGCACCAGGGGAGGTTCAGATTGGACATTAGGAAGAATTTCTTCTCAGAAAGTGGTGAGCAGTGGCACAGGCTGCCCAGGGAAGTGGTGGAGTCACCATCCCTGAAGTGTTGAAGAACCGTGTGGATGTGGCACTAGGGGGCGTGAGTGGGCATGGTGGGGGTAAGCTGATAGTCTTCGATGATCTTAGTGGTCTTTTTCAGCCTTAACGATTCCATGAATTTATGGTACCACCAGCACAAGCCCTCTGGAACTGAATGTCCAGGTGTTTCCAGCCTTGTGGCCAGTGGGTAGGAACCCAAAATGCATCCAACACAGAGTGAGAGCTACTCACTGGTTGGTACAGGGACTAGGGAACAGAAAGACGGATCCATTTCTGTACAAGGCCATGGTGGATAAGACAAGAGTATGCCACAAGGTTGCCAAGAAAAAAATCTCCCTGTATTCAGTGCAGTGACCAACATAATGCCTGACAAGCTTACCTGAAAGGAAGTTGTGAGGTAAAGTAACCCTCTAATGGCCTTAACTTGCACTCATCTCACTGGAGACTACCTAAGGCTGAACTGACGTACTGACACAGCTCCATGTGTCATCAGAGCAGCTGCTAGCAGACTGCACATTTGTGCTGAAAATGTGTTAGCCCTGTATGAGACTGGCAAGTAATTAATCATCATCATTTATTCACGTATTTACTTAAGATTATGCTTTGGTTTCCCTCTGCTTTCTACCCAGGCCTGCTGTTCTCTACGTAATTCCTATTTGGGGTAGGGAAATGCAGTGAACATACTTAAAAAACTAGAGTGGGACAGTTTGTACCCTTACCTTGATGCAATAATATATTAATTTATTCAATTACAAGTATTAATTAAGCGTGCTTGCTACTTGAATACTCCTTTTGTGAAGAATACTTGAAAATTATTTATGTGACTTCAATATGTATCTCTTTAATATACAACCCACTGATATTGCATGTGGTACAGTTATATGTAGATATTGACATTATAGTCACACAAAATATATTACATTGTTCACGTAATTTTAAGAATATGAAGAAAGAGCATCTGAAGGGAAACTGCTGTGCTGAGTGCAGTTCAAGGCTTATAGCACAGTCTTGGAAAAGTAATTTTCCTTCCCAATCCTTTTCTACCTGTAAACTGTAGATAATGATGCTTATCTACCAGTCTCACACAGGTGTCATGAGGGTTAATTACTCTCTCATCCACTCAGCAGTAGACAGGGGAGGGCTGGAAGGACCTGTTCACTGCTAGATGAAGGCCATCTCCAAACCTGATGTGAGCTGTCACTGCTCCTCACATTCACTACTGCTTTGTTGGTGACCTTGGGATGCGCTTTCAGAGGTGCCCGGTGCCAGAACAAGAGGCCATGGGCACAAACTGGAACACAGGAGGTTCCTTCTGAACACTAGGAGCACTTCTGTGCTGTGTGGGTGACAGAGCACTGGCACAGGCTTCCTGGAGGCTGTGCACTCTCCTCCTTGGGGATCTCCAAAGCCCTGGGCACCCTGCTCTGGGTGGCTCTGCTGGAGATGTGTTGGGCCAGAGAGACCCAGGGGACCCTGCCAGCAACAGCCAGTCTGTGGTTCTGTGCTGCCCTTTGTCTCCATATTATGATCAAGTGCTGCAGTATCCCTTGTGTTTAAGGACAGAACAAAACAGATAGAATCTACTTCACATATTTTACAGCTCTTGCTTTTGGAGAGGTCAGGAACACCTGTGGAGAAATGCACAGAACAACTACTGGATCCCATCCAATTCAGGAATACAACAGTATTCTTGAATCAATATGCCAATCAGGAACCTATTGACAGGCCAAAAATAAAGAGAGGAGTAAATATATCAGAGTCTCACTGGAGCTGTAGGAAATGTCACGCAAGCTCCTTCTGTACCAGACCCGAAGAGCAGCCACCTGATGCCATGACAAATGGGTGAAAGGAGAGGGGAACAAAATGTAATCACCACAGACAAAAACACATAGAGTGGAGGGAAAAGTTTGCAGCTTTGCCCAATTGTTCTGCAGTGGGCAGCTCTATAAGCCCTGATGTTTAACTAAAGCACCCACCATTGCCCTTGGTCAGTGAGCAGGTGCAGCAGTTTCTGCCTAAGTCCAGTAGAAAGAAAGCAGAGTTTCCTCCTGTGGGTTGGAAATTGGCATTCTGCCATCTGCATTTAGCTGTTTCACGAAGCAAAGCTGGTAAGAAGGAGCAGGGGTGACCCTCTTCCCAGGGCCTGCATGGTTTCGGGGGTGTAGTGTATCAGCTGATGCTAAATGCTTTGAGTTGTGACCAGATTTACAGTAGTTCACTTCACTTTAACTACAGCCAGTCTAACCACATTAGCTAAACCTCTCTTCACATCAGCCAACCCCGGGAGAAGTCTCCAAATCTTGCAATAATAGACTATTTAGAATTACCAGAGAGGCAGCTGGTGTCTGAAAATGCTCCATGGAACTTAGGGAAGCTGAATGAAAGTGAATTGGATATATTTACTCTCAGCATCAGAGTCTTCCATGATTTTAATGAAAGAAAATACATCAGATTTGTGGATAGGGGCCCTCAGAGAGCCCTGCTTCGTGCTCTACCCAATTGTGCCTTCCTTTCTATGCTCAAAGCAGCAGATTTACACAGTATCTTTTTTTTCCCCTGCAGTCACAGAGGAGGAATTGGTATTGTGTCCTCCAACAGTGACTGAATATAGCTTACCAGTAGATCCTGGATGTTAACAAAGTAAGTAATGTAGTTTTTCCAGATAGTGCTCTGATTAGTGTTAGAACTTCAGAAGACAAATAGAAAGGACAGCTGAAATTTCCCATGAGCCACACAGTGCACATGGGCGCGTGATTTGCGCTCCTTGGGCTGGTAGAAGCCAGCTTGCACAACATACTGCACAGGTACAGACTGGTGGGACAGGGTTCGCCACTATTGTTCTGTCAGCCCTGAGGTCTGTGGGACTTCTGCTGCTGCCTTCAGGCTGGTTCCCAACCCTGGCTGCTGTGAGCTGCTTTGATGGGAGCAGTTATGGAGTAACTGTAAGTAAGCTTGCTGGTTTTTGGAAAGGGCCTGACATCAATGGTCCTCCTGAAAAGATAATTTTTTGCAGCAGATCTACCATGTCTGCTAAGATCAGTGTTTGCAAGGACAGGACAGCCCCCACCAGCTCAGGCTGCCCAGGCGCCATCCAACCTGGCCTCGAGCACCTCCAGGGATAGAAAACCGCAGCTTCTCTGGGCAGCTGTGCCAGGGCCTCACCACCCTCTGAGTAGAGAATTTCTGTCTAAAATCTAACATAAATCTCCTCCTTTTATTTTAAAACCATTTCCCCTTTGTCCTATCACTATCAGATAGTGTAAAAAGCCGTTCTCCCTTCTATTTATACGTTCCCTTCAAGTACTGGAAGGCTGCAGTGATGTCTCCCAGGAGCCTTCTCTTCTCCAAGATAAACAAGCCCAGTTTCCTCAACCTTTCTTCACAGGAGACGTGCTCCAGCCCTCTGATCATCTTCGTGGCCCTCCTCTGGACCCGCTCCAAGAGCACCACGTAAATCAGTAAGCGTATGAAAACATAGCAGTTTGCATGCAGGACAGCTTTCTCTCTGCCTTTGATTTGAAGAGAAATGTCAGAAAATAGTCAACCACTGGGTTCTCAACTGTTGACGATTAAAGAAAACTGGAGTAGATAGATTCAGTTCAATCTGTTGTTGCATAGCAATATTCTTGCATTTACCAGGAGCTGCCGCCTTTCATCAAGTTCCTTTCGCCTCAGAAGAAAATAATTTTTGTTTGTACTACAGGAAGGTAGTGTGTGTGAAATACATTTGGCTGGGTGGAAAACAGCACATATTTGGTGAAAAAGTAAACGAGAGAAAAATAATTGTAATTTCCTGAAGAACATGGGAATAGTGGCAATGAAATAATGATTTGGCAGGTATTGTTTTCTCCTGGGCATGCATTTATTTGAGACTGAGCTACTAAAAATGAGTGTTTGGATTAATACTTCATTACTGCACCATTCCTCCCAGAGCAGCCTTAGCAACAGGAGCAGAGTCCAGCGCCGTCGCTCTCTGCTGCATTCACAGCAACATCTCTACAAGCAGCTCAAGTAGGGGAACAATTGCCAGCTACCTCCTGCCCCTCTGAGAGCAGTGGGGTTTATGCCTTTTACCTCCATGGAGCAGAATAAGGCCCCTAGCAAGCTCCTTGCCGGGCTGAACTGGATTAGAAATCAGAGATGGAAAAGATCAGCCAAGTCAACACATCCCTCCCTTGGCCAGAGGATTCCCACAGAGCTTTTTCCATTCAAACCCAAGTGCCTCACAGCAACAAAAGCTTGAAGTGCATGAATCAAGCTGAGAAGGAGCAAAGGAGATCAACAGCAGTGACTGACATTACGTAGGAACAAAAACTCTCCCTGCATTTTCAAGAAAACATCCCCTCACCCCATCTCCCACCCTCCTGTGTCTGTTTTTAACACGGCAGGGCCCAATGCTATGGTTTTTAGTAGGAAAAAGTTTGTGCCGGAGTTACTCACTGGTAAATGCCCTAGAAGAGGTGTGATGCTGTCAGACACGTAGATGATGCTCCCACCTGTGGTTACTGCTATGATGAAGCCGTCCAGTGCCTAAGGAAAACATGCAAGTGGAGAGTGCTTTAGTAGGGAAGAGGGAAGTAAACAGCATGTCTCACTGCATGTTGATCAAAACCATTTTACTTCAGCACCGTATTGTTGTTGAGTCGCAGGAACGTTATCTCACACTGCAGAACAGTAATTCTCTGATTTTACAGTCTGATTTAACTTTTACAACACTCTTTGTAGTCTAGCAAAACCTACTATTGAAGCAACAAAGGGCTCACAGGAATATTTCATGTCTCGGTTTTTAAATTAATCACACATTTTAATAATGCAAAATGACTAAGACTGGATCCCTTGGAAGTTATTAAAATGAACATTTGAGCTCTGTGTAAATATCAAAGGACGATGAAAGGATGCAGTCCTATCTCAAAATGGTAGTTCTCTGCAAAACTCATAAATCTCAGTTTGTATTAATGTAACGTTGTATATTACTGGGCTTTCATGTAAGTAAAAGCAATGCAAATGATCAAATAATCCTTAGTCTGACTTTTAATTGAGTGATTTATTCTAAAGGTCATGGTACTGGATTACTCATTCAAAGAGAAATTCCCACTTCCACAGAGCTCCTTCCCCACTTGAGTCCCACCTTGCAGTGAGCCCCCTCATGCCTAGCACTGAAGGGAATACCTTATTCCAGTCCTCTGCACAGCAGCAATTTCACTTTCAAAATTAGCTCCTTCTTTATTCGGAGCTGCAAAGCTTGGAGATCAATCTCCTTCTACGTTAAACCTAGGTAGATTTCCAGATTTAAAGCAATGTTTCACCTGCTCTGAGCAGAACACCTCAAAAATTCAGAGTCCATAGCAGGTGCTCAGAGACAATATTAAAGCCTCATCATGACTGAGAAACCACTGGCAAAGTGCCTTCAGGTGGAATGGGTCAGTGCTTTCTCTGCCAGGTCACAGGTGACCTGGAGCTGGTGCTGACTGCCCTATTGGAGCAGCATAAGTCCCACGAGCAGGACTGAAAATTTCAGGTGTACTCCAAAGACAGGTGCATGGCCAACAGCCTGGTGGTGGTGGCACGGGGTCACAAACCTTCCCCGCAAACCTGGGCACCCCTCCAAGACAGGCTTGGATCCTGCAAGCTGCTGAACATCCTTCTCCCCTGCTAACTTCAAAAAGGGTAAGAATTCTGAGAACACTAGAAATGCTAATTGTTTGGTAAAAAAACATAGGAGAGCACAAAGCCTTGAATAAAGACACAAACATATGTTCCTTTTTTCAGAGAATGCTGAGCACCCACAACTATTTAAGTCAATGGGAATCTGCTGGTGCTACAATCCTTTGAAAAGCAGGTCAATAACTTACACCCCAGCAGAAGAGTATGTGTTTAGCATTTCTGAAAACCCTCCAGCTGCCTAACCCTCCAGTTACTTTGATTTTGTTAATCTAAGTGCAGAGGATATGTTTTCCTTCAGTATAGTACATTCAAGCTGTTTTCTAAAAGGCATGATATCTGTTAACCCTCAGAAGAGAGCAGTGGTATCACAAGGCAGCTGGATTGTTCATGTTACTATGGTGAAGGATGGTTTTTTTTCAAATTTTTTTTTAAACTGAGTCTTTATTTCATATCCAATGCAAATCATACAAAGTGACTCATATCAGACTTTTGTGGTAAGATCAAGTTAATGTGTGCGTACATAATTCTGTGTTTATTTACTTGCAGTCCTCTTCCAACATGAAGATGGCATGTGGCTCATCAAAGCTTTCTGTACTGCAACAATCATGGATGGACCAACAGATCTTGGTCTCCACTCATGTGTACTTTCCTTACTTTTCATTCAGTAAAAAGGGGCTGTTTACAGGAAAGCAGATGTAGTTCTGTGGTAAAACATGACTCCTTTGAATCAGTGCTTGAAAAAATCCTTCCCATTCTTTGATAGCAAAACAGGAAGAACTTTAAGAAGTCTTGTCTAAATGCTAATAAAATAGAACTGGAGGAAAGGCAAAAAAAGAAAAAAGAAGTGACTACTGAACATCTGTCTCAGTAGGACATCCCAATACCCAACATCAACTTGAAACTCACATTAGCAGGAAGGTTTTTTATAAACCAGGAAGTTTGAAAGCAAGTCTTTTTTACTTTAAAACTGTGTGCCTGATACAAGCAGAATCAACTGTCAAGACACCTACCAACACATAGATTCCCAAAGGAACTGTTTTAATGCAGACTGAAAGAGCAATGTATGTCGTGCTCTGGAGCACCAAATTGGGAATCAGTGGTCATGGGTACAGTGTGCTTGAAGCATCTCTCAACCCTGAATCTAGGGGATCCCATCACAATCAACTTCAGCATGTTTACCATGGGAGAAGATCATTGTTAAAGAAGGTTCTAGCTGTTACTAAGAGAGAAAAGTGCGTTTTAGCAGCTCATTTGCATTTCATCTCAAACGTGCATAAACGCCATTGAGTCACCTCCCTTCAAATCCCAGCTAGTGTTAAAAGCACCTATGGTGTAATTTAAAGATAATTTAAAACCTATCATTGCAAAATAACCCTGCTCTCTATTAGAATAAAAAGTGTTTGATAAGGGCCTGGAAATTCATTATAGTGGAAGTATTAACTGCATCGAGCCTGCAGGAGCTGTCAGGTTTTATCTGGTTGTACAGCACCTAGCACTAAAGGGACGTGACACTGCTGCATTGTAGGTGCTACTCTTGCATAAATATTAATAATAGCGCATTACGAGATCAGGAGATAAACTGCTGCATGCCCTTTCCCTCACCCCTGGTTGTGAAAACAAAATGTAATCTGTGATTCAAATCTCTCTTTTGGATTGCATTTCTTGGAGCTCTGTCTGCACCTTTTCAGGGTGCTGCAGCAGCAGTGCTGCTGGTGCAAGGGTGAGCAGCAGTGCCATGAGCCAACTCTCACCCCTTTGCTTGATGGGCAAACACAATGGTACCTGCAACCTCTTTTGGATCTGCGAACCACATTTTATTCTAGAAGCATGGGCATTTCCACAAAATTAGCAGAGCCATATGCATATTCACCTCCAACATCAGCTGGGTGAATTCCTCGTTGCTGAGAAATGAAGGCTTCCAGTCCTGCTGAATTTCAGAAATCTCCGTCTGTGCCGACACTTCTAGATAAATAAAACATTTCATTTTTTAAAGTTCAGAGAAACTTCTATTTTGCAAGACTATATATATATATATATTGCATACAGAGAGAGAATAATGACTGCCTAAACTGGGCCCAAGCCTGAAGTATTTTCCTCTGTTTTTGTTCAGCTCAGCTTGAACCAGCTTCTGTGGGAGCTTCTATTCACCTAGCCATTGGCATCAGTCAGCATTACTGAAGTATTGTTCAAAAGATAAAAACATTTAGCACAACATTAAGATCAAGATGAGGTTTGGCACATGCCAAATTGATATTTACAACGTGCTGCTTCAAAATCACGACACCCAGGAGCTAGAGTTCAGCTTACAGCTACTGTGTCAAATGAAGAAAAGCAAGAAAATCCCTTCAGAGAAGACCCAAAGCCCTATAACCCCAAACACCAGAGGAATTCCTCCATTCACCAAAATGCAAGTGATACACGGGCATTGCATCACTTGTACTTTGGGAAATGTAAGAGTTGGAGCACTGGGATTTCCTCCCAAATCCTGTCTGAAGGGGGTCTTCCATGCTCATGCCCTCATAGGCATCCTCCATGTCCACATGGATGGTGCCCATGAGGATGGCCCTGCTGTCAGCAAAGCCCAGGGATGAGTGGTGCCTGAGTGGAGTGCAGGCAGAACAGAGTGACAAAACGTGACGTAGCAGTGAAACGTGGCACCGTACCAGGGATAGCTGGCTGCACTGTGGTAGGCTCCAAAAAACAGCAACTTGTGCTAGCTTTGCCTGAGAGTTACCAGACTTGTCAGACAGTGTAATGGGGTAGATCTTATGATTTACAGAATCTGGTGCTGTTTTTGTTCACTGCTCACTCTGCTTCTCCAAACGGGCTTCGTCATTCAGTAGTGACATAGTGAGTAGCGAGGGGATGCTGAGTGCAGCCTGTCTTTTCCTTTTAGCACCACCTGCTAATTAATCCTATTGATTAACACTTACAGAGCACGCAGTACCCAGTGTTCCTTATTCCAAGCACATAGGCAAACTGGTCAGGGAAATGAGAATAGCTCAGTGCTATTAAAGAGAGTAAATTTATAACATTGCCTGTGCATATTGTCTCCTAGAAATAAATGAAAGTTCTGTTCTAGGTTTATGAGTGGAGACACAGTGAGTTCAGCTTGCTGTCTTCACTACTGGGCTGTCATGGGCATATGAGATGGTCTTACGTGGAGATATGAAAACCAGACGAAAGAAAAGTAGAGATCAGCCCCAGCCAGATTTGCATTACATGGTCTCAAAATAGAGGATGCTTTCAGCTTGGGAAAGCTGATATACACAAAACATCAACTGCTAGAAGAATTACTTGAGATTTGGGAGATTCTGTGGATTATAAAGAAAGAGACTGTTTACGAAACCAAAAATTCTAAAAATTGACCTGCTCCTCTGTTAGAACTAAAATCTTGGTTTAGCCTACAAAGTGAAAGGGAAATACGATTGAATAAAGCAGATCCAAACTACTCTGAAGATAATCAACATTTTTAAATGGTGATGCTTTGTATTATATGGTGTGACTACTAATCTAGTTTAAAAATAGATAACATTTACTGTTTTTAGCGAGTGCACAAAACCAGTTACAGTTTGACCCAGTTTCCAGTTTTATGACTGTTGGATTTCTTTTACCCAGTTGTTTGTTCTTCTAGAAACGAAGTGCCTTTTGTAGTAAATCATTTGGGCTATCAGCCACACTTGTCTACACTTCTTCAAGACTTGTCTGATTGCTCTTTGCTTTGCTTTTATAACTGAGCATACTCACATTTTGCTTTACTCTGTCTTGGGTAGCTAAAAAAAACCTGTTACTGCTATCACTTTCTAATAAATATATACAATTATCAAACTTTGAGATGCCTTAGTCATGCTTTCTCATATTAAATCACCTTGTCTAGGGGGGGAAAAAAAAAAAGTGAAACTTTGCTCTAACAACAGAATCACTGTATTTATTTCCTCAGTAAGTTTGGCGTTTGCAACTCCATTATGCTGGGAGCTATGATACAAGAGTTGCTGTGCTCTTTTCCATTTCCCGCAGAGCACTTCCAGAGAGGGAGATGTTAGACAAGCAAGGTGAGCCAGGTGGTGCAGTGCATCAGCCTCCTCCACTTTGTGGGATCAGGGATGTTCCCTATAATCACCTGCTAAATTCTCAGCCTCTTCTTTGTGGAAGGAGAGCAAGAGGACTTTGTGTCAGTCCTGATTTATAGAGGAGAAGCACTTCATCAGACTTTTTTTCCTGCTGGAGGATGTGCATATATCAGGGAGCCTTCCATGTGTGCTTATTGCGCTGACTGGAAACAAGACCAATGGGGATAGAGCAGCAGGGTCGGGGATTTCTGCAGTGAGGGAACCTTTCTGAGACACCTCACTGTCACCATGTTTACAACCTAAAACAAGCTCCTGCCTTTCCAAGGCCAAAATTGCATGCAACTGCATGCTCTACAAACATGACGTAGCTTTCTGCTTGGGTAAACCAAGCAAAGCTTTCTGTGGACGCAATTTGCTGACACTGACTTCAAAAAGCTGGGGCCTTTCCTGGTTTGAATTTTCTGCTGCCTGTGGAAATTGAGTCCTACAGAGTCCACTGAGGAGCAAGGGGCTGATCAGACTGTTTCCTGGTACTTTTCTGTAGAGAAGCTGAGGTGAATGCTTCGTTCTTCTCAGAATATTGCTAGTTTCAAGGAGAGGAATATTCCCTCCAGCCCCACACCCCTCTTGTTCAAAGCACCCCTTTTCTTCACATAAGCTGCAGGGCACAGCTGTCTCCATTTCTGACATTCACCACCTTCCATAACAGGTTGAGAGCCATTCTCAACTAAAGAACAACTGGGGAGATGGATTTGGGCAGCACAATGACTGTAAATTATCTTTTTAGAAGCCAAGAGATACAAAAAAGTACCTTACATTGGCACTTTTAAGCCCTTTGAGCCATTTTTATAATCACTGAAGGAAACAGGATTTTGTAACAGTGCTTGGAAAGTGCATGATGAGCTGCAGTAACTCTTACCATTGTGTTTCTGCAGAAAGCCAATGACTTTTTCCAGCACAGTAGTTTTGTCCATTTTACGGGTGTTGCCTGGAAGCATTGAGCTGAGCTCCTTGATGAGAACATTGAACTGATCACGTCTCTTCTTTTCAGACTTGTTACGCGAAGCCCTGTAGATGGAGAAAAACAGATGAGAGGAGCAAGAAGAGGAATCATCACGCACCTCTTCTCTACAATGCATGCATGTGGATGAAGCATGCAGTATGATTCATTATGTGAAGATTGGCACTGGTAAGTCATTCACAAAGGAGCAGAGTGGAGATTGATAATACTATAGGGCATACCCATCTGGGCAGTTTTAAGAGGAGAGAGGAACTCCAGTCCTTCTGCTCAGCCACTGCACTGGAATGGGGTTCACCCAGAGACTGCCTCTTCATGCAGGTCCTCTGGGTACATCTAAGCTTGCTTACAGAGAGCCATGGGGCTGTTGTCATCCAGTCATTCACATCAGGGAGCTTAGCAGAGGCTCCCACCTGGCTCATATGCCCCCTAGCTCAGTCTCCTTTCCAAGGTCACCAGGGCAAAAAGGAGGGATGGCTGATGTGTGCATCTCTTCTCAGCATGGATAAGGGCCAAGGCCAGGACATATACCTGGACATGGGGCTCAGAAGTGCCAGCAAAGTCATAGCTTCTTGCCCAAAATGCCTGGGTGCCACTGGGCAAATCACTTTAGGTCCAAATGTCACAACTCTTCAGGTATGAAGTGGTGACTCCACAGCTCTCAGCCATTCCTGTCTATTTCCATCGCTGGCTCATCAGAGAAGCCTACTTCTACTGCTGTATTTGAAGAGCTCAACAGAAGAAGAACCTGACTTCATCTGGAATTTTTTGGCAACTTCATGACACTGTCATGAAGTTGTTGATAGTCTTTTCAGCTTGTGTACTTTATTCATTTCTTAAACATATATGAAGCTATGCACAAATAAAGGTTTCTGAATGACCCCCAAAAATATGGCAGACTTTCTATACGAAGACTATCACTCAGACTTCAGTAGCTATGTTAAAATAAGCATGATACAGAAGATGCGTTTGTTCTTTGGAGAGGTCACCAAGCAGGCAAGATTTGCCTCATTAATGACATAAAGATCTAAAAATCTGGTAATATGTAGGCATGAAACAAAAGCCAAGAGGCCAGTTCTCCTTCTGAGTGCCTCATTCCATCTAATTCTGCTGTACCTTGTAAGGAGTTCTGTCCACACATTGGTGAAAATGAGAGCAGAATTTAGCCCAGCATTTACATCCCCCAAGGACCAGTCCGGCAATAAACATTTTCAGCAGAGAAATCACTG
Organism: Perdix hodgsoniae; assembly: GCA_035772895.1. NCBI lineage: Eukaryota > Metazoa > Chordata > Aves > Galliformes > Phasianidae > Perdix > Perdix hodgsoniae. The sequence goes on along the minus strand of JAPSGF010000027.1, from coordinate 5,701,489 downwards.
CAGAAGCTTCTGGATGTTACTACCAACAGAGGGCTGGGTAATTTCTGTTTGTCTTGCTCTCAACCCTGAACACACTTGGAGATGCACTGGATAGAAGCCAAAGTTTGATTATTTTACAGCTTGGAACACGAGAGATTGGGTGGATACTGCCTGACTGATTCCAGCCTGTTCTTACTGCAGTGCAAAAGGCTGTCAGAACAAGATGTGAAAAGCTCCATCCTTATCCTATTTCTGTACAGTTCAAGGGGACTTAAAGAACGTCAACATTTTACTTTCTCATAATTCAGTCCTCAGTTCATTTTAAGCTCAAAGGATCTTGATCTTCCTGAAAATAAAATAAAGACCAGGAAAAGTGTTGCATTGCCAAAATAAAGATGCTTTGATAGAAATATGAAGTACCTATTTTTAATACTTGACATTTTATTCCCAAAGGAAACATAAAAACCCCTTTAACAGAAAGAACTCTACCAAGATCTGAATCAATAATCACAGTAAAATCTTAAAAAGGGGAAAAAGAGGAAAAAAAGCCCCACAATTAGGTCATCTAAACTGTCCCTGTATGGTTGTAAATGCTTTAGTTCAGTCCAGTTGTAAATGCCTTAAATAATGCAGGTTTCATCACTTCCCTTGGAAGATTACTCCCTCGCCTTGTTTACTTCATTGCTAGGCTATATCAGTTACAGTAAGCCAAAACAGTCTTAATTCCACACCACTCATCCCACTTCTCCTCTCTCCCCGCTACACCAAAAAAATACACATATCCAAGGGAAGAAGGAGATGCAGTTTGAATAATATCTGGAATTGTAGTGAGTACAGCTAGAGGCAATACAGGACAGCTTGAATTCAGAAAGATCAAACCCACTGATTCACGTATTCTCAACAGCCATTTTTATTCTCACATACTTGCTGCTTACTGTCTTAGAAAAAGGACAGTATTGTTAACCAGTAGCCATTGCACAATGCTGATCTACAATGAAATGTGACTTTACACTAAATTTCCTATTTCTTTTGGCTGTCCAATGGATTGCGTTACATATGCATCGAAGCAGGTAGCTGTACCACATACTTTAATTCAGAGTCTTAAATTTACATTTTATTGGAGTGGAAAATGGCAACTGCTAGTCTTAAATTATTAAGTGTTGTCTCAAGGTTTACTCCAAGCTGATTTTGGCTGGAATTTGCAGATCAATTGGATTGTTAAATATATATATATATGTGAATAATTTTCTATTAGGTAAAGGAAACTGCAAGAAAAAGGGTGAAGAAAAAAAAAAAAAAGAATACCTTTCGTTTGATATTAATATATCTATAAAATCAAGTATACTTAATCTAGCATAAAAAATTGAAAATGAAGTTATGGCTTCTGATCTCCATAAGAGCAGAATGTTCAGCCAATGGCTTCTCCCACATTTGTATTTCTTTAAAGCTTTGGAACAAACCACGCAGCTTTTAAATGAGTCTCAGTGTAACTGTAGACTTCTATGAATCCTCTTATGATCAGGCTGGGAGGTGTGGAAAAGGTTCTGCACCAGAGGGCAGTGGGCATGGAATAGGCTGCTCAGGACAGCAGTCACAGCCCCAAGTGCCAGAGTCCAAGGAGCATTTGGACAACGCTGTCAGACACTGGGCTTGGATTTTGGGTAGTGCTGTGTGGAGCCAGGTTGGACTCAATGGTCCTTGTGGATCCCTTCAGGATATTTTATGACTCCACAATTTCAGACTTAATTTCCAATTCAGTTTTGTTTCTAAAAACCAAGAAGTGCTTAAATTGCAATTCAAAGAAGTGATTTCCTCTTTACATCTTAAAAGTTATCTTTTCTTTCATCCACCTTAGAGCAGGCCTGCCCCAGGGCACGTCAAAAACTTCCTCCCTGAACAAACGGCATGAAAATCACACCAGATGGTGATGACAATCGCCGATCGTGAGGATACGCCTAATGCTATTTTTGTCCTTTGCGTGTTCATTTAATGCATTTTTGTTTCAACAATGCTAATATCTGAAAAATGAGGTCTTAAGCATGATGAGTGGTGATACCAGCTAGATCTGGGCTGCCTACTGCCCTCCACCTCCTTGACCCAAGGTCCCTGCATCTTACACTCTTCAGGTCCTTGTGCAATAAAAAGACAGATCGTTTGGTGATGCGATGCGACAGGAGGCATCTGTTCTCCAAGACCACCCTGTCTGCAGGTCTCTGTGTTCTTTGTGGATGTCTTAGCACAGCCACATGCAGTAAAGTGTCCCTATTTTATCAGCCAAACCCCACAAAGGGCAAAGCAGGTGACTCCTTGCAGCCTTGCATACACTGGAGGAGGGAGCAAAGGAGAGCGGCTGAGCGTGGCTGCAGCGTATACTGACCTATATTAGGGAGAAAAGGCTGCAGGGAAGGAAGGAGAGAAGAAGGAATCAAAAGAGATGAAAATGGATCAACTCGTTGTGCCTGGACTGGAAATTACTCTCATTAGGGAGAACCAGGGAAAAAAAATGCATGCAACCAGAGGCTCCCTCTTAAGCAATTAGATTGCAGGCTGCAGTATTGATAATGCTTCCAGAAAAAAAAAATAAAATAAATGCTTTCCAACAGCCTTTGTGACACTGCAGCTGCCAGCCAGATTGGGCAGTTATTAGCATTTTATTGCACGGCTCTTCTGCCTTGAAGCACAGCCCTCCCCTGCCCACAAAGTGCTCGCAACAATTTCCTGCCTACGTATCAGCTGGAAGTTTATCGTGGAGCAAAGAATATATGGAAATAAATGTTTCTGTCACTTCAGGGCTGACACAGCACTTTGAACAGCCTTTCTCTGTTATGAAGGTAACTTCTGGGTGTTCTCACTGTGAGATAGGCATTGCTGAGTAAGTGGCCATCATATTACAGAAAAAAAAAACCAACCCACATTTTTAAAGTTCCTTTTCTTTTGCAATATGCTTCTTGTAAAAAGAAAGTCATGTATTTTTCTACACTCTGAGAACTATGATGTGCTACAGCAGCAGGACTGCATTGTTGGTTCTTCAGGCCTTGTGCTCTTTCACTAGTGTGAAAAAACACACCTTTGCTCTTTATGACCATTTCTACAGGAAGTTGGTAAGTTATTTCCCTCTTACAGGGTGTCCAGGACTTGCACTCTATGATATGACAGTTTTTCAGGTTGGGCTTGGCTTTATTTTCCTCTCTTCTTTTTGATCAGTTGATTATGGATAAAGCAGCTTCTGCAGCAACAAGCACCATCAAGCTCACCAAGAGCTAAAGAGAGTTCAAAAAGGAAAAGTGCTCACCTCTTTGCCCTGTCTTTCTCATCTTCATCCATTAGATTGTCTAAGCAGTTTTTCCTGTGGAAGGAATGCAAGAGCCATTATGAATCGTCACGTTGTTAGTTCTACTTTCAGGTTAATCTCAGAGTCATGCTATTTCGTTCTAATAACAGAGTGATGATATCCAGGTCAGATAAATGTGTCAGCAGTGCTTTATGCCACAGTCCGTGATTTTAAGAAACATCCATTGCAGACAGCATTATTCCTCAGCGCCACACTAGCTGTAGGGTCTGCAGCCAGGGATCAAGGCTCCCAGGCACAACATTGCGCGCCAGCGCTGTACAGAAACAGACATTTCTCAGGGGATTTTCAGTGTTGAGGATGCTCTCTGTCAGCTTGCAGGCTGGATGAGCTCCAGGCTGAGAGCAAGTTGAGGAGGCATTGGAGGTGCTCCCATATCCCCCCCAAATGCTTCCTCCAGTCCCTCACTGCACCCATTCACTGAATGGGCAGCACCACACTGCTGGGTTGGCCCAAGCATCTTTCCCAAAGGCAAATGTAATGGCATGCAGTGATAACACTCACAAAAATCAGCAAGTTTTCCATTTAATTTTTCCTCAAAATGTAGGACATGAGTAACGTTGGAGAGGGGAGAAGGGAAGTTAATTGCTGTGCATTATTTAAATCCATGGTATTTTCCACCTATGAGTCACACAGGAATGTGCCTGTTTCCAAACTTCCTTACTAAAATCAGGAGTGAAAAGTTATCAATAGAAACAACAGTGGATAAATTCCCTCCTTCTGTCAGTGGGGCTTTCGCAGTCCTGTTCCACCTGCTCATTGCTCTACAGTTAGCTAAGAACATGGAATAACCCTGCAATTTTTTATCAGATATAAGAGGAAAGAGAAATTGAAGCTACAGGACACTGATTGGAGGGTAAAGCTGGTGTTTCACGGGACTCAATGTGCTGATGGAGCAGCATAAATAGAAAATATGAAGGCTGAGGGGCTGGCAAATTCAAATTGCTGAATTCTGTGATACAGAAAATACATAGCATGATGTAGCTTTTAGGTTTGTTTGTTTGTTTTTCTTTTTTTTCCCAGACATTTCTTTGGCTTTGAAAACAGGCAAGTCAGCCACAGCGCAATCCATATTTTAGGCCAGGAAAATTTATAGTACCAGTTAAATTTTATTTACCAGCATTCTACAAATCCTACGGGTGATTATTCACCAAGTGCCAAAATGGGACTGTCAGCCCAACGAGGAAATTTTCAAATAATTCATGCAAAAATATGATGACAAATTCAGTGTTTTTTTACTGTTATTTGCTCACTTACTGAATCTGCAATGCCCAGCTATGTCATTGGAGAGCAAAGAAGGCATCAGCAGTATGGCAAGGGCTGATATTTAGACTCTGCTGTCTTTCCTTGCTAGAGCTTTGCTCGCAAGGCTCCATTGCATTGGAAGAAGTTTTTCACACAGAGGGTGGTGACGCACTGGAACAGGTTGCCCAAGGAGGCTGTGGATGCCCCATCCCTGGAGGCATTCAAGGCCAGGCTGGATGTGGCTCTGGGCAGCCTGGTCTGCTGGTTGGCGACCCTGCACATAGCAGGGGGGTTGAAACTAGATGATCATTGTGGTCCTTTTCAACCTAGGCCATTCTGTGATTCTATGACTCTGTGATCTAGGACATGACATGAGACACATGGCAGTGTCAGCAGAGGACCTTCTGTGAATCACTGAAGATCCTCCTCTGCTGCACCAAGGGCTCCTTTGCAGCAGATCCCCAGCAGAAAGCAGAACACGGGGACTAGAGCTCTGGGTGGTGGTAGATGGTGCATTGGGATAGGTGCTACTCAGCCCCATCTGCTTCTGCAAGGCACATCGGTCCTCTGGAAAGTGGTTTCCTATGGCTGTTCTGCATGAACTGTCAAGGAGTTACATGGCAGGGGAGCCCCTACTCTTACCAGGAAGTAACAGGTCTGACTGGTCTGCTCTGCCAGGGACCTGGCTAGACCCATACAGCAATTCACAGCCAGACTCCAGTAAACAATATTTCTCACTGACTAACATGACACTCTGGAACCGCTGTGCTGTCCCTACTGTTAGACAATATCTAATTGCCATTTTACTTCTTTTTGCTCACCCGGCAAAATCTCCAGAGCATCATAAATGTTGCTAACAGCGTTTGCAGGTACATATGCATCGTCTGAAATTAAAGCTGTTCTCCATAAAATAGATGCAGCAGAATCTGGCACTGCTGCCTGGCTCCCAACGTGCAGGGCCAGCTCGTTGCTAGCTGCACACCAGCCTGGTAGCCAGGTTCCTTTTGTAGCAAACCATGGCCCTCCCCACCCCTGGGCCACTGAGGTCTGCCAGAGGGCTTCCCTTACTAGGAGGAGTCTAGACAAGCTGTAAATCCATCACCAGGGCTCTAAGTCATGACAGCATGTATAGAAATATTTTATTTTGTATGTTTTCCTTTTAGTTTTTCTGTTTTTCAAAATGAGTGCTTCTTCAGCTAGTGGGGAAATAGGACATCTAGCAAACAAAACCATGCACTCCTGGCTTGGTCATTGGATAGAGAATTACAGCACAGACATCTCCTCCCATTCATTCATACAGACATTTGCTGCTGCTTGGGAAAGGAGTAATTCAGGGATGGTGCCAGCTCTCTGCGGGGACTCTCCAGAAGAAAGACTGCATTTATTTATTTTGATACACCGTTTTCCCAGTGGACACAGAGCTCACACTGTAAAATTCCTCCCGTCCTGATTAGGAACACCTGATGGTACTCTGGAAGCATGTTTTTCAGGGAGTTAGACTCCTCTGTGTAGGGGAGGTTGGTTTTCCTCCTTACTGTCCTACTACTGCTCACGAGGATATACTGTAACATGACTGACGCTCAAAATACAAGCAAGCAGCTGTCGATTTCTCAGTAAATTGCCACGCGGCAAGCTAATCTCAGCTCCTACAAATCAGCCTGACATTTAACAGGAATTTTCAATCACCTTCAGTTAATTCAGCTGAATTACATCTCTCTGTTGATAGTGAGGAAGACAGAGATGTAAATCTTCCCCAGAGGCCCAGGGCTGTGCCTGAGGAAGCCTGGTGGGTACTCACAGCACTTGTGTTTCTCAAGCCCTACACCAGGCAGCTTAGAGGGAAGGCTGGGCTCTTCCTCCCCTTTCCTCTCTAGCATGGTGGGTTGTCCCATGGGTGTTCCACAGCATGGGTTTGGAGGGTGCTTGCCTACACTGGGGAGCAGTGCTGTGTCTCAGCACTAGCAGCTGTACTCCCTTCTTCTCAGCTAAGGCAGAGCTCTAATAGAAAGTAGCAGGGACCGAAAAGTGAAGTATTTGCTTTTTCTTGCTGGGAGGAAAGAAGAAAGAACCGCAAATCATAGGATCATTAAGTTTGGAAAAGACCCCTCAGATCATTCAATCCCACGGGCAGCCCAACCCACCACGCCCACTGCCCACGTCCCTCAGTGCCACATCCACATGGTTGTTGAACACCTCCAGAGATGGTGACTGCACCACCACCCTGGGCAGCCTGTGCCACTGCATCACCGCTCTTTCTGAGAAGAAATGTTTCCTAATATCCAACCTCAAACGGGAAACAAGGAGTCACAGGCAACAAATGATTGTCTGAACATTTACAATGGCTTGTTCTGTGTTTCTCTGACATGGATGAAGCACTCAGACATCCCATTGTGACAGCTATGGCGCATACACACAGAAGGATTCATATAAGTGCAAATCAGAATAAACCAAAAGATTCATAGACAAATTTAATGTGACCCTCCAAATTTAGTTTTCAGATGGAAATCTCTGCGCTGTTACAAGAACACACAGAATCCATAGCTAAATACAGCACAGGACACCACTACCAATCCAAACTGTTGTACAAAAATGCAAACAGAATAGACTGAATAGAATTTAAGAAAAAAACCTCACTTTCCTCATGATATAGATTGTCATTTGAGAAGGCATTGTGCTTTTTCAGTGGGAGAAAGGCAGTCAGCAGTTACTAGAGGTCATGTAATGCTGCAATTATTATGGGAATCACTATTTTTACGATCAAAGGAGAACTCCAGCAGCACAGTATGAGTCTGGGTTTAGAGCTATGACTGTCTTTGCCTGACAGTGTGCAATTTGATCTTCCTTTAGTCAGTGGTTTACTACATTCTGTTTGCATTGAAGAAAAGGTTGTTTATGGGTTTCCAAAGAAGACCCAACACAAAAAGAAAAGAAGGAAACTTTTGGAGGAAATATTGGACTTCGTATAAATATGGGCTTATCCACATTTCACAGATATGTTTACAGTGAATCTTTACATGGTGACTGGCTTAAAGCAAGACAGACATTAAAAAAATAATTCAAATGAAGACAATGAAAATGATGTAACATGACAGAAATTAATGCTCCGCTCTTCCAAACTGGGGTTGGCAGAGGACTGCTCACAGGTAGCACAACTGACTGGTTATGAAATTATAATGAGAAGAAGTAAGGGCTCACACTGTACTCTGATTTTATTCTTTATTTAGTGAGAAAAGGTATTCTGTCCATCAGAAGTGCTGCACCTATTGCTGTAAGCTATTTGGCAGCTTCCCCTGATGCCCTTGTGACAGTTTGATTTCAGGGTGCGAGATGTGTAAGCCCCCTATAGGTGCAGCATCATTTGCATCTGCCTGAGCTAGGAGGAGCACAGATGATGCCAGCAGTGCAGTGCTGCAGGGAGGGCAGCCAGGGTGAGCGCAGGGCATCCGTTATCTCTAGCTTGTGAGCAAGGCGTAAAGTTTGTGCAGAGCCTGGCGTCCCTGACGGAGATCAGGAAGTGCACGCTCGTTATCTTCCTTATTATGATTGTTACCGAATGGCTAATGCCACTCAGACTTCAGTGAGCAGGATAAGTGAATCCCCAGGTCCAGCCCTACGCTGCTCTCCCCTCACACGGCTGCAAACAGAAAGGCAAACAAATTAAAGTAACATTAATCAGCAAAGACTGCCATCTGTATAACTCCGAGCACTCTTCCGCGTGCCCGTCCCCTTCCAGCAATGCTAAACAGGATTAGCCTTCCGTGGGCGGACGGGAAAAGTAGGTCAGTTCGGTAACATTGCTGCGTGTGATGAACAGAGGACGTGATTGCAATGGTCTGCTCACAGCCTGCTCTCCTGCAGAGTGGGACCTTGGCTTGTCACATGGCCCTCATGAGAGAAAGCCCGTTCTTCTGGGGAGAAGGACCAGCCCCTTCACAGAAGGGTAACACATGTATAGAAGCAGGGATATGGCAAAATAGGCATGATGGGATGGAATTGACTGGTGCGTTTTAACAAGGGAACCGAGGCACGGGGCAGTTAAAGGCTACATCATTACTGGTTTGGCATATGTGTATTCCTCCCTTCTTACAAAACTGTGCAGAATTGGGCAGTGTGTAACTACTGTAAGTTCAGGAAAAATAGGACTTAGAAAACTAGGGTGCACAGCCTGATTTTTATCAAAGGTTGTGCATGAGCAATGTGGCAAGAGATGATAAATCATCCACTGCAGTTACTGACTTTTTGTATTAAGCTTATTGGGTGTGTAGGGATGGTGTCTGGAAAGCCAAAGCTCACCTACAGTTGACACTTTCAGAGAACATCAATGGCAACAAGAAGAGCTTGTTCTGCAATATCACAGTAGCAGAAGGTTGAATAGGAAGGACTGCCACAAAACTGGACGGGTGGGTGGATTAATGACAGCAAAGGGATCACAGAATCATTTGAGTTGAAGGGACATTTAAAGGTTATTTATAGTTCAAACCCCTGCAGTGAGCAGAGACACCTACAGCTCCATCAGGTTGCTCAGAGCCCCATCCAGCCTGACCCAAGGGACAGGACTTCTACTATCAGTCTGGGCAACCTCTTCCAGTACCTCACCAGCCTTACTGTAAAAAAAGTTCTTCCTTATATCCAATCTAACTCTCTTCTCTTTCAGCTAGAAACCATTTCCCCTTGTCCCATCACAACAGACCCTGCTGAAGTCTATCCCTTCTCACTTACAGTCTCCTCTAGACACTGAAATATATGTCTGAGGTACTGATGCCTTCTTCTTAGCCTTCTCCCACAAGGTCACTCAGGACTCTGTGCTGGAGGCAGGATCATGGAGGAGCAGAAGGACCAGCAACAGCTGAGGATCAGCTCAAGGAACTCAAGGGACCTTGAGGCAACTTGACCCATACAAACTGGTGGGGCCTGATAGGCCTCCACAGATACTGGGAGAGCCACTGCTGTCCTCTCTCGGCTGATCTCTCTCATCTCTGAGAGATTGTGGAGACTCGGGGAGGTCCCTGATTACTGGAGAAAGGCTGATATGCCCATCTTTAACAGCAACAACAACACAAAATCAACCACAAGGCAACAGGGTACAAGAAGCCAGTCAGCTTTACTTCAGTTCCTGGGAAATTATTTGAAGGCCCACAGAGTGGCGGGACCTGATGCACTTCCCCATGAGGAAAGGCTGGAGGAACTGGGATGCTTCATTGCTGACAAGGGGTGGCTTTGAGGCACCTAGCAGGCCCACCAGAACCTACAGAGGGTTGATGAGCTAGAATCAGGCTCCTAATGGCAATGCAGAATGGGAAAAGAAGAAATAATGAGCATCAGTTGAAAGAAGAGAGGAGAAACTTCTCCCATGAGGACAGACAGGCAGTAGTGGAGACTGCCCAGAGAAGCTGCACTGTTCCCATCCTCGGAGGACCTGACAGGACATCCCTGAACAACACAGCCTGACCCCAGAGCTGCCATGCTTTGAGTAGGAGATTGAGACTGGAGACAGGATTGGACTGGAGACTGACTGTGGTCCCTTACAACATGAATTGTCCTGTGGTTCTGGATCTAATCAACTGGCTACTACCGGGAACATCCTCGTGCTCCCTGAGTAAGTTCCTACATAACATATATTCTTGAAATCTATTTTAATGTTTTTTTTCTCTTCTGTGCTACCAACACGTTGTGCACTGTCTCCTCTGCACTGACATCTTTCCTGCTCTATAAACCTGCCATCATGGGGAAAAGAACGAGGTACACATTTTAACATCACATCACTGTATGTCATGCATCTGTCATGACATCTTTAGACATCAATTTAAAAGAATATTCACTTTATTGTGGAATTTGGAAGAATAAATAAAGAGAGAAGAAGAAAAAGTCCTGTAATGAGAAAGGCCCTTAACAGCAAAAGAAATGTATTTTTCTCTCTCTGCTTCTCATGTTCTTAATCTGTTTTAGGTATTCATAAAACTTTAATCCTCACAGTATCAGAAACCCCAAATGTACAAAGATTTTAACATGTGCTTAACTCTATACTGCTGTAAGAAATCTCCCACATACTTATATTTTTGCAAAATTCAGGTCTAAACGTACAGGTAGAGCTGCACAGATTATTTTGTGATTATTAGCTCTGAAACCTTCCCCTGAAGGAAGATGATCTCAGTTATAAAGTATTCTCAGTTGCAAAAATCTGTTAAAGTTTATTTGCTCCTGCAAATATTTAAATCAGTAGAATAATCTAACATCTGACCTATGATCTGACAGTCAAATGCTCAGCCAAATCAGGCAAACTGGCAAGGTATCTGAATATAACACTCTGAAGATTTATTTGTTGAAATCACAAGGATTGTTGTGTTGTGTTATTTGGCATGAACTAACTGGGAAGCACTAAAACAAACAGAAAATCAGTCTTTTCTGATGGGACTGTTGTCAAAGTCACTGTTTTTTTTTCTTCTTCCCAGCAGCAATAGCCTTGACAAGATCCTTCTAATCCTTTCCATCCAATTAAACAGGCTACAGTTGCACTGTGGTGTAAAGTAGAATATCCAGAAGCTGAAATAGGTTGGTCTCATTCTCCCCGCTTTTTGTCTGCTGTTAACTATTCAGGGATGGCTCTAAAGGAACTAAGTTACTCTACTTTCAAAGGCTCTGTACCTAGATATAACCTTACTAACAGTGAGAAATTTACTTCAGAAGGGACTTGTGAATTTTGAACAGTGCTGTCAAAATTTACACTAGCTTTGATGGTGTCCTCTCCACACTCAAGGTGCTGAAATTTGAGGCCACATGTTTCTGTAGAGATTTCAGCAGGAAAGCAAAACTACACGAGAAACTAGATGAGAATTCCAATTTCTTTCTAGGCTTAGGTACTTAAACACACACGGCAGCGCTCTTTCCATTGAGCAGGACCGGGGGTAAAAGTTTGTCCTCTCTTGGTGGCCTTGCCTTTTTCCTGCCCTGGTGGGACCTTGGTTGTTTCCTGGTGGGCCCATCTCCATGGGGTGAAGCCTGGGACTCAAGCTGGACAGCGAGTGCTTTTCTTGGCCTTCTCCATCCTCACAGGTGTCCCAGCATGGTGACAGCCACGGGGGACTCAGCTGCTCTGTCACTGATGGGGGCTGGAGGTAGGAAGTTTGTGACAAAGGACAATCACTATTGCACAAAGCATGCAAGAAGCAAGAGCTTCCCTGTCCTGAGAAAACACAAAGCTGTGGCCTAAATCTGCTGCTGTACAGGGAAAAAAAATCCCTGCACAATATAAAGAAATACAGATATCAACACCAATAATCCCATCACTTCTGTGTTAACAGCTTGATAACATATCTGCTTATAACTCACACACTGCACTAAATTTTCTGCTCTATAGTAACTATCATATTCCTGTCAGCAGAACTAAATATTTAATCATCTAGGGAGATGAATCATGAAAATCTGTTTTGGGGAGATATTTTTAAACGGACACTTTGTTGTCATTTAATTTTGAGAATTTGCCGTCTCTCTCATCTCTTGGGAGGGACCTCGTAAGCCTGTGACCATACAGGCTTTTGCCCTATACCACCTGCGGTCTCTCTTGCAGGTTAATCATGTAAGCTAAGGGGTTTTAAGGTCACCTCTGACAAGATCAGGCTCAGAGTCTGGCTGGGCACTCCTAAGCCTAGAGAGATGGAGTCCAGAGATGCATGGTCTGCTTGTTTGCAAGGACTTTGTGACTGAATGCTCTCCCATTGCTGTCCCATAGTTTGATGTCCAAGTCTGTAAGCCTACCGAGAGTTCAGACACAGCATCAGACCAAGGCTGCACACATGTTTTGCACCATGTAATGCATTTGTGACCATGAGTCTCTCCCAGGGCAGGCCAAGCCTTGGTGCCAGCACATCCCATCAGTGTGCCATGTGCTGCTACTCTCAGCCCTCTCCTGCTACCAGCGGTTCCCATCTTTGCACCAACAAAGTTTCTCTGGTGTGTTGTAAAATTCAAATCAGGTTTTACAAAATTAATCTCTGAGGAAAAAGGATAATTATTAAAGAGCTTCATTAGTGCTTTGCAATCTTAATTATGATAATTATATTTTTGTAGCTAATATAACTGAACTCCTGCTTTTAAATCCCATTAATAAGCATTTTAATCCTTCTCCTACTGGGACAACAAACCCATAATGTTGAACTTTATATTTACATAGGACAGTTTTAAATAAAAATGATGCGCTGTTGTTTACTTAGGGTTTTCGTTCTCTTTTATCTGCACTTGGAATATGCATCTTCTCCCAAGACGCAAGAAATAATATGAACTCAGCATCTTAGGCTCAGCTTCTCTTCCCAGCAATGAGATGGTGAGTGAAGAGGAGAGCGACAGGTTTCAGGAGCAGTGCTGCAGTGGCCAGACATGTGGCAGGAAGGAGACATCATGCAATCATAGAGTGATTTAGGTTGGAAGGGGCCTTTGAAGACCAGCTATGTCCAATCCCCTTGCTGTGGGCAGGGACATCTCTCAGTACATCAGAATGCCCAGGGCCCCATCCAACCTGGCCTTGAGTGCCTTCAGGGATGAGGCACCACAGATCCTTTGGGCAGCTATGTCAGCACCTCACCGTCCTCACCATAGAAACTCAGAGGAGCCCAGCTACCACGAGGAGCCTGCCTGAACTTTCCTGGCAACCACAATCACTCTACCCTACCACCACACTCTGTGGTACTGCTGCAAGGAGCCAGAGGAGCTCTGCCCATGCTTACCCTGGATCAAGTTCTTCAAACAGCATGCTCTGAAGTGTCTTCCATGAATGCAGTTGGTACCAGCCAAACCAGCGAGGCAGACACACTACGGAGGTATGATTTACTACTGAAGTCTGATACATCTGTTTCCTCTTATTTTGCTAAGCTGTGCACCATACCTGATGGTCAGGACCAGGGAAAAAGGAGGCAGCTGGGAAAAAAGGTCAAAAGAAATCTCAGTAAAAAAAGAAATGCCTAAATCCACAAACTATTCATCTGGTGTGTGAGCAGGAAAAGACACCTAACCATCCAGCTGCTGGAAATCTTGAAATGTACCAGCAAGTGACACCAGTACAAACGGCCTTTTCTGAGCGTGGTTTGTTATCCCTGACAGAATAGAACTTGCTGTGTCCTACATTACAAACCACCCACCACCACTCAGTCGCAGTGGGCTGGTGGAATTCTTTATAAATCTGATTGCAGACAAATATTTCACCATTACTAACACGGAGAGAGTAAAAGATCAAAGGTGGAACAGAATACAAACTCAGATATCTCAATAAAGAAATGAAAACAATAAAGCATATATTAAATATTATCTGTTCATTAATCTCTGGAGTAAATTCAGAAAACTAATTAAAAGCTTCTACAGAGATAAATGATAAGCTTCTTTTTTCAATGAGCTCAACATATGAACAAACAGAGGTTTGTGTTGATACCATCGTTATTAGCGATTGCATTAAAGCAAATGATTCTTGTTGTGCTACTGGGAATACAGTGATTTGAAAAGCAAAATGCTAAGAGAGAAAAAAATCAAATCTTCACTGCACTGAACATATCGCATTTCCTGTTCTTTTTTAATTTATTTTGGGTAATGATAACTCTTACAGGTTAGCATGATAAAAAATGACAACAGTGAAAACTAGCAGAACCCAAGCAAACAAACAAATAGAACATGAGAATAGTCTAAAGCCTGTACAGTACTAGCAGAAAATTCTGTATAACCTTTATACAGTGCAAATCCTGCTTTAATGGGCAACACTGTCTTCCTGCATGGGAAATTCTCCAATTCATCAGTCATTACTGCACCTTCTTTCTCTTTTCCTGCTATCAGTGTCAGCAATGGCAGGGGATTTTGTCTGAATTTTGTAGGGAGGTTTGTCTCCTCAACCGTAATTGATAGATGTTCTATTTTTGTGGTGAAACAGCTCTGTGTTGTGTGACGTGGTGTTGCAGTTCTGCTCAGGGAGCTTGTGAGGCAGCCAGTGCTGCTTTATGGGGTGCCCAGGGCAGAGCCTCCTGCCAGGCAACTCTTCTGAGGGGTGCTGCTTGGAAAAGGGGGATCCTGAGTAATGCTTAAGACAAACGATTTTATGGCTGAAGTTGTGCATTCAATATAAATACAGCATCTGAAATGATTAATTTAGATACATATTTGGTCCTGAATCAGGTTATTTAGGATCCATTAAAATGGATCTGGCCCCAGATAATATCTTCCATGTGGCTCACATGCAAGAAAATACATTGTCAGACTTGATTTTTTTTTCAGCCAAGATGCATTCTGGTGACCCAGTGCTGTTTGGCATAAGAACAGCTTTAAACTGATGAGATGGAGGAATGAGAGCAAACTATAACTGCTTTTTAAAATATTTTTTATTTATATTCAAGCATCTCCCTACTTCTTACTCTACAGGAAACTCTCCCTATTGACTAAAATGGAATAGAGGTTTCAGAATGTCTCAACATAATGTCCTCTAGAACACAGGCTAAATGCAGGATATAGTCCAGAGAGTATAAAGTGCATTTAAATGTTAGCATACTCATTCAGCTGCTGTGTTCCAGAAACAGAGAAGTCGTTAAAAGCCCTATAGGAAAGCATCAAATTATGCCTCTGCCAGATATTAACTTTGAAAAGAAAGAATAAAGGCACTCTGAAAACCATAGTGAAGTACTGATCTGCTGATTCACCTCATGTACTGCGAAAGTTAGAATTGCAAAATAACAAATCTTTTCTGTGCCAAATGATATTAGTAGAAAAGCATGTTTTGGCTATGATGGGTGCTTCTTTCAGTTCTGAATGTGCATTTACCCTTCCCACTTGCAAGCAAATTTGCTGTCAGAATGTCAGGCTGACTTGCTGTTTTATTTGCCATCTGTGTCATATATCTGCACACTAAGTGTGTGTCTCAAAAAGCCTGAATTGTTTCATGTTCTTACATATCATTCATAATTATCAGGGGTAAAAATCACGAGGGAAAAAAAAAGAAAAAAATAAAAGGCATAATTTCTATCAATGCTGAATAGCATTTTATTTCAAACACAGTGTCATGGCCATTACTGAAACACCACAGATGGAAAAACAGGACCTGAACACCTTCAGCATACCATGATGATGAGGAAATCTAAAAAAATCAGCACTAGCTACCTTGCAGAAAGTAAGGAAGCTATTCTTCAACATCTTTATCAATGACATAAGCAGTGGGATTGAGTTTATCCCAAGCAAGTATGCTGATTGCACTAAGCTGAGTGGTGCAGTTGACACAATAGAAAGAAGAGACATTCATTCAGTGGACCTGGACATGGTTGAAAAGTGGGTACATGAGAATCTAATGAAGTTCAGTGAGGCCAAGTGCAATGTACTGCATTTGGGTCGAGGCAGTCTCAGATATGAGTACTGACTGGGAGAAGAACTCACTGAAACAGCCCTGCGGAGAAGGACTTGGGGGTCCTGACGGATGAAAAGCTGCACATGAGCCAGCAGTGTGCCTGCAGCCCAGGAGGCCAACTGTATCCTGGGCTGCATCAACTCTGCTGGCCAGCAGGGAGAGAGAGGTTACTGTCCCCCTCTGCTCTGCCCTTGTGAGGTCCCCTCTGGAGTACTGTGTACAAGCCTGGGGCCCCCAGCACAAGAAGGATGCAGAGCTGTTGGAGCTTTGTGGCCAAGAGGAGAGCCACAGAGATGATCAGAGGGCTGTAGCACCTCTCATCTATGAAGAGAGACAGAGGCAGCTCGGCTTGTTTGGCTTGAAGAAAGCTCTGGGGAGACCTCATTGCAGTCTTCCAGAACTTGAAGGGAGCTTACAAGCAGGAGGGGGACCAACTTTTTGCATAATCTGATAGTGATAAGACAAGGGAGAATGAGTTTAAACTAAAAGAGAAAAGATTTAGGTTAGATATTTCAAAGAAATTTGTTACTCAGAGGGGTGGTGAGGCACTGGCACAGCTGCTCAAAGTGGCTGTGGGAGCCCCATCTCCAGAGGCATTCAAGGCTAGGGTGGACGGGATCCTGGGCAGCTTGACCTAGAGGTAGGCAACTCTGCCTATGGCAGGGGGGTTGGAGCTAAGATCCCCTCCAACCTAAGCCACTCTGTGATTCTATTATTCTGTGATTATGATTCTCTTCTACCATGAATCCAGCTCTTATCAGCATACCTGATCCAGCTTTGAACAAGCAGTGAAGTAGGAATGTGGTCTCAGTGTAGGTATATAGAAACTATGTTGTACATGATGGCTAGATGTAGGAGGAAAAGAAGCAAAAAAGAGAAAAAGGAGAAAAGAGGTGGAAGAGGGCTGGCAGAAAGCCCTGGAGGTTGATGGGTCAGATCCCCCTGGCTTCTAGACTCGTGCAAAACACCTGGGAGAGGCAGTCACAGGGCTATGGCTTCAGATGTGAGAAAGAGAAAAGTCCCTAAAATCCTCACAAAAATGGTATCCTGATAGCATTATTAGGAAACCAGGAAAAAAGCTTTTGTTATGAGATGGATCAGGATTTTTGGTCATGGGGATGTTCCTGTTGCTCTTGTCTGCTGGGTTTCAAGCAGTCTCGAGGGTGTCTATAGAAACGATAGCAACTTTAGTGTCAGCAGAAAAGATATCAATTTATAGAAACTATGACAAAAGTAGTATAAAATCTAATATGACAGCACTTCACTTTATTTTCATACATTCTATTGCCACATTATTATGGGGTATTTGGGTATGGAGATTTTTTCTTTTTTACAATCAGAGCAATATTTGGTCCTCCTCGGGTGTTTTTCCCCTACCCCCCACCATTCACCTTGCCTTCCATACTTCAAAAGGCAAGCTCCTGAAAAAACTTTGCTGATTGTTTCCTACTTCAAGTGAAAAAAAAAAGTACATGATGTTAAATCTGAACACCAAGACTTTGTGAATGTGTAAACTTCAGAACTCTAAACCTTTCAGACTGTGCCAATGTAAACCACCCCAAAGTGCAGAGAATTAAGTACACTTTATCCTTTCTGTCTATGATTGAATGTGTTCCAGTACTCCTAAAATTGGCAGTGAGGAGTCTCTCAAATCCCTCAAAGCAGAGCAGAGCTTTTTCAAATGGGTGTCGGAAAAAGAGGGCAATCCTCATCCAAATCTCAGTCCCACCCCTGTAGTTCTCTTCTTAGGAAACTCTAACCTTCTGTTTTACTTTTGGAAGGCACATCTGCCTAAATATATCACTTACCCCTTTACACGTTGCTCCACTGTTGTCCAACCTACCCGCTGTCAAGAAACGCAAGTTTCTTGCTCCAACCTCTGGCAGCCAAAATAGCTGAGATGCATATTTTGGGAATCCAACTATAGGTTTTCTGATCTCATCCCTGCCCTGTGTCTCCTTCCCCACAGCACCCCAAGCCAGCATCTCCTCCCATCTGCAAGCCAACTCTGTCCCCATACCCCTTCCTCATTCTGGACCCAGTGTGTGGCTCAGAGGATCTGCACCATCATTGCCATGAGTAACATGCTGCATGTGTTGGAGATGTGTGTCTGGGTACTTGTGAACACAGCCAAGCCACATAAAGCTCAGTGTGCATATGGACCATAAGGAGATGAAGTGATGGAGTTTAGTTGCTGCTGTTCAGGTGGGCAAAAGGGTCTGAGCTAGGTTTGGTGAAGGGTGCTGGAATAGGAATGACACTAAAAGGCTTCACACATCTCCTCCTAACTCAGAAATGTTTTACTGGAGTGAACAGCTTCAATTTGTCCACAGTCTAATTCCAGGCTATTTTAAAGCTGACATTATCCCCAGAAATAATGCCGAGTTCTAAACTGTACCGTGAGGCATGCAGTAAATTTTTAGTCAGCTAAAGAGCGAAGAATGAAATGCGAGGGAACATTTTTCCTGATACACCTTTTTCTCTCGCTTCGTGGAAATATTGATGGGAAGGATAGTAGTTCTGCTGCTGAATGGTGAATCGCATGGCTATAAAGATAC
The DNA here is from genome assembly GCA_035772895.1 of Perdix hodgsoniae. Lineage (NCBI taxonomy): Eukaryota > Metazoa > Chordata > Aves > Galliformes > Phasianidae > Perdix > Perdix hodgsoniae. The sequence continues at coordinate 5,682,996 of JAPSGF010000027.1, read as the reverse complement.
ATTATGTGCATCAGTCCAGCAGGCAGTTCTCTCAATCTTGCCTCCTCTGCAAATGCAGTTATCTTGCTCTGGCACTTTGCAAAATCCTCTAAATTACTATTAAATTAAATGCTTTTAATTTATGGAAGATTTTAGCTGAACTCATTTCTCTGCCATTAATTATCAAGTATTTTACTGACGCCGTGAAAAACATTAATAAATCAATCTAAATGAACTCCTACCTTCCCCACTGAACTGGTGCTGCACGTCATCAGTCACACTCCAACCTGAGAAGGTTATATTTCCTTTGGATTCATCACTAATCTCATTTTGAATCATGCATTTCTGTGTGAGTGGGCTCAGGGCAACATTTTTAAACATGAGATTTTTAAGCTAGTGATGGAAGTATGTTTAAGTTGCGTGAATATGTAGATGGATTTTCAGCTGTTTTCTGTGATTTGAAACAATTTCCCTTTTGCAGTGTTAAGGTTGGCTCATATCTTTCTTTTCCTTTTTTTTTTTTTCCTTTTTTTTTTCTTTTTTTTTCTTTTTTTTTTTTTTCTCCAGAAACAGCAATTACACTAGCAATCTTTCAAATAAAATACAACTTCCAGTGTATTCTTAGACACTACGGGGCTCTGGGGAAAGATTGGTGGAAACACAGGTAGTGATAAATCACTGAAATTGAAGAACATGTGGGTGTTTAGGAAGGTAGTTAGATGACTAAATATGGATTTCAGTGCCGAACTCTCAGCACCCAAAATTGAAAATATTGACCTTGATATACAGTGCTGCTCTTCACTGTGCCTTAACATGGTGAAAGGATTTGCAAGGCTTCAATGCGGGTAAATCATGTTTCAAAATATACACTAAGTAGGACTGTATTTGTAAAGCAGGCAGGTGAGATTTTCCCATGCTGACAACACTACTGGGGATGCTCTTATTACTCAAAACAGTGTTGTCCCAGAGAGAAAAAACAAATCTGTAATTTCACAGACCAGACAAGAAAAGTACCCATTAAAGTTCCCATTCCGTCCACTGTTTTCCAAAGCCAACACAAATCTTGGCAAAGCAGCGTATTTTATGAAGTTATGTGGACTGACTTAATGTATTAATCTTTACAGTGACACAGATTATTAGAAACTCAATGATATGTGGAATGTTTTATGATGTGCTTTCACTCTGATAAATAGCTAATCACCATATATTTGTGACAACAGAACATTACAGGAAGCAGTGATATGTGTTCTGAAAAACACCATCGGTCCTTTTATGCCCTCTGCATAATGTTCTGTCATCTGTGATGCTTAACTTTGCAACGTTGCTTTCAAAAACACCAAAAATGTTCATAATGAAAACCCGAACATTTGTCAAATGCCTCCTTTCTGGTCTTTTGTGGTGGTGTTTTTATTTCCCCAAGTAAAAGTGCATTACATGCCATTTGACAGCTGGTAATTGTATGCGTATTGAATTAAAGCATTGATTTTAATTTTCAAAGTCAAACTCACTCTCTTTTAGTTGAATGAATTACTTTTTTCATTAGAGAAAATATTGGTGCTGGACGTCAGATACAGGATCTGAGCTTACACAGCCTGTCCCCAGGGATATTTTCTACTGCACTCTTTTGAAATATTGAAAGGTTCTAACTTACCCATTATCCAGGAAAAAGAAGAGAATAAATCTCCAAATGGTTAGCACAGCTCTTAAATTCATTGCTAGCTTTCAGCTATTTTCCATTGCATTCCAATTCCCTGGCTGCTAGGATGGCTTTTTGTCATATAGGATAAGAAATAACAGGCTGGGCAAAGTGTGGGTGAGAAACCTTGAAAGAAATGCAGGTGCTGCTAGGAACTGCACAGATTATGCCATGGATATCAATCTATATTTGAGTCAATGGTAAGGCACATTTAAGAAGACTCTCTGGAAAACACAGGCTCTCCGATACTTTCCCCTGTATTATCCTTTTCATAGATCCAGATACTTTTCCCTCTCTAGTCTGCTCCTGAGGGGCTTAAGTGCAGACCACGGTAGACACTCATGTGGAAACCATAGGGGGGAAAAAAAAGAGGGATCATAGGTTGTTAGCCCAAAGAGATGTTCAAAAAAGGATGTTCTGTAGCTCTGTGCCAAGTTTCTGAACGCAGGCTTCTTCTACTGCTATCTCAAAACCTAATCACCATGAGCCAAGTCTGACCTGTCGCTCTTATCATGCATTCAAAGACATCTGCTGCTTCCTTATTCTTCAACTATCAAACCAATTATCTCCGGCTCAGTCTGGATTTTGTCCCATTCTGGAGTCTGTGAAGCTGTTCAGCCTGCCCTGACATTTGCCCCCTCCACCAGGGAGAGCCTTCTCCTCACCTCCTCCTCCTGCAGCATCACCCCATCCAAGCTTGGCCTCCTGCAGTGCTCGTTGGGATGAGGAGACTGGGCCTCTCTGCCTCCACTCACAGTCCTGAGGGGGAGATCAGGCCACTCTGCTCTCGCATCAGTAAGAAGCAGTAGCAAGTCCTTTGAAAGAAAAGGAGCTAAAGCCCTGTAAACCTGGCTTGGAATTATGGCCTAACCCTGTATGCCAAGCCGCTACAGCAGAGCTGGAAGGAGTGAGAGCAGCAGCTGCTGTCCTTCCACAAACAGGTTTCCTGCTAATGAGGAATCACGTTTTGGACAAGGAATGTGCCCACTACCTACAGCTCCATCCACCCTGGCGATGTGACAGTTGGGCTGAAGATTTTTTTGCCATGCCACGACTCTTCCATTTGTTGCATAGCGGGCTGAACAAAAAAAAACTCTGCAGAGTTTAAAAATTAATTTTAATACTATGTTTCGATTCCTCCATGCCTCAAGATCCCGTGTGCATGCCACAGCTTTCTCTTGTTTCTCTATCTAGCAACTCACTACCTTCCTCACAAGCACTGTTACAAAATCCAGGGATAAGACTTAATTCAATCCTATCTCCCACTGAAAAAAAAATTGTATGCAGAGAAAAGCAGATGATGTCCTGCCTCATGCGTTTTTGCAGCTCTGCTGGTACACGTGAAAGAAAATGCTAGTCCACATTAGTTACTCTGGATCTTTTCTCCTCTAAAACCTGTGATTCTTTTTGCAGCTGTGCATTAACATGGGTTTTCTCTGAGGCATAATAAAAATATCACAGTAGTGACATACATCATCTTTTGGACGCCATGTTCTGTGATGAAATTTTTCACGGTACACTTAGTTTGCATTTGTCCAAAGTAACTGAAAGTGAGAATGTGCACTGACCTGCTCCAGAGCAATCGTATTAGCCACCAATAATGCAGAAGATCACGTGCGTCAATTTGACTCTGTGCAGCACAGTGTGCTTATTATTTCTGCAATAAACTGTGGAAGAAAATAAAGTGTGAGAGCGTTTCAATCATGTCTAGCTGTCCTACTGCTATAGTATTACTTTAACAGTAGAAGCAGATTGGGGATATATGCACAGGTCTTTTCTCTGTCTGGCACAGATGTCTGTTTTACCAACCACTTTTTGTTTCTAATTCTTATTTTAGCCAAACTCTTACAGCCTTTACAAATAGCCAATACAAATGCTGATCTCTATTTCCACATTTAGACCAGCTACTGTTACACTGCTTCCTTTTCAGTGTGATAAAGGAAGCTACCGGTTCAGGAGTTTGTTGCTCATTTGAGGGGTAGCTGCTATTCTACAAATGAAGGGAGCAATTGATGCAATTTCTTTGCTGTACAGCTTTCGCTCATCAATAAATTTATTCTGTAAAAATCGAGGGTGCAATTATGGATGAGGAGAGGAGATCATGCACGCATTCAAATATTTGATACCAGAATTAGGGAACCTGACACTAATCAGAGCCATGCCCGTAATGAGGATTTTCTCAGAAACTGATGTTCCTTGGAATGCAAAGGTGAACCATACAGCAGCACATAGGGTTGTTATTATCTAATAATAGGAAATAATAGGATGATAGCAGATCTTCATGTGGGGTTGAAAGAATTGTAAGCATTCCTGCCTTCTATCTAAGGACAGCCAGGAAGAATCTGGGGGAATTAGGGGCCTCTTCAAGAAAAAAAAGGTGCTGGCAGCCCTGGGATGATGTGGATTTTATATATGATTCTTTTGTCACTAAGATTACACAAGCTTCCAGCCTTGTCTTTGCAAAATATTAAAAGATTTTAAATGGGCTTTACTCTAGAGAGACAGATTCCAAAAGGATGTTACACAAATAAAGTGATGAATGGGATGCCTATACATCGTTTATTTCCTCTTGGAATTGGTGACCTTCCATCACTCAGTAGTTTCCTTCACACTCCCTCACTTGCAAATTACAAGTTAATCAAGAGCACAATGGAAACAATGCATGCCTAGCCTGCTCACTGCGTTCATCTCTCTCCTCAGGGTGGATTACGGATGTTGAAGTTGTAATGAGTTTTCTTTTAGTCCAGTTTTGACCTCAATTCTGACTTTACCAGCAAAAATGTATTGTGTGAGATTACACAAGATGTATTTGGAAAATACACTGGTGATCTGGGAAAGGGTTTGTGAAGCAGGATTAGTTTTAAAAAAGTAAGAATATCTCCTGGCTTTTAACTACTCTGATGTAAAGTGAGAAACGGGAGTAGAAAAGAGATCTCCTGTCCTACCTCCTAAATCCTGTTCCTGGTTTTGCCACAGAGAATGATCTTGATGCTATTTCACACTTATCAGTGCAGAGGAAGCAGTATTTCAGCATGCCGATCTGTTTTACAGAGCCTGAGCCTGGGCTTGTGGGACTTCCCCTCAGAGGGAATGCAATACATCTGTTGCAAATATTTATTTTCAGACTATACAGATACACAATGCCAGTGAATGGAATACCAGGAAGAACTGTTCTCACACAGCTGATAATACCAGAGGTAACAAAGAAGGAATTATTCTCATTGTAAAGAAGAGTTGATCTGAAAGGTAAAGAGAGGTGGTAATTAATTTCCTTTAATAGTCACACTGGGATCTCCTGTAGTGTGCGGTCTGATGTTAATAATATATTTTCCCCCTTATAATTAATGTTCATGTTCTGCTCCTGGGGGATTCTTCTCCACTATCCTCAGCATTGTCATTACTCAAGCACACACAAGCAACTTGAGCACCTTGGTGGATGCAATATCTAACTCAAGCTCTGCTTCTCTTGCTCATATCTGATCCCCTGCCAGGTGAGCGGCAAATGCCATCACTGGAACACGCAGCCTCAGGAAATCTGGGAAATAATAAAGCGTTTTGCCCTATTTCAGAGGCATGCTAAATGCTAACAAAGAGGATAGCACAAAGAGCGAATGACCCCCTCTGCCTGTCCTGCTTTCTGAGGTTTGATGTTCAGCGACAGGGAGGTGGAGACTGGCTCCTTGCTGACCTCATAGAGTCACGAGGCAGCACCACAGCAGAGCGACCAGGGAAGACCTAGGACTTCAGAGCAACCCGTGGCTCTTGGGCTGTGTGCTGAGATCACAGGCAGAGAATGAAGCCAGGGCAGAAGCAGCACAGCATGGGCTTCTGCTGGCTGGCTGCCAGTCTCTGGTGTAAACCAAAGACCTCTTGAAATAGTTGCACTATGAAGCCGGTCAGCAACAGAACTGCTCTAAAATCCTCTCGCTAAGCCATGCTGGATGTTCCTTGGATGCAAACATGGGCATTATTCTGCCCTTTTTTGGAAAGAAACAAATCTGGGTGATGAGCTGGTCCTTAACAGAAAGAGCAGAAAGGCAAAAAGCTTAGAAAGGACTAGGTAAACAAATGCTATGATGTTGTACCAGTTTCCCCTGGAGTTTTATACTAGTTTTTCTTGTAGGATCCTGCAGGACAAAGTTGCCATGGAAGTTACCCTTTTCCCTTTACTTCTAAATTACCTTGAGCTTGCAATGGATGCTGATTTGCATTCACCACATTTTAGAAGATAAGGAAGGATGACTCTATGAGTCTCAGCAGACACGAAAGAAAAGGAGGGAACATGACAAAGTGCTCAGATATATTCTTTCTGCTTCTGGAAGACAGCAGAGATGTGTGTTTAGGAGAACACAGATGCAAATGACTTTTTTCTTCTTTTCTTAAGGGGCAAAAACTTCCCAAAAGTAAACATTTCGAGAGGTGCTACATCTCTGCTCTACCCTCCTGCACTGCTGCGACACTGCTCTACCCTCCATGGGTTCTGCCGCTGCCCACTCCTAATGCACGTTCCCACCTCAGCACATCTAGCCCTATACACTTACTGATTTCAGCCACAGAAATGTAGTCCAGACAAAGAGTTACATTTTCACTTATAAAACCTAACAGTTTCCTAAGCTTTTCTCCCCTCTAAGGAAAAACTGAAATACCTCCACGTTTCATGTGAAGACTAAATTTTATTTACCTCTTTATGAATAAGAACAGTATTATGCCTAATTTTGTTTGCGCATATAAAATTCTCTAGATGTACGTCTGAGAAAAAAAGATATAGTTCTGAGAAAAAGAGAAAAACATCCTAGCTTTTGAATACCGTCAGAAGGGCCTAGCATTAAAGACAGAGCTGTAATGCACACAATGAGCTTCTTGACATTTCTGGCTAGTTGACATATCTCTAAAGCAGAAATATTAATGAGTAAATAACTAGAAAGATGGAAAGAGAGTACTGCTATTACTGACCCATTAGCAAGGTTCCTAAGATTCAGAGACATTATATAAGCAGGTTTAAGGTCAAAATGCTTAAATTCATATGACACAAATCCATCTTTCTAGAAGAAATGTTTGCAGAATCAGCATTCATATACAAAATATAGCTAATACAGCATAGTGACTTCATAATAACCTATCTGGAAATACTTTATTGAATGGAAAATACTTTGAAGGGTAAAGTTCCAGCCACTATTTTGAACATTGCACATTCTCGTGCTCAATCTGACAAAGTATGTTTCTCAAATACCTTCCAGTCTTTCTCATGTTTTCCAAATTTGTATTTCCTATTTTGCACTGAAAAAAAACATTAAAAAAAAATAAAAAATGAGGAGGGAATGGAAAGCAGAGAGAAAATATGTTTTTGAAGGTATCAGTAAATACCTGCATTCAGTTCAGCCTGCGTCTGGTTAATGGAAAACTGAAATACATCTTCTCCTTACTGGACAAATTTGAATTTTCTGAAATCTTCTGTAAAATGTAATTAGATGTAAGATACGTAAGAGCTCTCCACATTAGAAGTGCCTCATTTGCACGTAACATAGAAGTTACTTGCAGGTGGTGTCCATTGGTGTAGGTGTTTCCCAATATAAGTAGCCCTAAATGACTGGTAGCTTCTTCTCCCACACTGAGTAACCAGCTTGAGACTTTGATCCAGGAGGCACTGCAGGCACAGTGCAAACTGCCCATGCAGTTTCCCAGTTCCGGAGACCAGTGATGGCTAGTGAGTCCCTGATAGGTTGCTCACACCCTTAAATCACAAAGCTTTGGGGGCCATCTCTGAAATGGCAGACACATAATTTCCAATAAGAGAGCCATAGTAAAGCCATGTAGTGGGGCTGCCTCATACTCTACCTTCTAGTATCAAATCTAGTATCAAAGCTTCACATGGGGAAATGGTCCTGCTGGGGCAGACCAGCAAGAGGCTCTGAAGGCTGTTTTGAACAACCTGAGGAAAATAATTTTACATTTTGAATTACATTGAGAATATATCCTTTTGTCTAACGCTCTTGTACCCACCTGGGTAGCCTGTGTCTTAGGGTACACAGGTTCTGCTCACACCAAAAGCTTGTTTCTAACTAGAGGGTAACTAAAGTCCTTTTTAACACCTGTACTTTATGGATTTAATATGCTCATGTGAAAACCTGTCCTGAATATCTAATCTGAAAATGTTTTACTTTCTTCTTCTGTACTCTTAAGTAGTTAGTCCTGCTAATTCAACTCCATCAGGATGAAAGGCATTAAATGAAACGTCTGGAAGGAATTAATTTAAGTGCTTATCAAAGACTGGTAACATCAGTTTTCACGGGTAAGTAAAATGAATGCATGTGAACAGGAATTAGATACATTGATTCAGCTCTATTGTGAAAATAGCTTGGAGATAATGCCCAGGGAAACATGCGTCATGTTAATAGAACAACTACAATGACCCCGACTACACTAACTGCATTTTCACTTTGTCAAAATCAGTGTCAAAATGCCAATGACAGCATAAAGCTCATATTTGTTCCATGAGGTGCCCATTTTACAATGGGGCTTTGAGAAAAAATATATTCACCCATCTCCTCTGTGAAGAGACCTCATTGCAGCGTTCCAGTATTTAAAAGGGGTTTATAAAAAGAAGGGGAATCAACTTTTTACTTGGATAGATAGCGATAGGACAAGGGGGAATGGTTTTAAGCTCAAGGAGGAAACGTTTAGGTTGGAACTACTTCACAGAGAGAGTGGTGAGGTGCTGGAACAGGCTGCCCACAGAGGTTGTGGATGTCCTGTCCCTGGAGGTGTTCAAGGCCAGGTTGGATGGGGCTGTGGGCAGCCTGGTCCAGCGCCATATCTGGAGGTCGCTGGGCCTGCCTGCAGCAGGGAGGTTGCAACTTGATGGGAACCTTCCTTGGGAACACGGGGTCCCTTCCCTCCCAAGCCATTCTGTGATTCTATGGCTCTATGATTCTTCCTCACTACTCAGCCTTGCACAGAATAAACAGTTAAACTAAATTTGCAGCTGTGGGGACTCATTTTGGAAATATGTAAGATTTTACAGGCTATTATTAGCTTACTGAAATGAAACTGCTGTTCATACGAAAAGCTTCAATGCAAAATCAGGACAAAATGACCCGAAACAAGCATGGATTCCATGCCTTGCCAAAAAGGCATGTTACAGCAAGGGGTATCCTGCTGTGGGTGGAGGCATCTAGAAGCTAATGAGGATTTGCATGCACATAGTGTAGGAAGGACACTGTTGAAGGCTGCAACCCTACTTTAAAGAGACAGAAGAAGTAACAGTTTTTGAGGCTGTGTCTGTGCTGCTGAAGAGAACAGTGTCTGGTCAGTGACTTGTTCAGCTGGAACGAATGAGCAAGTGGCCACCAATCACTGATGTGAGATTTCAAGCAGCTTACAGCTTTCTAGGCTTTGTTTACTAGCATGCAACATACATCCATGAGTAAAGTTTCTTAGCATTCTTGTCTCTGTCATCTGCAGTTATCTGAATCCCACAAAGCAACAGTTCTGATTGGAATGTCACAGGCTCTAGGACAAACCTCTTACTTTACCTGGGTCCTCCTTGACCCAAATGACCTAAAGCCAAGTGTCTGTTACACAGGGTGAAGTTAACAAGTTAGAAGTCCCTGGAGGCCCACTAGGCTGAACTGTGTACAAACGCCATCAGAGCAAATGGCTTGTGAATATCCCTGCAGCAGATATGGGCCACAAGAATACACTGAGACCAAGGGCTGATGTTAGAGGCAACAGGTGGACATGTGGCTGCAGGAGTGTTAAGTGGTAAATCCTGAAAACTTGGTAGGGATGGATGAAGGCAGCTGGCATTGGGACTGAAGAACAGTATGTTAGCTGTGCTGTGGAGAAGAGCACATGAACTCTAAGCCCAATATGGAGCCAAATGAAGTCAGTGAAAAAGCCACCAGTAAAAAAGCTGACTAGCCCTTGCTGTAGCCCAGCAGGCATTGTTGGCTGTACCTGCAGATCAAGTACGTCAGACCCATCTGTTTTCAACCCTAACCCTCATCCTAAATCTAATCCTGCCTTTAATTATCACCTGAAAACTCCTACTCCTTAATATTAACATTAGATTTGGGTCCAAAGTGTTCACTGATGCATGTTATGAAAGATACATGCTGAGGGTGAGGGCCATATAGCTATGGATAGCCCTCTGATCAGGAGAGAAATTCATTACTATGCCCGGCAAGTCCTTCTGATCCAGAATGATAGACTGGTGCTGGTTATGGCTATACTTAGAATGTAAAAGAGATTTTTTGCATGGCATCTTTCTCTTCCTTGTCTGCAAAAATATCAAGCATTACTCAGTTTTTGCCCCATTGGAGAATTCCTTTGGAAATCCTTCATGGCAATGTGGCTGCCCGGTGCTGTCTGTCAGGGCTGTACAGCATTGCTGTTCTGCATGAAGAGGCTCCTATGGAGGTTCACTCGCATGCCTACAGTGGCATTCCCCAGCTTCCCTAAAGATAAAGTGGGTGTTACAGCCGAAGCCTCAGGGTTTGAATAGCCACCTTTATATCTTGCTTGAGCCCTGTTTGCCACATAAACTAGCTTCCTGGCAGCAGACTGGATGCTTTTAGAGGTGTGGAGATGGGAAAATGCAAAAGTAGTATTTCTGCTTTAGGGCTATGCTGGAATGTCCCAACTGGAATGTCCTACACGGAGAGCAGCCCACACGCAGGGCAGTGAAAGAGTTGCTGTCTTAGCTGCTGTAATGCACATTTGACTGAAACCAGGTTCTGAAGAAGCTGCATTTTTCTGGCACATTTCTAGGAAAGTAGATTCTCAGTTTGCTGCCAGGTGGGAAGGAAGAGTTAAGTTTTTAAGAGCACTGAGTGGCACATTAGCAAGTGTAAATGCATCCAAAAAATGAAAAAGGACTGTATTACTGCTTCTGATTCAATGTTCTTTGCCAAATAACACTCCCGCAGTCACCTTTTCTTCCTCAAAGAGAACAGGTTGCAACAGATTGACGTCTTCTCCCCTGCTATGTCAGGAGCCTTTATGTGACAATTACAACATCATTTTTGTTTTACGATCAGCTGAAGTCAGTTCAAAACACCGCTTCACCTCACACACGAAATAGTATGGCTTCATGTGACAGGGACTGCAGTTTGGCAGGAGCGATTCCTCATTTACAATCTGCTTTCTTCTATCTCAGTGTTTTCCACCCAATGCGGAGTAACTTTAGTTTTGAAGTCAGTCAGGCTTATCTGGCGGAATGACTCATCTAGGGCAATCGGAGTAGCCTGCTCCTGCGTGCTCTGAGAAGCACTCAAATGCTGAGCAGTGGAGGAGGAGAAAAACTACAAATCCATGACAGGGAAAACCTTGGTCCTTCCTTCCAGATAAAATCTGTGATATTTGTCAGCAGCTTTGTGAGTAGCTGGCACTCAAAAGGGGAAATTCTTTATCTCTTCCCTTTCCTTGGTGATTTTCTTTTTCTCCTGTTCCACCCAGCTCACATGCCACGGGAAAAGCTGGCCTCAGGAACTTCAGAGAAGCCAGCTGGCTGTATGTGAGCCCCCACATCAGGGGATCCTGCCGATGTAATCTGTAACACCATGTATCTAGGTTTTTTTTTGTATGTCTCCAGTATAGCAACTAGCTAAGAGCAGGCCTAAATGCTGCAATGTTCAGTGTGATTTTGGCTTCCCCTGACAATTCACTCTTTCACATCATCCATTAGACCTATGAAAATAATACAGCATTTCCCATTAGTAATCTCTCCCACTTGTGATTTCTTTTCTTTGTGTCTGGAGGAGATGAAGTGCGCAGTTACCCCACAAAAAGCTCTCCAGAGCAACCACCATGAATTCAGGAACCCTGGCCGTCAGCCCATCCACTTTTCCTGATTTTGAACAGTTCCTATTTAATTTCTCTCCTGGCTGCTTTTCCTTTAAAAAATGCTTATCTTTTAAGGCCAAACACATGAAAACACAGTGTTCCCAGATATGAGAGGATGCATTCAAGTCTGCCTGAAGCCTGCCTCAGGCTAGTCCTGCACCGACCCAAGAGCTGCCCACAGGCAGCAACACCATGGTCAGAGCCACAGCTGGTTGCAAGTAGGCACCACCAGCAAGCAGCTCCATTTCATCTTATTCCTAAATCCTACACTAGGAACAGTTTTACAAATGTGAAGCAACTCACTGTAGATGTGAGTCACTTAATTCAAATCCAGAAGGAAGCAATTGCACATTGTAAACCAAGTTCTGCAAGCTGTGTAACTAGTACAAGCTAATGTCTTACTGGATGGTGTCAGAAAGCTCTTGCGAAGGTCATCTGAGGTCTGTAGGGTTTGGCATATATTGTCACAAAACTTAAAGATACTCCATCGCTTTGATATCTTTACCTTTCTCATAAATTTAACTGATACTGGCCAGCAAATTCAGATTGTAGCCAGACAGGCACACGTACAACCACATAAAAGATGACCAAGTAATCCTTTATTCTCCCAAGAAACTAAGCAAAAAAAGCCCATAGTTTTGAACTCAATATCCAAACCAGGCAGATTTCCAGGACTGGACCCTGTAAACGTTTGCAAATCAAACAGTTAGAGGTTACAATATCTAATTTTTAGTCGCATGGATTCTTTCTTCTTACCTAACTTGAGGTATTCGCAGTACAGATGGCTGACAGCAGAGATAACTGTCAAAATGGCCTCTGCAGTCAGCGGAGAGAAACAGCAACTCTTAGCATTAACCCATTTCTAAGAAAGTTATTAACATCAATCAAATATGTCATGCTTGAGAAGTGTCCTGATAGTAAAGGCTCGGACTAAGCACCCCCCTCCACCTCTAGACCCCCAGTACCTCAGAAGACCACGCTACTGAATTTCTATTTTCTTTCTTTCTACCTTCTATTCTATCTTTCTATCTTCTATTCAAACTTCACAGGTATCAGCCTGTAATCAGATAGGGTTTGAGGAGGATGGATGCCCCATCCCTGGAGACATTCAAGGCCAGGCTGGATGTGGCTCTGGGCAGCCTGGTCTGGTTGTTGGTGACCCTGCACATAGCAGGGGGGTTGAAACTGGATGATCACTGTGGTCCTTTTCAACCTAGGCCATTCTATTATTCTATGATTTTCCACTCCGAATCCTATGGAGAACCTGCTTCAGTACTTTCTCCCAATGGTTAGAGGAACGTCTCAACCTGATAGCCTAAACTTTCTGTACCTATACATTAGAAGTTTAAACCTTTTTGCTCTTGGGATAATTTGTGCTTTAGCTTAAACAGCTTTCCTTCATGTTTCCTTTTCATCTACCTTCCAAGAGCAACCACACTGACTCTCAGGCTCCATTTTGCTCAGCCTTCTCATGTGCTTGATTCCTGAATCGGACTCCTCTTCACCTCCAAAAATATACAAGGAAAGTCCCCTGAAGGGGGAAAAATGTCTTTTTAACTTTGTGTATGTAGTGATCCTTTATTTTATTGTTCCCTCATACTTGTGTCCTGTCCTTCAGTTTGCCCTCTGCTTACATGGGCATTTCACAGTGAGAGAGAAAAATGTGTTAAACACTCAAGCAGAATTGTACAAGCACTGTATGGGGGATTCAGGGCTAAGAAGAGTCTCTGAAGTCACTCTAAGTTCCTTCCAAAAAAATCATATGGTTGTCAGATTGGGCAAATCAGAGATGTCCCTCTGATTTCTGTATTTCTTGGGTTCTGAAAACCTAACTGCAGGGCATTAACATTTGGCTTCCGTACTTTTAAGAGATAAATTACAAATGAGAACACTGAGCACATCTCAGAAGTTATGGTATTTCCTTTAGATATTTGATATTCCATACAGCCAAGTGCTGCCTCAAGACTGATGAAAACTTCTACTGTATGCTTGATTTATGATCTATTTGGAGATTAAAAAAAAAAAAAAGTGCACTTAATACTTTCATTTCTTTGTTTCCTCCTCCTTTTTTCCTCTTTTTTTTTTTTTTTTTTTTTTTTTTTTTTTAATAACCAGGCACCAGTCCAGGAAAAAAAAAGTAAGTTTTGCGGATATGTTTATCGACCCTTGCATTGTGATTTAGTAATATACATCAGCTGGTACTTACTCTCACATAAATGAAAACCCGATGAGGAAAGATATTGAGCACATGTTCTAAAATAAGTATATACTTTAAACATGCTATTAAATTGCAGTACTTGTCTTTCCTCGTTTTCTGGATTTTTCCATTTCCTTTCCTGGAGTTTTAATTCCTCTGGGGCATATAATAAAGTCCTTACTCAGACAAAACTACTTTTCTATTTACTTTATGTTGAAAACTGCATGAGACAGTAATATCCTCAAGATGAGGAATTTCTTATCATTTAGGTCTACAAAATAAAATTGTTTTTTTTTATAGATCCGTGGAATTGTTGGGGTTGGAAAAGACCTCTCAGATCACCCAGTCCAACCAGCAGCCCACCCCCACCATGCCCACTAACCATGTCCCCAGCGTCACATCCACACAGCTCTGGAACACCTCCAGGGACACTGACTCCAAAATTTCCCTGGGCAGCCTGTCCCAATGCTTGGTTAGTCTTTCTGAGGCAATTTTCTCTTCTCCTATAGCTGTTATCTGAGAGAAGAGGCCAACCTCCATGTCACCACAGCATCCTTTCTTTCGCTGAAGAGAGTGATAAGATCTCCCCTGAGCCTCCCTTTCTCTAGACTGAACAATCTCAGTTCCCTCAGCTGCTCCCCATAAGACTTGTGCTCCAGACCCCTTACAGCTCCATTGCCCTTTTCTGGAATGCTCCAGGGCCTCAAAGTCTTTCTTCTGTGAGGGGCTCAAAACTAGGCACAGTACTTGACACAATAACTTTTGAATAAAATAATGTAATCATGTATCATTCTTTACTGGTAGGAATTTTCTTAAATTCCAGAGAGGGCTCCCATTTTGTAGTCATGGTGTTTCTATAACCCTTCTGCTTGATCTCTGATGGCTTACATGCACCCAATTTCCATACTGCTCATGTTTAAAAATTACAGTGAAAGCAGTCCTGATCCTGCATAGAAGCCACTTTTGTGGTTTCAGTACTCTCATCTGTTCAGACAATCACATGCTTTGGAAGAGAAATTCTCTTTGATTATTGTCCTTTCCAGCATTTTTTTAAATTATTATTATTATTTACTTTTTTTTCAAGGAGTTTCCTCTTGCGTGTGCCTTTTTCCTCCACACTTAGACCTTTGGCTCAGCCTGTTAGTTAATGAGCTGCAGGCCTTTTCCAGTGTCAAGGAAATAAATTAAGGTCATCATGTCACGTGCCATCTCACATTGCTTTTTTTTTTTTTTTTTTGTAATTGTAATTTCAATGGTCCCCTCAATACTGATGAAATTTATAACATGCCAGGAAGGCTCCCCTAGATTAAGCTGTTTTCTTATGTACTAAAGGATGATCACGAAACATTAGCCATGATACATCAGCTAAATGAATTGAGACTTTAACACAAGGTGGATGACCTAAAGCTGGAATTTGGTATCCTTTCTCATTATTACTCTGCATGTATTTTCAGTTTATTCACTGGGAATACTTGTGAGACACAGTCACTGTGATTAAGAAGGTCAGACTCTATCCCTATTGACAAAAGCTTATTTTAACACGATTTCTTTTGTACAGCTTTTGCTTTGACTAGCAAGCACTTCATCAGGTGAGTCATCCCCCTTTCACTGGGTCTAAAGCTTGCACAGTTTGATCTGTCATGATTTATGGGCATGTATGCATATACCCCATTAAGCTACACCACTGAAGAGAAGGATGCAGTGTTGGAATAGCAAGACACTTGCTGTGAGCAAGTAATATTAGAGTTGGGCTAGAAACACATTGTAAGCATGCTGGCAAAAGAGATGATTCCTCTGAAAAGGGATCAGAGCTGGGGCTGATATTCAAGCTGCTCTTTCTGGAGTAGAAATCAGAAGCCTGAAAGTGGTGTCCCAGTTTCCCAGGCAATATAATGGGGAAGTGGGCCACACTGGGGGAGGATTCACAACCCAGTGGGAAAGATGTGTTGCCTCAGTGTAGAAGGCACTGGGGCTCTGTATTCCTATCCTACATGTGGCACGTGTAGGTATAAGTAAGGCTTGCTCTGAAGCCACCTTTCTCCTCAGAACTCCTGTGGGATATGCATTTCTCCTGCTCAGTCAGTAAGCAACCCAGGCTCTGACTCTTGAGTGCTAAAGGCCCAAATCTGTGGGCTGGGAAAATGAAGTTCTTCCACCACTCCTCCTTTTTTTTCCACTGCTTGTCTTCACTGCTAGGTCTAAAGGGTCTATGGGCTGATTCAGTTCAGTAATTTGGCAAGAAGATAGCCTCTGGCTTTTATTTTTCTGATTTAAAGAGCTGAAGGAACCTCTGCAGGAGTCTCACCAGGTCAGGTAGCAAAAAGCAATTGGCCAGCTGGCGTTTGCCAAACCAAGGGTGCAAATGGGAGCAGCCCTTCATCATTTAGGGTAAGCCAGTGGTAGAGTGGACATCAATGATCTTTAGTCTGTTGTGAAAACACACCTTTCCCCCCTTTGGAGATCTGTGAATCATCCCAGCTACTCACAGCTACTTTCCTGCCTGGCCTCACAAGAGGCAATTGTCATCAATTTTGTCTCATATCATTATAAATTGATTTGGGAAAGAACACCTCCACCTTACCCTCATGACTGAGACAGCATTTTTCTGAGTACAAAAAATATCCTCACAGATATACAAAATCACATAATTAAATTGAAGCAGTTTAATTTTAAATTAAAATTCATAATATCTTTCTGGAAGGTTGCAAAGACATCCTAAAGTAAATGCTGATCAATTCTATTTTATTTCCTGTCAAGTCTTCCTTTCATCTCACACTAGGAACCAGAGAAATGCCTGAGTTTTTCCCTCAGACTTTGATCACCACATTACCATGACAACAATGTATTTACTGTAGCTATAATGGATGGACTTCAGATGTCAACTCGGTCCCTTGGAAGTCCATGGGGAGCTTTTGGTCTCCTTATACCACAGTAAATGAAAGAATGATTCTCTCGACTGAAGAGCTATCTAACAGGTAACTTGTATTTGCTCTCAAATTCCTCCTGCTCTGCCAGCAATGTCCACTGCTTTCCATCAGTCTTAAATCTACCAGCTGCTTTAATGATATGGGAAAACAGGTCAAACTTTTATTTATCGGCATGCTTTGTGCTTAGCTGACTGAAGACCATAATCCAACAAGCTAATGCATCAATCTGACAGGATGTGATGCATGGACATGGTGAAGGTGTTTATTGTTACTGTTTATGTTACTATTCTTTCCAGAGCATTACAGCCTTGCACAGCAAAAGAAAATGTTTAAGGCTTTGTTCTTACACAGTTCACAACTAAAGGATGGTATTTTTGCATGTATATAGTCTTGGTGCATAAAAATATATGATAGAAACAAGACCTATTATGCTCCTGAAGACATTGACACATGGAGTAATCAAGTCACTTCACCAATAAAATAACCTTTCAGCTCGAGAACAAGCTTTATACCTTATTGAATTACAGACACAATACAAAACAGCACATGTAACTCCTGATCAGGATGCAAGAAACAACTTAGTTACAGGAAGTTTCTTCACGTTTCTGTTTTCTCACATTAAGGACTTGATGTACAGATAACAAAATCCCTTTTGCACAAGGTTCTGCAGGGAGTAAAGTATAAATATATATATACAATTTTTCAACAATGTCTGTCAATCTGCTCCTAAAAGATGCAACTAGAAGATCAGAAAGCTAAGTGAAAAGCCTGTTTGATCTCAAGAGTTTGGCTACATACTGACAATTTTGGAAATAATTTGTATCAGTAAGAACTGCTGAGGCTTTATATAGATCTGAACATATACTACTTATATTTTCTCAGATACAAAAAAAGTACACAGTTCTTCAAAATGAAATTGTATCAGCAGTCATAAAGATGATTCTAGATTCTAGTAGAAAAATTATTAGTCTATTAAAACCAGTTAACATTTTATAATTTGAAATCTTGAAAACTAATTTAACCATGCCAAAACATATCACAGCATCAGAAACACCTGAAAATGAGCAAGAAAGTAGTATTGTGTGCTCAGTATTAATCATTTCTCAGATACATAAACTTCAAAATACATATGTCAGATTCTCTGGCAAATTTAATCTTTTACACTGCCTTTAAAGGTAGAGTCTTAGTCTTAGAACAAAGTTTGTAGGGAAATACTTTTCCACTAAACGAAATGCATTTTTTTTTCTTTGGCCTGCCTCAAGCTTGCTGAAGCACAAAGGACCCCTCTTTAAAACAGACAAAGAGGGCCAAAGTAGTCATACTACTGGAAAGTTGTGAAGAGAACAGAGCAAGACAGGCAATAACATTGAATGGCCTCACTGCAGCCACAAAACTCTGCGTGATAAAGGCAAAAATTTGGTCACGCTGGAGTTCAAAGGAGGCAGCATTTCATAGTAAACATGCTTTCCACTGCTTGCTTGTGCAAAGTAGATCTGAACCCAGAAGACATTCATTCAAAATACCCCAAAGTGAAGCAAACCAGCCATGACCCAGAAATACGTTTGTATTGTATGTATGCTGCTCTTCCAAACTATTTTTGGGGCCTGTCAGGAGCCACAGTAATGGAACTGGACAGTGCTGCTAGTGTTGGTAGCTGTTGGTCATTCCCATTCCCTATCTGCATTAGATTCACTGACTCTGCCCTTCATGACCTGGCAGTGTTGTGCACAAAATTCTCTTCTTAGCCCTGCTTTTGTGCCTTGCCACTTGAAGACAGTCGATTTTGGAACTAAGAACAAACCATGAGCTTAATTTTCATTTTTTCCTCTCACTCCCAAAATGAAGAAGCAATAATTTCAAGAGAAAATGGAAGAGTTCCTCTAAGAAAAGCTTAGCTCAGTAAACGAATCTACAAAGTCATCAAGATGAAAATCTGAAGTCTTGAGGGTTTTACTAAGGCTCATGTATCTGGCTGTGGGAAATGTGAATTTTACTCATAGCTAGGCTTCTCAGATCTCCCACACCTCTTGGCTTTCCTAGGGAGTGGCCTGGGTATAGTGCTTTGCAGTATGCCTCCAGCTAGGAGAACCTCTCTCAGCCACACAGAACTTTCCCATAACCAAACTTCCTGAACTGAAATTTTCCAGTCTGGTATCTTCCTTGAGTTACAATTATTCCTGATTCCTGCCAAAACAGTTAAAAAGGAGAGGTGGTACATTCTTGAGAAATGTTTCAACATCTTGCTTTGCAGGTGTGCGTGACCTTTGCAACAAGGATATCCCCAGTTAAAAAACTACTGGAACGCCAACATTTAATAAAATCGAAGTTGCCACCATGTTACATGGAGATCAGTGTTGTCACTTCAGAATTCATTCAGGCCAGGATAAGTCAGTTTTGGTGGCACAGAAATAGTCCCATGCTTGACCCGTCCCCCAGCTTAAGCCAGCAGTTGTGCAGTGACTCAGAATTGATTGGGAAATGCCAGCAAATTAATATTACTTAAAATGACTGGTAACAAGAAGCAACAACAACAAAAAAAAAGCAAGCATAGTGCAATCATTAAATCATTAAGTACTGAATCATAATGAATATGCAGGAAGTGATTAAATTAAAATCACATAGGCAGGCTTAATTATACTATTTCCTAATTTTTGAGCGCTTGACTTTGCATCCATAGTGGATAACATTTAATGCAGCTTCTGGGAGCACGCAACTTTGCTAGTGAAAATCTTCCTTACTGGACACTGTTGTGACATTTCCAAAATACCATCAGACTTCCAGCCACTTCAGCTAACAAGATCTGGCAGCTGCCATGATCACAGGGTACCAATGCAGGTAACGTTAAGGGGAAGCAGCGAGAGGCAGGGATGAGGTGCTTTTCCTATGGGCTTCCTGAGTGTTTGCTGGCAGCAGTGAACTGCTAAGTTTGCCAGTTTTCCATTCCAGGTGCCCAAGTGAGCAAGCAGCCCCTATCTGTCCCTCTGATCTCCAGCTCTTTCCACTTGAGAGCTCTCACTCAGTCCAGCCTCACATTTGAGGACAATCATCTGCTCATCTCTATTTCTGGCTTTCCAAGTCTCAGGTACTTCCGAAGCAACTCTGAGCATTACTCCTTGCTTTCCAATCCCACTTCCAGTCTTTGCTCAGCCAAAGATCTCTTTGGCTTCTCTTCCAACCTCTTTCTCCCCACTGCAGTGCATACAAGTTGCCACCCTGACCTTCTTCCTCCCAGGCTCAGGTCCACATCTGCCCTCTTTCCAGCCCTTTTCCTCCAGCTGGCCACATCTCATACTGGGGGCTCTTTCTCCATCCCTTCCCTCTTGTTTCTCTCCACTGCCATGATCTGCAGCTCAAAGCTCCTGGTCTTTCTTGCTCCTTATTCACTCTCTCTGTTCCCTCTCCTGCTGGTCAACATTTTCTCACTGCCTTCATCTCTCCACTCACCAGCTTCCTGCAGGACAAAACACAGCCCTATTTATCTTGTCTTCCAGGACACTCATGAAAAAATATTCATGGAACACTGTATGGTGACTTAAACAGACTTAAACAGTAGCTCCAAAGGAAGTTCTGCTTCCTTTCCTTGAATCAACCACCAACATTTGTATATCTGTGCCATGAACCAGTTTAGGAAAACACAACAGCTGAAAATTAATCTATCCACATCCAGAAAAGGTTAAATTTCAGCAAGATCAGCTTCCTGGTCTTGTCTACAGTTCCCGGAAAAGGGAAATAACAGAAATGAGTATTCAAATTCGGGAGTAGGGCGGGATCTTCTTTTGCAGTAGCAGTACATACTCACTAAGGCAAATTTAGGCAATCTTGCAGGTATGGTTTTACTACTAGAGGGTAACATTTGATAAAGCAATGGAAAATTGGTCTTAAATGGAAGAATATCCTATGCTGACAAGCTGCCTGAGTTCATTCCAGAAATGTCTCACCACCTCTCAGCTATTGCTTTCTTCTCGAAGAAAATTGTCTTGCAAGAAGTGTTGTGTTCTGGCAGAGCAAGAGGAGTTTCACCTGAAACAGAACTCTCCAGAAGAAAACTGGAGACTAGCTGGGAAACAAAACTAGGGAGAAATATCCAATAAATTAGCTCCAGATTAAAAAGCAGAATAAAGGTTGGCCAAAATGGAATCCCTTCCTACCTGTAATCTTTGGATCCCTGTAATCTTTGAAAAAATACATGCTTCTCAGTTCCCGTGCTACTGTGATCACTGCTCTCTTTCCACCCAGCCCATCCCTGTTGCAGCATACGTGTGAGTCAGAGTGGGGAACTAGTCAGCCTTTAAATATGCACTTAAATCTTTCCATATTCAGGAGAAGACTTAGATAAAATTCTTAGCAAATGGGTAATGAAAAGCATGTGCCTAAGTGTTTACCTGAATAAAGTTGCTTTGTTGAATCCGTGCTAAAATGTCAAGCTCCCATCAGGCATGCTCACCATCTTCCCCAGTGCTCCCACACACAGAGCCTCTGCCACGGTAAATGTAGCCTTCCCAAGGGGGAATTTTTTTTTCCCAAGAGAGTGGCCCAGAAGGAGAGGAGCCATCAGATCAAAGATAATGCTTACCTCGCCCTTACACCCCTTGCTTTCCCAGACCGCAGATCAAAGGGGAAGTCTAGAGACAAGGAGAAAAAAAAACTTTCCTAAGAGAGCCATGAGAGATTCCCTATCTTCCATGTGGCTTTCCAAGCAGCCCGTAACACAGCGAGGAGCTGTCTGTGCCACTTGGTTGGAAGCTCACAGACTGAGAGATGGAAGGTCACCGAGTGCAGGAGTCAAGTTCTTTATCAACATCTCCTCCTTCTGAGCTGCTCTGCAGATTGCCAGTGTGCGGGAGGGATTTCAGACTGAGCACAGCAAGCTGACCTTTTTTCCTACATATGCAGGCTTACTGGGAGGAAGTAGAATCATCTCCAGTCTTTGTGATTGAAGAAGCCGTGGATACTTTGGCTAGTTGGCCATTATTCATCGTAGTTGGGAGACCAAGTTGTTTAAGCTGAGACTTCAGAGGGTGAAGAAAAAATGTTGCACATTTTACATTATCTCTTGAAAATATGAAAGCTTGCTGCAGTCCTTGGATACAATATTTATGAATTGGTCTTTCAGCCAAATCCACTTCTGCATAAGGATACACAGCTGCCAGTACCAAGAAGTATGGTACTTCCCAAATATATCTTTGCCATTTTTAAAATCACTCTAGAGGCTTGAAAATAGTATTTCTTTCTTTGTAAGTTAAATCTTTAGGTCTGGTGTTTCAAAGAGAGCCTGAAATTAGCCAGATTTTTGTGTTTGTTTGTTTGTGCATGAGAATAATTGATTAAATCAACACAAGCGTAACTGATTATACACTCTAAGAACAGTACTGAGGAATTCAGCTGCAAAACGAGCGGCATTGTGAAGAGCTATACTGAATTTTTATGCTTGCATCTCATGTATGGAATCCCCTCTCAATTACACACTACCAATTTTGAAACGTCTCATTACCTTACACCACTGGATATCTAGATTTTGAATGAACTTAACCTGCGTTATCAAGACAATTTTTTCAGATGCCTCTTTAAACTTTCTCATGAAAAGGAAAAACCTGAATAGAAGAATATTTAAATACTTATGACTTACAAAAAATATCATCCTTCTTTCATTAACCAGCATGATGACCCCGTAGTAGTTTCACAGTGGGAAAAAATCTGCAGAGAAATATGGCAAGTCTAATGCCAATTATGACTTTGCAAATATTACAGACCAGGCAAACAAAATGTGAATTCCAAAGTTAAATAATGAACTTAAATCCCTAGGTACTCTGAAAAATAACCTATCTTGAAAAGAAATCGAGAAGGAAATCAAATTTCATATTTGGTCAACAACAATAAATCTATTGTTCAGATACAGTTTAAATCATCCATTGGAAAAAGACAATTTTGAGCAAAGGAAATAGCAATTACATTAAAGAAGTGATACCTTTTTAACTGGCATTACACTATGCATTTTGCCCGTAGTTTTTAATACATTTTAGGTTTTCGAGAGTAACAGAAAATTGGACACCATGTAACAATGTTTGCAACCTTTACATAAAAGGGAAAATGTGTTTGCTTATTTGAGGAAGAATAAACAACTTTGGCATTATGCGTTTTACATTAAAGGGAGTGTCTGGAAGAATCCAGATGCTAAGGAACTGCAAGCTGGTGGCATTCCTTCTAAATTCTATACTATCCATCAAGAAGGCACACAGTCATTATTTACTTCACAAGCATGAATGGGGTCTTTTGGAAAAGAATTTGAATATCAGTTCAACTTGCAAGAAAATCACAATACTTAGCACTTTCAAAAGGATTCTGTCTTAAAGCCAAAAATAATTAATAGGTAGAAACAAGAGAATGACATTGCAGAGGTACCAGCTAGGACAGGGCATACAGGGAAGGCACAAGAGCAGCTGGAAGGGACACGCTGCAGGAAATGCCTCATGAGGCTCAGCCACCAAGGTGGATCAACACCCAGAAGAGGCTTCACCCTCGCACCTCTTTCTGCCAGTCACAGAGTCGCTAAGGCTGGAAAAGACCTCTCAGATCATCCAGTCCAAACCGTCAGCCCACCCCCACCATGCCCACTGACCGTGTCCCTCAATGCCACATCTACATGTCTCTTGGACACCTCCAGGATCGCTGACTCCACCACTTCCCTTTGTAAAGGCACAGTCCCCTGCTTGGTGACCCCCCCAGACGCATGGCTGTGAATGCACCCATCCCTGATCAGACACTACGCTTCTCTATTAGGCTGCCCTAGTTTGTAGATGAGAGAAGTGATGCACAAAGGCATTATGTTTGTGGTCTAAGCTCATAGCATTGCACAGTACAATTATAAATAAAATCTATCTATTTTGAGATTTCCAGTTTTGTTGCCATCAACAAAACCCTTTTTACACTGACTTTAAAATCCCAAAGTATTTTCTTCTGACTGCAATACTGTGCCAAATATTTTTGTCATTTTAAAACCTAATTTACTGCTAAAACCCCGCATGAATGCTTCAGAGGAACTTTTAAGAACTTGCCAGAATACAAGGAAAGATTACTGAGATGGATTTTGTGCAAATAAATCTCTGTCTAAAACACCAATCTTACAAACCTGTGCATCACCCTAAGGCAAGTATATGGATATAGGTACCTATATGTTAAAGTAATCTAAAAGAGACAATAAAATTCCTTGATACATGCATGATCTATAGCAACTCTTTACAGTACTGTAGTTAGTGAAGGTGGGGAAAACAGGAGAAGTGAAAGAGGGAAGAAGAAGAGAGGAAAAGGAGAGAAGCAGAACATACTAAGTGAAATAAATTTATAAAAACAAAGTCCTCTTGGAGAAAGCTAAAGATTAAAATGAAGTAAAAGAAGAAGAAACAGATGAAATTAAAAAAAAAAGTCAAAAACAACAAGAAAAAGACAAAGTTCAGTGCTATCAGACACTCAAGCCAGTAATTCTTTGTCAAGCCAAATTCCCCTTGATTTCAGTGGGAGTTTTGCCTTAATGAGGACAGTAGGATAGGCACCAAATGCAGCTTTATTTCTGTACTTGAATAGCAGCAAGATACAGCAAGATATTGTATTGTTGAAAAAGACTGTGCATTTTTGAAGAAATATGGATATTAGGGGCCAGGCAGTATAAGTGTAATTGCCACAACCAGCTGGGATACATCAGTGCGCATCAGCTTACAATAAAGCCCTTCATGCTGTAAGAAAGAGAAAAGATGAAAAAAGGGACTCGTGTCACCTTGCAAATAACCAAATTAAAGGTCCAGAATTATTCCAGGAAAGTTTCCATCTACTTCAGTGACAGCTCTGAAAACAAACAAGATTCCCTGGTCCTTCTTATTAAAAAAAATAGTACAAATACAACAGTGAATATGAGTGACCTATTTATTTTGTATCTGCATTGCTCTTGCTGAAATTGTTGGAAATGCACCAATGTGGTTCACACAAGTATTCTTTGATTAGGCTGTTTTCAGGCAGAAAGACTGAGAAAGTGTATTCCATAGATATCACACTGATATAGCAAAAACTAAATCGGGGAACAAAATACTCTTCTGACCTTGGTAACCAAAGATAAAGTGACTTTTAAAAGCTTGATGCTCATTTGATGAACAGGATGAAGCTTTTGGCTAAGTAGTGGCCTTAATGGTCCATGAAGAAATCGTATACCTTTATAAATCATAAATTAAAGGAGCTCTCACTAGAAGTGTAATTGGGCTGCGGGTATGTCAAATGCAAAGCCTCCAATTTAAAACCTTTTACTGTTTTAGATGTCAAAACCAGGAACAGGCAAAATACCACAAGTAAAATCTGTGGAATTACCAATAAGAACAACAAGGTAAATATTTTGTATAAGAACTACAAATAGCAGAAAAATGCCCCGATTCCACCTGATCACATTGCACGCACTAATAATATTTATTATCTACAGGACTCTGCAAGAATATCAATCTTATCCATGCTGCATCAGTTCTCCATGACGTACTAATGAGAGTCATCCCACCCAAACCAATAAGTCTGAGATGTACTCATAGTTGGATTCATTCTGCTGATCAGACAACCGGCAATTCTCAGGTATTGCAGTCACATCTACCTGTTGATTGAGAGATTACAGGTGGTAGCTTCCTTGTTAAAAGAGCCCTCCAGCTTAATGACTTGGCACACCTAAGGGTGAATCGAGAGAAAAAAAGCTCGGGTTGGCTCGTCAATGACAAAAAAGATTTTAAAAAATCAAACACAATTATTACTGTTTGCAGGACTAAAATTATGTTAAAGATATTCATTGCCATCTGTATGCTTGTTAAAGTTGATTTTCTTGTTCTGGTTTTCTTCCCGACAATTGAACAGTATTGTCTATTTTTAAAGAAAATAAAAGCTGCTTGAATAATAATCTGTTTTTTCCAAGATAGAGGAAATCATAGTGATGGGCTTTAAGAATGGTTACTAAATTAGAAACGAGAATGAAAAACAAGTGTTTTCCTGTTCAAGGTTTTCACTTTAATGAGTTTTTATTTTCAACTCGATTGAGTGCTGACTACAGAAAATTCAAGGCTACCAGGACATTAAGCTGCTCAACCGACTGAAAAGTTTGATGCTGTTTCTAAAAAGTGAAGCTTATCTGGGAAATGAAATCAGTGTCGCTGCTCTGAGATAACTCTTGGGAAGAGAAGCTAATACGGCTTATTAAATAACGTTAAATGAGATCCAGCAGGATCCACAGAATCCAGGAGTGCTCTTGGAGCTCCTGCTTGCTCCCCAGCTGCTTATGCAACACTGCTCTCCTGCTCAGTGTAAGGGCCTGCCATTCAGTTACATAAGGCATTCCTAAAATACATACAGGCACTCATACAGTTCAGTTGCGCGCTGCCTTTGAGTTTCTTAGCAGCTAGCAGAGAGGAATTTTAAGAAATGACCACAACGATTTGCACATCGCTGAATTTCAGATTGTTTCTGTCATTTTCATACAGCTAATTCTCATCTAGATACTAGTGGGTAACAGCAGCACAAGCTACGTGTAAGTACTTTGACCACTGCTTAGGCACTACAGAGGTTTTGGTTTGGAACGGCTCTGGTGTTCATTACCCAGGGCTTTAAAATCTGCCTTTCAGATGATTAAAAAAATTCTGGTCCAGCAACCAGCAGCCAACACAACACTGTTTCTTTAACCAGTGCCTGAGCACTGTGGATAAGTGAATAAAATGATTGTCCTAAAGATACTCCCATTCTTTGGTCAGAATTTCAGAGCCTACTCTCTAATGGACTGATGAAACTAATGAGAGCACTGCCAGGTCAGGAAACAAGACCATCGTGCCCCAAACCATTTTTCTGATTCTTGGCAGCAGGTAAGGCTGGGGCAGGCTGTGTGAGCGGGATGGGCATGTGGAGATACAACAGTCTTCCAGCAGAGACTCCTTCAGCCAGGCATTGTAGCTCAGCATTCAGTGGCTCTTGGTGGAATTGCTTCTGTGAATGTAATTGCTTTCTGAATCCACTTGAACCCAAGGAGATAAGACTGCCATCCTTGGCATGACTGCATAGCTAAATAATAGGACACCAGGGAGCGAGCTTGAGCCCTGTACCCTGCTTTTCCAGCCCTGCATAGGAGCCCAAGCCACCACGAGCTGCTTGCACTGGAGTCCCCAACGCACCTCATGTAGCAGAGCAGGCACAGCTGGAGGACCACCTGGCCCAGACAAGGCCAGGCATAGTATCAAGGGGTGCATAGAAGAACACAGCAAATCAAATGCAGCGTTTTCTCAGGATATTCACCAGGCTTCCAAGAATTTGCAGATCAAAGCTTCCTAAGCAAGAGGCAGTGGTTTTGTATTTAATAGCCGGTGATGGATTTCTCTTCCATGAACTCATCCAGTCACCTCATTAGCTGATGTAACCTCTCAGCATCCACATCCTGTGGTGAAGAGCTCAGCATTTGACCACAATGCTTGAGGAGCCACCTCCCTTTGTCTCAATTCCCATGACTGCCTGCTTCACCCGGTGCCCTTGTAGCTGTGTCTGACAGCAGTCACTCCAAGCTTGCCTCCTCCATGCATTGCAGGATTTTACAGGTTTCTGTTTCCTTTCTTGCCAGTCATTGCTTTATTAGCCTTGTCGCTACTCATGCAGAAGCCACACTATTCCTCTGATCACCAAACCCTGAATCTCCTCATCTCCCTGCCACCATATGCTTTGGGAATGGAAGAATCAACGTGCATAATCTCAAAGACATGGATACACCCATAGTTTCCGCAGTGAATTAATGATCTTCTTTTTTATTATCTCCATTGTTTTGTTTAGTTTTCTACACTCACATCTGTATGTTGCTTTGAAAGTTTTTTGAGTTGTTTATGGAAGATTTTATCTAACTTTCTGTATCTTCGGTGACTTGCGACAATGCATTTCTGTGATTTTGTTTTTGGATAACACGTACTTTCTTTCATTAACTGTCAGTATGACATATTACATATGAATGCAAAACATATTACATTCACTTGACATGAGGATACTCAAAGAGAAAGAATGGTTTAGATGTCCAGGTAAATGATGCTTTGTCACACTGGCTCTTGTTCCATGTTTTGAAATAACAAAGCAGTTTCATACTTGAACTTCCAAATTTCCATTTTGATCTCAAGCCCACATAAACATCCTTCAGACTTTTTTTCCATATGACAGAATCACAGAATCACAGATTAGCTTGGGTTGGAAGGGACCTCAAAGCCCATCCAGTTCCATGCCCTGCCATGGTTGGGCAGCCAACAGCTCAGGCTGCCCAGGGCCCCATCCAACCTGGCCTTGAGCATCTCCAGGGATGGGGCACCACAGCTTCTCTGGCCAGCTGTGCCAGTGCCTCACCACCCTCTGAGTGAAGAATTTCTTCCTACTAGCCAAACTAAATCTAACCTCTTAGTTTAGTGCCATACTCCTTGTCCTATCACTTACATATCCTGTTAAAAAATTTCTCTCCAGCTTTCTTGCAGAATCCCTTTAGGCACTTTTGTATTTTATGCACAGATCCCTAAGAACAGTGGTAAAACAGATGAACACACTTTTCTTTCTGTCACAGTCGGGTCAGCAAAAGACCACCTGTTTTACACAGATTTGTGCCCAAGCAGAAGAAGGTGAGCTCACCTTCCAGTACTCACCATTTGCAAGGTCAGGTTTTGGAATATTTCAGAGCTCTCAGCATGGAGCAGGGTGTGCACCTGCTGTACATGCGCTGCAGAGAATGACGGCAGAGCTTACAGATGAGGGACAGGACAAGGAACAACAGGAAGGTGCTGAGA
Source organism: Perdix hodgsoniae (assembly GCA_035772895.1). Taxonomy (NCBI): domain Eukaryota; kingdom Metazoa; phylum Chordata; class Aves; order Galliformes; family Phasianidae; genus Perdix; species Perdix hodgsoniae. Next base: position 5,654,547 of record JAPSGF010000027.1, on the reverse strand, counting down.
GCAGACAGCAAAGTGTGTGGTAATGCTAATGGATACTAACAAATGTCCAAGCTCACCGGTAGCCTATATGCTGCGAGAGGTTTACTCTTCTGAAGCCACAGGTGAATTTTCAGACTGATGCCAAAATTAAAGGCAGGCAGTATGGAAGAAACACTGACCTCTGCCATGGTTCTTGAATAAAGGAATAGAAGAGTCTTTCTGTTCTAAAGTGTTATTAAACACGACATTTGGGTTGGACTGACGTATGCATCATGGTTTGCCTTTAGGGGAAGAAACACAAGAAATGAAGTATAAAGAGCAGCTCTTATCCCTCCATCCCCAAAAGGTACACAGAATTTACATGTATAGGTATAAGAAAGGTGTGTTCCAAAACCCCTCAGCCCAATCTACCAAGGTCCCTGAGACATGATAAGATAAATGCAAGGAGTAAATCATGTCTGCAGTTTCTCAGATGCTTCAGCACAAGCCTACAGGGTCACATCACATTACACTGTCCTTCATGCCCTACAACTGTTATATCTCTGAACTCAGCTGGTGATACATCAATATATACATCCTGCGTGGCACACAGCAGCAGGTCCCAACAAAAGGTCCCCAAAAATATCCCTGTATAATGCCACTACATAAACAAATCCACCACCATCTCTACACTCTGCTTAAACAGTATTACATGGCATTTCCTTTTCAAATTTCTGTAATCAGTCTCAGAACAAGAAAGTCAGTCCCAGCTGATGCTGATTTCTGTTACACTTCCAGCCTGAATTAAGTTAGCTAAAATACAAATATTTGCCTCAGCCTAGTTGCTTAAAAAGAATTTGTAAGAGGACCAAGGATCAACAGAAAGCTAAGCCAAATCCAGGAAAATGCCTGGTTTTCATACAGATAATGATCTCCCTACAAAATTTGCTATTTGAGTGCATCTGTCCTAAGAACCTGAAAGCAAAACATTGTTAAACACAAATGAAAGTTACTTAAATCCTAATGTCCAACTTAGGAAGAAAAAGCAGTAAAGTACTCATAAAATACACATTTGAATGCCATTCTCAGTTGTTTTATTTTTACCACTTACCAATTGTACGGAGACGTCATTTGTTTGCTCTAAACTTATGGCTGTGCAAAATGTCCTATCCTTAAAGAATGCCAAGCTACAAACTGGAACAATCAGATGCTGATCTTCATTTTCCTACGTGAAGCAAATATGTTACGATGCAGCATCAGCTCCGTGATGACATACTGTTTTGTTTCCACAAGACTTTGCTGTGTTGATTGATTCTTAATATACTGAGCTATAAATTCTTCCTGTGGAAAACCCACATCAGCTTACTGCAGGATGAGATGAATCCTGGAGGTCCACAGCACAAAAGGGTACTTTGAGACTTAATGGGGACATACACAGCTGCCATCCTGCCTGTGGCAAGCCCACAGCTAGAGGAAGGTGGTGCAAAATGCACGATGAGAAACAAGAGCTGCTCCTCAGAGCAAGGAGACCACAGAATGATAGAATCAGAGTATCCTGAGTTGGAAGGGACCCGTAAGGAGCACTGAGTCCAACTGCTGGCTCCACATAGCACCACCCAAAACTCAGATCATCCCCAGATGGCAGAGCAGTTCATGTGGGGCAAAGTAGAAACAGGGGCTGAAGAGCACAGAAGGCTGTGTGAGGGGGAAGACGAGACAAAGAAGTGGTAATCATACAATCCAATCACTGAACGTATGGAAACCACTGGTTTTGCAGGCCGAGATCTCTTGTCTCTGTCCACCACCAGACTCTCACCACCTGTTTTGTTCACCATTCCTTCACTCGGTCTGGGTTTTCCCCCTCTGTTTCCAGTTCCAGCCCTTTCTCTTCACCTTGTTGCCAAACTTTGCCATGTACCGATTCCACCAAGCCCTCTCACTTGATTCCAAGATCCCTGCCTTTCCCTTCCACCACACCTCCATCACCAGTGCTGCTTCTCCCCCCTAATCCCACACTCTCTTTCCCCATGCATGCGAATGAAGCAGTCTCCCTTTCCTTCCCCACCCGGCCCCTATGTCAGCAGGCACACCCAGGCACTGCAGACACAGCCCCATGTCCCCTCCTTCTGGTGCTCACCAAAGCAGCAACATCTGGGAAGAAGACCTGCACAGGGAAGCCGACACGGCCCTCCAGCCACAAGCAGGAGAGCTCCCATCCTTCCCAGGAGGACGAGCTCAGTGTGTCATAACACCAAGAGCGTCTCCAGCAGTGCCATAGGCAAACCCCCAAATGCCCACCACTTCCAAATTCTGGAAGATTTTCATAGGCTCAATGTGACGCATACCCCCGTCACAAGGTTGATCCCGAGCCAAGTATCTTTTTCCTGCTCCAAAACACAAAGCCACAAGAATTCAACGGTTTCAATGAAAGTGTTGGGTTTTTTTTTGTTTGTTTTTTCTTTTTTTCAACAGAGCCAAAAAATGCGGATTCACAGAAAAACAAAGATCAAGGTCTCCTAATGCAGGATGGGATATACCTAAACCATCTTTGTCAGATACGTGGTCAAAGAATGCAATTTCCTCTCACCACGCTTTCAGAAATAGCTGAACCATTTTATCTGAAACTTCCCAAAGAGATTCTGTCTTCAGCAAATACTCAACCCGGAAAATGTCAGCCTACTTTCAAGCCTAGCAAATGCATAAGCACCTGAAAGCGGAGCATAGTATTAGAAAGCACAGGGTAATTTTAACTGTAGACAACATCTCTGCCTATGATAAAATAACAATACCGTCGAGTGCAGGGCTAGAAAATGGGACAGCTGCAATTCTGCAAAGTATAACCTATGGGTTCAATATATCACACAGGCAGGGCAGCACCTTTATGTGTGAAGGAAGGCAATTTTAGGCATCCCTGCTGGCTGCACAGGTTGGAGCAGGGCTCAGCAGGGCAGCAGGGCCACATCTGCGAGGTGTGAGCACTGCTAAATCAATGTCAGAACACAGCCTAACGCCATGGAGGGACACAAACCGACACTCACTCAGGGGTGGAAGGGAGATGGCTTCCCGCTTCGAGATGCGGCCACTTGTTGAGCGGGCACTGAGAGCCTGGTTAGAATCACAGTGTCACAGAACGGTTTGGGTTGGAAGGGACCTCAAAGCCCATTCATCTCCAACCTCCTGCCGCGGGCAGGGCCGCCACGCACTAGGTCAGGCTGGGCAACCCCGCAGCCACGAATCCCGGCAGCCCTTCTGGAGACTCAGAGCCTCGAAAAGATTAAAGTTCCTCTGCCGGCCGCGATGCTCAGAGCCGCTCGTTATTTCTCAGTCACTTGAGTGAAAGTAAGCTGCCGCCCTGCCGACAGCTACGGAGCGCCGAGTAAAGTTTATGGACGAACGTGCTCGCTAACTGACAAACCTCACGGTGACCGTGCAGGAGAGCACCAGCACGCAACTCCTCGTGAACGAAGTGCAGCGCTGCTGCCGAGCGCTGCGTTCAGCATCCCCCCATCGGGCACGCTGCGGGGAAGCGAGCCGGGGCTGGGTGCGCGGCTACAGCGAGCACCGCAACCCGTGCTCCCGTGCAGACGTCCCACCGGGCCTCAAGCAGAAATCACCTCCCGACCTCACCGCAACTTTTCCTCCCCCGCCCCAGCGGTGATGCGATGACCCCGCACCGCGCCGGAGTCCCGGGGACGGCGGGAGATGCCCCGATCCCATCTCCCACCCCCCCCGCGGCGGGGTCCGTGGGGGCTTCGGGGCAAAGAGAGGGCGGGTACCCAGAGGTACCCCGAGGGGGCCGCGGGGCCGCGCGTTACCTGGGCTGCCGGTGCTGCGGGAGCGCGGCGGGGAAGCCCCAGCCGCCGCCGCCGCCGCCGCCGCCGCCGCCGCCGCTGCTGCTGTCCGCGGTGGCCACCTGGGTGCCGGTGCCGCCGGGCTGGATGCCGCCGCTTCTCCGCTGCCTGCCGGTGCCGCTGCGGCAGCGGCCACCGCTGCTCCAGGCGCGCAGGAGGCCGGGCTCGGGAGCCGGCAAACTCTTGGTCGCCGCCGAGGAGCCGGGGACGCCGCCCGCCTCGCGCCCGGTGCCGGGGCCGGTGCCGTGTCTCATGGTG
>JAPSGF010000027.1:5576612-5650080 GCA_035772895.1 Perdix hodgsoniae | reverse complement strand
CGTCTCCCGCCTTCAGCCGCCGGCGCTGGGGGGCCGCGCCCGGCGCCCCGCGCCCATGGGCGGCCGCGGGCCCGGAGGCTGGAGGCGGCCGATCGCCCGAGCCGCCTTCCTCCGCCGCCCGCCCGCCTTCTCCGGAGCTCGGAGCCCGCGGCCGAGAGCCCGGCCGGGCGCGCGAAACGGGTCTGGGAAGGGGAGAGGGACCCCGGCTCCTGGCTGCCCCCTCCCCGCCGCCGAGCGCCCGGGCTTCGGGGAGGGTCGGGCCGGGAGGTGGGCAGCGAGAGGGCTGCGGAGGAGCTCTCCCGCCCCGGCTCCTTTTGCACAAGTGCAGGGAATGTTCCACTGACCTACATATTTTTCCAAACATACGTGACCTTTTTTTCTCTCTCTCTCTCTCTCGTTCTGTGGGAGGAGACAGGCGTGGATCCAAGAAAAGGAGAAGCTGGAAAGAGAACGAAAGGGGAAGCGGGGGAAAAAAAAATAAAACCTCAACCAAAAAAACCCAGCCCTGAATCAGGGGTGGCTTCACAGCGCCTCAAGCAAAACCGGCGTGCGGGCTACTGTAGGGGTCCGGAGCGGCATCCCCGCGCCGCACTGCCATATCCCATATCCCCGCATCCGCACGTCCCTATATCTCTACATCCCCATATCCCCATCTCCCTATATCCCTACGTCCTCCCATCCTTCCGTCTCCATATCCGTATACCTCCATATTCCTAGATCCCTACACCCACATCCCTACACCCCCCTATCTCTGACCCCGGGACCGTGCCGTTGGACCCCTGGAGGGGCAGCATCCAGGTGCAGCAGCCCGGCCCGGCCCCACTTAGCGGCAGGGACATCCCCCGCCCTCCGGGGACACCCCACGAGCTCGGAGCAAGTCCCGGCCTCGCCGGGTGCAGGCAGTAAGTCCCGATGTGGTTATGCAACACCGTACCGGCAATTAGAGCAAAACCTCGAGAGAGAGCTCTATTTTCTTTTTTTCTTTTTCTTTTTTTCTTTCTTTTTCTTTTTTTTTTTTTTTTTTCCAAAGTAGGTCATTCTTTTTAATCTTCTATTTGCATCATTTCTTTCTTTCTTCCTTCCTTTTTTGTTTTTCCTTTTTTTTCTTTTTTTTTCCCTAGTTCTCTTGAAAAGTAGCCAGCCAGAGATAAGGAGCATGCCGGAGCGTCCTCCCTCACTGCCCATCCCAACGGCTTGGAACACTGCCAGGGGACACAGGAGCTGGGCAGGGGAACACTTCCAAGTCCTGCTTCCCTCATCCCCCTGCCACCATACCCAGTGACTACGATCCCCAACACACACAGGAATTATCTCAGGAAACCGTCACACTCTTCTGCTGAGTGCCTTCACACCATCCTTTCTGCAGTGGGCATGACTAATGCTGAAAGGGTAAAGTTGTTTACTTTTAAACAAGATTAAATAGAAAACTTTGCAAAGCTCCTCCCTTCCGTTGGATGGAACCCAGCAGTTTTTCCCATTTGGAAATTGTCAAACATTGGTTAAACAATCCTTTGGCAAACAAGTAACACCCGAGGGAATAAAGCATCAGATACGTGGGGAGTGGAATAAAAGAGATTGCTGTTCTGGAGGTATTTCTCTTGTGTTGAAGTATATACCATACACTCTTCAAGCCTTGTAAGGGTAAAGAAAAGGACCTTCCCAGGACTATATATCACACAAAGTGATGTTTAGGTCCTGTTGAAAACATTCCAAAACCCTGCTCCAAAACAATCTCCAAAAATGAGAAAGGGAGAACTCTGAGGACAGTACCGCAGTGGGAAAGGCAGCACTGGGACACACATGCAAAACTGTGCCTGCACTGGGTTTTAATGCATTCCCCATGAATTTGTAGTGCTTTCACTGCATAGATGAGAAGGGAAACTGGGTAAGGTTTATTTCTTCATTCATCCCCTAGATTACTGGTGTGTACTTGAATTACGACCACAGCCAGCAGGTTGGCTGAAGGCAAGGCAGGGTTTTCCCAGCACATACCTGAGCCTGTTGTGAAACAATGACTTCTCCATGTCCACGGACCTTCCTCCCATCCAGTCGCCAATGGAAAATAACTGGATGCTATCGTTGCTGTGTTTGGTTTGGAAGCCAACCAAGGGACTCTGCTGGGTGCCACGTATAAGAACAGTGGGGAAAGAGCCCAGTATTCAATTTTAAGAATGAAATCGTTTTATAATCACAAAATACTGGTAAATTGCTTCTTAGCCATCAGGACCCTGCAATCCCAAGTCACAATCCCTTTGTTTCAACTAGAATAGGCTGGCCAACCATGGCAGTCCAGAAAAGATGTGCCAGGGCTACCAATGGACTGCCACCCACCAGATAGGTGCCTCCCAAGGTGGGAGCCACAGGGACAGTGGGAGATGACAGCAGTGGCCCTCAGGATGTTACTGCTTCAGTGATCTACACATGGAGCCTACTTTTGGGTTGGTGGTTGCATAGAAGGAAAAAGGGCCCCCAAATAATCTTCTTCTAATCAGCATGAATGGTGCCACAGTCACTGTGGGAGAGGGGGAGAGGAGGCATGGTGGAAAAGAAGAAAGGAGCCTCCAAGAAAAGACCAATTTACATAGAATACGGTGCTATTCTCTGACATTTACAAGTAAGAAGGAGATGAACGAGGATTAATATGATTAATATTACCCCTCCATTAATTCATGGACAGGACAGACAGATGCACTTCTGTAACCAGTTCTTGCAGAGATTTCTGCAGAAAGAAACAGTCTTTAGAGGATGAGCATTGTTTCTCATTCTGCAGCTTACAGGTTCCTGGGAGAGGGAGAGGCATAGTTACCACCTGGCAACACAGCCCTGATCCAGGTGCCACAGAGAAATGGGAGCCAAATGCACCCTGCCGATGCTGCCCTGAGTGCTCGAGGAGGATGTTTGATGAATCTATGCAGCTAGGAAACCAAGCTGCCTGTTTTCCTACATGGCTATTACAAAAGAAGAGCCAATGTGCTGATTTGAACTTAGCATAGCCTGATTTATTTTGAAGGAAAAAATGTATCCATTCCAAAGGGTCCTCCTGGAAGGACTTAGCTTTATGTACAGCCTACCTGAGAGTTTAATTCTTCAGCTTGTTCAAAAGAGGTTGTGCAGGTTTTCCTGAAGTGGTTAATGCTAGGAGGAGGTTGCAAGAAGGGCTAAAAAATCCAGAACTAAACCTTGAATAGTTTTCATGTCTAAAAGGGTAGAAATTTTTGCTGCCTGTATAGAAAGCCCTGAATCCTACCATTGCTCTTGTGGCTGAATGTCTGCAGCCTTCCTGTGAATCAAATCTGTTGTGCAGCACAAGCTAAATGTATGCACTCAGCTGGTGCAGAGCAATATGCGTACCAGCCTGAAGAGCCCAACCTCAAGGCTGTGGAAATAATCATTTCTGGTGTGGGACAGATAAGATGGTCCCCTTACCCTCTGGATGTCCTTTGTTCCTGCCAGCCCACACATGACATTATGCTCACTTGTGCTGGGATGGGAACACACTTTACAGCAAAGTCTTGGTCCAGCAGGACTTTGCTGGTTAATGTGAACAAGTTACTATGCCCTGGCTGTACCTGGGAGAAAGGCTGTAAGCTGAAATTAGGCTGCTAAAGCTTGGATAGCTTTGAAACATGTTTGACAAAATGAGTTTCAAATCAAAATCTAACAGTAAAGGATCTATTTTTCTCTGGAAGTTTCAGTGAGACAGAAGATAATGAAGGGTTGCAGTGCCACAACTGAGTTAAGAACAGCTGGGAGAGGCCTCAATGCAAATGCAGCATCTTTGGTTTTACCTTGACTAAAGAAAGCAATGGCATTAATGGATTTATGATTCTGTACAAATATTTTAATTCTTGGCAGATTTCAAAGACTTCTACCTCTTCCAGCAGCTCTAGGAAGGTGTAGCTACCATTGCCTTTCTCCTTACAGCAGCGGCCTGATCCCTTTCTCCACTGACATCAGGAGGAGATGGGTTAGGCCTGTAGCTACCTCAGCTCAGGGTTCTGAATAATTTTTCCAAATTCTTTATTACTTGCTCCCGCTATTTATTTATTTTTTTTCTGATTACTGTTCTTGCTTACAACTTCGTTGGTACACTACTTAATGCTATGATTTCTCTTTGAAGTTCTTCTCAGCTTTCATTGATTCCCTGTAGCACTCTGCTACACACCTCTGCTACTACACACAAATACCTTCAGCTCCAAATATTTAACACGGATTAGTAAAACTATTGAAAAATTACATGTGAAAGTTATGTAAATAACTGAAATAATACAAAAATCTTCAAACTTGTGGGCATATGGATTTGGCCTTGCATGTAAATCTTACCATCTGTGATTTTCAAAAAGTATCAAGAAAATGTATGTACCTGGATATAGAAGCTTAACTTAAAAACTTTAGCTCAGAAGATTTCACTCCAGGATGCTTGCAGCATGCACAGCGAGATCTTTCTCATTATCTTCTCTTACACATGATAAAGGACTAGCATGACCGCTGATTTTGACCTCTTGTATCTTCAGGGTGCAGAATTTCCCGAGTGCATCTGGTCAGGTGTCATATTGTCAACCTAAAGAATGTTGATCTTGACTTAAAAATTCTTAGGCTGCCCCCCACCAGCTCAGGCTGCCCAGGGTCCCATCCAATTTGGCCTTGAGTGCTCCCAGGGATGGGGCAACACAGCTTCTCTGGGCAGCTATGCCAGCGCCTCACTGCCCTCCAAGTGAAGAATTTTTTCTTAACATCTGACCTTAATCTCCTCTCTTTTAGTTTAAAACCATTTCCCCTTGTCCTATCACAATCAGGCCATGTAAAAAGTTGATTTGTTTTCTATTTCGTCAGTGGGAATGGGCTTCTTTGTGGCCTGTTCCTTCTTTTTTGTCACCATCAGCTTCTCTTTGTGATACTCATGCCATCTGCAGTTCTGCTTTCACTGTGAGTACCCTGGGATAGTGCAGAACAGCAAACACAACCCTAGCAAACAATTTCCCTATTGCCAGATCTGCTAAGGTGATTCCGTTGCTTTTGTGAAGTCAAAGCTTTGACTCTGACACCTCGGAGCTTTGTTAACCAGCAGTGCAGGCTGATGGGGGAGGCCGTGCTGCTCTGCTCTCACGGAGAACTACAGAGGGGAGGGAGCAGAGGAAGAGAGAGTTACGGAGGTAAATATTGACTCAAAGAAAGGAGACGTAAAGGAGAATGTGGGAGAGTTGTAAATGAGCCAGAGAGGATGGAGAGAATTCTTCAGCAACTGTAATTAGGTTAGATTTCAGAAGTAATTGCAGTGTTCCAGCATCAGCAGATCCTGTAGGCAATATTTGCCCTCAGCTGTTCTCGCAGAGAAACAGGCAGAGCCTGATCCTGACGTCGCTCAGTAATTGTGCACAGATGTGGGCCCGCCACCCCACCGATTCGCTCCCATTGACAACTGGAAGCGGGAGCTGCGTCAGGCCGGGCCGTTCCCAGCCAGACACAAACACAGCTGCGTGTGTGGACACAAACACACAGCGCCTTTTGTTTTTCTTGTCTAAGTGGAAGAATATGCAGTTAACAGAGCTGCTTGTGAGGGGGTGTGTTAGCAACCTCATGTTGAAAAAAAAATGCGTCTGGGAGACGGAGGGAATGAGGGTGAGGTGGTAGCAGGGCCTGGTCAGGGCCACGTCCACTGAGGAGGGTGCAAGGAAGCCAGACAGGTGCTGACCTCACCCCACGTGCTGAGGCAGGACCTGGGGTGCAGGGTGTGTTGCCCTCACAGGTCCTTTACATGTGTAAAACCAGATTATGTAGGCTGTCTGCAGGGAAAATGGATTTCACCTGTAAGCCTTTTGCAGAGGTTTTATATTAGCAGTTCATGCACCATCAGAAAATCAATTACCATTCGTATTACATGCAGATGAACAGCACAGAGTAACGGAGAATTCATTTTACACAACGCTTTTAATGAAATGCTAAATACAGCAAAATGTTTTCCAAATGGTTCTGTGTCAGAGGCGGGTCTCTGCAGGGAAGTCTGCACCTGTGCGATTCAGATGAGGATTGAGTCTCATACTTCTTGATGCTAACACTGGTCAAGTACATATTTCTGCCAAGATGGAATGAAGAGGACAGCAATCCGTCACCTGCACTGAACCAGTAGATGTTTTCTTTTCCACACAAGAGTTTCACAGACTGTGTTATTGCAGTGTTGGTTATTGCAAGACCCTAAAATTGACCCTAAAACCGAATTATTCCCTTGTTCTTAACATCTTTTCCCATTCTTAATGCCAAAGCAGTCTGCCGATCAGGTTTGCTGAGTGTATTTCAGCAGATCATTGACATCAGCACCTTTTTACAAACGGAGATATATGCAGTAACAGCCCTATTCCTATCTAGGTCAAAGAAAGGAACTTAGCTCTATCAGGAAGCAATTATGAAAATAAGAACAACTATGCAGGGCCAGACCAAAGTATTCTGCCTCTATCTGTGACCAGAAAGAGATGTGTGAGGAAGTGAGTAAGAATAGCACAATCATGCACTTCCCTGGAGTACTCTCTCAGCTGTTAATAGTTTATTCTCTGAAGCTCTCCTTATGCCCATGTAACCACTATGGGCAACATCTTCCTGCAGGGAAGCCCGCTGCTTAACTATACACTTTATGAAGAGCCATCTGGTTCTGCTCATTTTGAACCAGCTAGCTTTATTTGGAGTCTCTTCATTCTCGTATTGGAAAAGAGAAAGAATACTCAGTACCTCTTTACCTTCATTATGCTGCCCAAAGCCTTCTAGACCAATGTCACAATTCCTCTCCATCAACCCTTTTCCAAGGTGAAAAGCCAAAGGCTGCTTCTTTGCTCCTTGTATGGAAACTTCTCCATGGTTTTGATAACCCTTTCTGCTCTTCTCTGATTGTTTTCCCCACCTCCTTGAAAGTGAGGATGAGGACTGCACATAGTATCTGACAGGTAAACCAAGTAGGCAAACAGTCACTACCGCTGCATGATGATGTTCTCTGTTTTACTCTCTTTTCCTTCTCTAACAATTGCTAATGTGTTACAGTGACTCTTGAGTCTTTAAGATCTCAAATTCAAGGTAAATCTCAGTTACATGAGCTCAATATTTTTTTTTTTCCATTTACATTTTTTCAATAACCTTGCTGATTCCAATATAAAATACAAAAAAAAATTTGCATTAACTTATCTACATGTTTAGCTTTATGGAAATAATATGATAACTGATATATTAGTTTATTAGCTGAGGAGAAAATGTGTTCATAGAATCATAGAATGGCTTGGGTTGGAAGGGACCTCAAGGATCATCAAGTTCCAACCCCCCTGCTCACAATATCAATTGTAACTTCCGAAATATTTGGAAAGGCTGTATCTAAGTTGTGCACACACAAAAAAATAACCATTCTGAAATGGGAATGGGGAATCAATCAGAGAAAGCTTGGACAGCAAGAGGAAATTTTTCAAAAGGTTCTGGAGTTCTGAAAATAAACATAGGCTAAAATAATAATAATAATAATAATAATAATAATAATAATAATAATAATAATAATAATAATAATAATAATAATAAATGTTGACAACTTCCCCAGAACAGAAGCTACTATCTTCTCTTAAATGTTTTTGTTAGAGCAAAAAGCCATGGAGCCATGAAGAAAACTAAAATAACAGCTGAGCTTTTCTGCCAGTTGCTATTGCAATCCATTATTTGCAGGAAGGAAGTGTGTTTGTTTAAAAATATCCTCCTTGCCCTTAAAGATATAGTCAGATGTTTGGATTGCTTGAAAACTGTTGTAAATATCATAATCATCCAGTTTCGTTTTCATTTTGCAGTTCTTGCTAGGTGTATTACAAATCTGTGCTCCACAGATCTGTGCTGGTGCTATCAAGTAAAACTGACATGGTGCCGTAGAAAACCAGCAGCAATGACCCAACCTGTCTCAGTCTTGTCTCTCCTTCTTCTGGGGATATGTATTTATCAATGGGTTTTACCAAACAAACCACAAAAAGACCTGTAGAGTTTGCACTGTGTATGACACACCATGTGTGTCCAGCAGTGTGAGGATGGGCATGTCTCAGTTTCTGCCTGGTGAAACCAATGCCTGGAAAAAATTGATGGAAATGCACCAATGAGGATTTGACCCAAGGGGACCAACACTGCAGTAAGCAGAACTGAATCTCTACCTTAAAATGCCTCCCCAAATTTAGGTCAAAGTATCCCTATCTTCTTTGCAGGATTGAGTAAAATAGCCAGAAAGCTTTGTTTCAATAGAGGTAACCCTTGCCCAAACTCTTGCAACAAGCAGGAGTGGCATTCAGCTTTCAAATGCTGATGGCACCATGGCATTGGCAGGACTGTACCTGCCTGTTTTCTACTTCTGAGAAGAGCAAACAGCTCTGACTCTACATCACACAAACAGAACTTCACATTTTCTAAACCTTTGATCTGAAAATTTTCTACGCCTGCTGCTCTATCTTGTTTTCTATATTTGAAGGTTTTCTGTGGCTATGCAGACATTTCTTTGGGGCACGATGAGCTTTTGACTTTTCCCTTTCTTTGATTATTTTTAGAAAGAGAGAAAGCAAAGATCTTTTCTGTGAGCATGCCTGCCCTAGGCAGCTGCTATTCATACTGGAAGCTGAGTAGCAGTTTGTTATTCAAACAGAAATCTGTGCATGTTGTACAACTGCAACAGTACAAGATGGACATGGAAAGATAACATGGAGTCATGCCATACCAGCAGGGAATGGACCTCTTGGAAAGGCAGGTAAAGAGAAGGGCATGGGTGGTGTACTGGCAAGGCATGCAGCGAGGATGAAAGGCCACCAGAAGATGCCTGGAATGGAGTATGGAGAGACGAGAACAAACACCTAGGATGAAGCACAGAGAGTTGGTGGGAGGTACGTGTTAAGGCTTGCAGGGATTCAGCGTGCCTTAGTGATGCGAGCTCTTTGGTGAGATTTGAGCGTAAGGCTGACATTCAGGGAGCTGCCTTTCTGCCTCTGGCAAGTCACTTCACCTCCCCACATCTCAGATTTTCACCTCACTTCTTTAAAACACTAATTACCAAATCAGCATCAATGATGAACTGTCAAGAAATGAGAAAGACAAATTGTGCTGGGACTTAAGGATGAGGACAAAAAGCCCACATCTGAGAGAAAGGCAAGATGATGCTGTGTGTTTTTAGGGGAAGGAAATGAGGTGACATCAACTCCATTCAGTTAGATCTTAAACAGAAGATCTGACATTGTTATGTTCTCAGATCTAAATGCAAAGAGAAAGCTGCTACAGATGAAGTACAAAACGTGCAGCACGCAGCCAGCATGGCAAAGTCGTTGCCAGGTAGAGATAAATGTAGGACAGCCGAATTACATAAAACCCAGTTCTGGTCTTTGGCTGCTGAAGAAAGACAGAGTGTTCAGCAGCCCCTCCTGTGTGATGGGATAGAGCACAAGGAACCAAAGTGCCTCTGTAATTCTGCTCTGGGAACAATGTATGCCAGAGCTGCTTCGTGAGTATTTTTGTTTGTTTGTTTTAATAATCCAGATCAGATAGACTATATCCTCATGGATATATTCAGGTTTGTTTTCAGTTCTCCTGTCTTTGATTATGCACCTTATCACGCACAGGGGGATTACTTTGTTTATACAAGCGTGGCTGCAAAAGCTGAGTATGGTGTAAACACAGCACAACGGGTGAGAGCTGTGGTCCCAGCCTCAAGCCTTGATCACTTTCTCCATTCAAATGGCCCCACAATGTCACACTCCTGTCCTACATACATACCCACCTCCCCACAGAGACAAATATCAAATCTACAGGTCAAGTTTTAAGCAGTTCTTGAGACTTTCAATGACTCCAAGAGTTTTGGAAACTGCAGGTTGCCATGTAGACATAGTTATAGTCATTCAGAGAGAAAATATCTACCTTTAAAAAAATCTTCAAAAAAATAATAATAAAAAAGTGTCATGAAAATCTCAAGAGCTCACTTGGTTGTCCACTTTGGGTCAAGCTCTCACATGCCAAGGTACAGTTCCTTTGTTGACTGAGAAGGGCAATTTTAGCCTAGGCTGCTAGCTCATGTTACAGAAGATATCCAATAAACTGTATACATCATAAAGCACCAGGATCTCCTGAAATAATCATTCCTTCCACAGAAGGAACATGAATTGATTGGAGTGTGGGAGATCTGGAGTTCCTGAATATACATAATCCATCCAGCACAGATTAATTATTTATTAATCTACAAGGTTTAACTGAAATTGTGAATGAGTTCATTCCCCCATTAAGCTACTTCAAATTTTGGCCTCTACGTGCCAGCTGGGTGTCTGAGCTTCTGTTGTCATCACTGGAGATCTAAGGAATAAGGTCAGCTGAGCCTGAGGTAATCCAGCTAAGAAAATGTTGGAGTTTACTTTATAATGCTATGAATTCTCTTTAACATCATTATCTATTGACCAAATTTCCCCTGACTATAATGGAAGTTTAAACATCAAGCTTGTGTACAGATATCTTTACTGCAGTGCCCTAAATTTAGGCATCTGTAACAGCAGCTAAATCCCTCTCTGAAGGGCTTATTAGGTCAAACTCGTCTGGGCAGGTGTCTGGCCTTCTGCTCTGTGCATTACTTCAGTGCAGAACTTTTCATACTGTCAAGATTGAACATTGAAGTGACAGGTCTCAAAACAGAATAAATTGCTTCAGAATATGGTTCATATAGATGAAATGTATTTGGATTTTCAGACTCCCAAGAACTCAAATTAAATATGCTAAAGAATACCTGAATGTGCCTTCGAAAGAATATGATCCTGAAATAGTCTTCCTTAAATAATGGGGTTGGTTGCCACTGACATGTATCATAGTGGGTAAGAAGTCTGCATTAGGCAGAGTCAATCTCCATCTAACTTCACACCCTATTTTCAATACAGACAATTAGGAAATAGTTTTAGAGGGAGTGATCTTTCCCCTTCTATGCCTTCTCTACTCCCAGCAATCAGCAGTTCAGATGCTTTGTTAGAAGGAAAACACACCCAGGAAATTTTGTGTAGTGCTCCTACTGTCTCTCTCCTCCCTGAAACTATTTGAACTCTTTTGGAATCTGTCCATCCCTTGAACTCCCTCAAGATGTGTTTCTTCAGGTTGAGAAATTCAGGACCTACTGCTGTGACAGTAAACCTTATAATTAAAATTTAATGTGTGAAATAGATATTCCTTTGTCTGCTTCAAATGTATTTCTCAGAGATGTCTTGTTCTACCATCATGAGAGACAGTGAAAAGTAGTGTAGATTCATTTCAGACTCGCCTTCCCCATTGCTTTTCTGGTTTTATGGATGTCTATCATATTCTGTCTCTGCTAGAATTAATGTTGTTTATAATGAGTTGGAAATGCTTTAAGTGACATTACCGTATATAAGAATCAGCTGTAGGAACTTGAGTGAGAGCTCATTGCAGGAAGACATCCCTAATGAATATGAAATATATGGGGGGAAAAAAAGATCTTAAGAGATCTATACTTGATTTTCTCCCAGCAGAATCCTTTGATTTGGTCATACATTCTTAGTATTGGAATTTGTCAGTTCCTGTGAAGCAATGACATATGGGATGACCAATTTTTTTTTTTTAACATTATTTTTAATTCTTACATGATATCTAAGGAATGAAATCCTTACCCATTCACGAAATACCCTCAAGCCAAATGCATTACTTGTGGTATCTTCAGTTTTCATCCTCAGGAATGAAATATATACATTTTAAAACAGAAATATTTGTAAATGGATATTGCTAACCCCTTGCTTAGATAAATCTTGTCTATATATTTTGCATTAAATTGAAGCCCTAGCAAGGATTTCAGTCATCACAGGATGTCACGTTTAACAGCAGTTTTTAATATAGCCATAACTAAATACAGAACACTAATGGTCATTAACTTGCAGTTCTAGATGGAGGGTGTACATATCTTTTGTAGTAAGTTGAGAGAAGTCTACTTATTTTAGGTCATCTTTGTAGTTGAGCGTGCTGTTCAGTCATAAAATAAGGAGGAAGATAATCTATTTCTATTGTTTCTCTATTCACACACTGCTTGACACAATTTGGGGAAATTAACTAGGAAAATTTCAGGTGAATTTTACAGTAAATGCTTCTTAAGTATCAATAGATCTTCTGAGCTGTACTTACGAGTGAGAATTTCAACCACCAACAGGAATATGAACTGAAAAATTGAATGCAGATTAGTGAGAGGAAGATTGGAAATTGATAGATGAGCATGAGAAATTAGCACCAATAAATGTAGCATAAATTACAGAGAACTCTATTTACTTTAGAGTAGATTCTTTATAGAGTCTGAAAGAAAACACAGGCTCTTGACCTCTGGGCTTCCACATGACTCCTAGTGCTGTGCATGTGTTCTACCTGTGTCTATCAGTGAATCACAGTTTTTCAAGGAACCCTTTCTTTTGACATGCTATATTATCCAATAAACATTGAGTTTAGGATAGGGAAATGAATCTTTTCAAACAAATTACCTTCCTGAAGCACTCACCTTTCTTACAGTTTTTCAAAGCATGACCTGGTCTGGAAACCGCTCCAGGTTCAAGACTTCACATATGCAATTAAAACGCTTAATTGTGCAGAGCATCAATCAGAGCTGATCTCCTGAGAAAATAGGAAATTTATGAATGCTGTCT
Organism: Perdix hodgsoniae; assembly: GCA_035772895.1. Classification (NCBI taxonomy): domain Eukaryota; kingdom Metazoa; phylum Chordata; class Aves; order Galliformes; family Phasianidae; genus Perdix; species Perdix hodgsoniae. The sequence goes on along the minus strand of JAPSGF010000027.1, from coordinate 5,637,424 downwards.
GCTTTCTACTGTGAGGAGTAAAATCACACTGTTTAAAAGAATATATGCATTAAGTACCTAAGGCTGTTTAGAGAAATCTGAGATCTCATAACACACCATTACGGTATAGTAAGAAAAAGTTTTGTGAAGCAAAACTCTTGGAAGTTAAGAAGAAATTGTGAAAGAAAATTGAGTGAGGTGATTTTTACTTTAATGGTAACTAATCTGCTAATTAAGAAGAAGAAAGTGATTATCTTGAGCTATGCTGATTTAAAAAAAAAAAAAAAAAAAAAAGGAGTATGAAAACCTAACTGCCTTTTGGAGAGGAAAAAAAGGAAACGAAATTTGCAAGATCACCATGTGCATCTCAAAAGCATGCCAATGAATCTTAGCCTGTTAGCAACTATAACTTGCATGGAAGTAGGTTATCAAGTGAAACAGAACAGTTTGGGGTGGAGATCATCTAGTCCCAACCCCTTTGCCATGGTTACCAACCACCAGATCAGCCTGCCTCAGCCCCATCCAAACTTGGCCTGAATGGCCCCAGGGGTAGGGCACTCATGACTTCTCTGGGATGTTTCAGTGCCTCACCACACTCTGAGTAAAAAATTTCTTCAGAATATCTAACCTAAATCTCCCCTGTTTTAGTTTAAAATCTTTCCCCGTTGTCCTATCACTATTAGACCCTGTGAAAAGTCCTAACCCCCTCCTGCTTGTAAGCTTCCTTAAAGTACTAGAAGGCTTCATTATTGCAGCCTTCTTCCCAGAGCCTTCACCACTCCATGCTAAATGAGCCCAACTCCCTCAGCCTCTATTAATAGGAGAAGTGCTTCAATCCTTTAATCATCTTCACAGCCCTCCTCTGGACCCATTCCAAGAGCTCCATGCCCTTCTTGTGCTGGGGGCCCCAGACCTGGACACAGTACTTCCCATGGGGCCTCATGAGGGCAGAGCAGAGGGGAACAGTCACCTCCTTCTCCCTGCTGGCCACCACTTTTCTGATGCAGCTCAGGATAGAGTTAGCATTCCAGGATGCAAAAGCACACCGCTGGCACATGTCCAGCTTTTAATCCACCAGAGCCACCAAGTCCAAGTCTCCTTCTCAAACAAGCCTGCAGACTGCTAGGTGTAGAAATATGTGTTCTGGTTGGGATGCAAGCATGTTGGGCTTAGGTGAATGGTCTAAGCATGCATCTATAGACCTCATTGCAGGCACAGGGACTCTACCCGCTCTTATGAGCAGACAGGCAGCTCCAGGTAGTAAAAATACAGTGTGCTGCTCTTGCACAGCACGAGTGCCTCCTTTCTGTGCCAGCACATTTACCTTACACGGGCTGAGGGACTCTGATGAGGCTGGTGACAGAGGGATAGAGGAGCTCAGCTGCTCTGCATCTAACCTGGATGTTATGGCTTTGGTCTCAGGAGCAAGCCTAGGAGCCAGGCACTCGCCTGGGAAAAAAGTGCTTTCTAGCCACAGCAGGACACAGGCAGGAAACCACGAATTCAACCAGAAGGAAGATAAGTTTAGGAAACAGCCTAGTCTTAGACTTTGCTTTAGCTTTAGTGCATGTTTTTGCCATTGGGCAGTCCCAACAGTGCCCACTGCATACTGCAAGTCTGAGGTATTTTCTTGACCCAACCTGAAGCAGGATACTGCTCTAGACATACACCCAGTGACAGCAATGCACATGCCCATCACAAAACCCTGGGACAACCCAAACCTAGCTGTTCAGAAGCTTTGATTGTTTTTCATGGGAGACAGAGAAGAAGTTTATTTTTCAGTGGTTTATTTAGAATGCGCAAGTGACACTATCAGGAAACAAAGTGGGTGTCTCATGAGAAATCACAAAAGACATCTGCATCATCCCACTTCAAGCTTACTCTAAATATTGGTCAAGTAATGCCTGCATCGCTAGCAATCAAGCAAGACAGATGTGCAAACACACTGGTGCCCACAGTAAATTCTCACTTTAACCTGCAAGTCAGGAAAAGTAAAAAAAATAAGAATAAATAAAAAAAAACTCCTGTTGTAAATACTGTCCTTGAGTATTTCACCCATTCATTTTGGTTTTCTAGTGGAACACAATTACAAAGAGCAGTAGATGAAGGGGGAAGGGAAAGGGAGAAAGTACTTGCAGATTTCAAAAGAAACACCAAGAACTCTTCCAGAAGGCAGTTTTAAGCTGAAAGTGCCTTGGTAAATCTGTAACATGATTTTTCAAACGGTGCTCAAAATGTCATCCAGTTTTAAATCTGTAATATTGCTTTAATCTCCGGAAGGGAAATAATAATGCTTGAGTTTACTATGGTTGATCCAATCTTGAGCTCTTTTCCATACTTGGCTCCTACCAATTTTAGTGATCTGGGCCCAATAAAGCACATTTGGCTTATCAGTTTATTTACAGCTTGGATCTGCCATTAGGTATCTAGGATACACATTTTGCACACATACGGCATGTACAGAAGATGTATTTGTAGGCACACTTTCATTGAATATGATAATGTAAGGACTGCTATCCTATCTAAAGAAATGCATCTGAATTGCATATGTCTAAAGCTCCCCACCAAATACCAGATAAATACCTTCTTAAAATAGCATCACTCCGTTTTCACAGCAGGTGTCATTCATCAGGTACGAGGCTGCATCCATACGTGTTAGCAATAATAATTCAGCATGGTGTGTGACTTGAGCTCATTACCAGCAGCCCCGGGCGCTGAAGGCTGGCGAAGTCACTAGAGCAGCACTGAAATATTTAGTCCCATAACAAATATTTAGTCCTTTGACATGAATATTATACAAATATTGATCCTGTAAGACAAGACAAGAGGACTCTGAAGAACCTGGCTTCTCTCCTTCAGTTTTCTGACCCAACCTTTTGCTCTCTCTCGTCTCAGTGTTGGCTGGCTATGCCCTCCAGCCTGCCTTGGGACTGGATGTTGGCACAGGAAGAGGAGCACGGATGTGGGCAGCCCCAGTGGGGCTGAAAAATACTGTAGGATTCATTTGAAATTGTGCCCACCATGCCAGCAGCACCCCATGAATGGCCTGTCACAGGCGTGCCCCATCACAGCATGTTCATCACAACGAGCAGACAGTTGGATCAGAAATGCCACCACACGATGGCTAATTAGGAGTCTGCAGGGAACCCTGTTACGTGTTTCTGCTTAATGTGTAATATTTGCACTAGGCCTGACAGAAAACTGCTGAGGGGACAAGAGCGTTCCCAGCCGCTTCTAATGGGCTGCATGTGCTGGGACACCAGCGATGAACGGCCGGCTTGCATAGTGACAGTGCTCTCTCCAGGCCCCACTAGGCACTAGAGACTGCTGGCCTTAATTAAATTTCACGGCACACTTGACTCAGTCCTGCAATAATTGCTTGGTCTTTACTTACACGTGTCGGCTCTCCTAGGCTGGGCAGCACAGGGTCTGAGGGCCTTCTGACAGCGCCTGTGAGAATCCTTCTCATCTGCCTCTCTTCTGTTGCCCCTCCTGCTGTTCAGTCCCTTCTGGTGCTTTCAGTGTGATTAACTTCTTTAGCAATGTGGCAGTGATAAAGCACAAAGTGCTTTCCCAAGGTTGACTACTTTACTATTGCTGCAGAAACATTTCAAAACTTTGTCAGTGTCCCATGTCCTGCACAATGCAAAGAGCAAGAGCCATTATCTGCTTCCCAGGACCTTACCACCCACATACCTTTCAGTTTAGTTTATAAACCTCAGCGCTCTCAGGCAGCTAAATGACAAGACAGGAGGTAATGTTTTTAAACTGAGAGTAGCTTTAGGCTAGGCATTATAAAGAAATTCTTCACTCAGAGAGGGGTGAGGCCCTGGCACAGCTGCCCAGAGAAGCTGTGGTGCCCCTGCTCAAGGCCAGGCTGGATGGGGTCCTGGGCAGCCTGAGCTGGTGGGGGGCAGCCCTGCACATAACAGGGACTGGGGCTGGGTGGGCTGTGAGATCCCTTCCAAACAAATTGTTCTGTGATTTTATGATTCTACAGAAACACAAGGCAGGCTGAGGTCTCCCTCTCCTTGTCTCCACCCTGAAGAAAGTACTTTGACCTGTGGAGTTTGGATTTCCTCCAGCATCCTGCGGACAAAGAGGGACCAAAGTCTGGAAGAGACGTTGGGAGTGACCAAGATAATGAACCTGCAGTGGCTTGGTCCCCTCTGAGGGTTGCTGTACATATACTGTGGTATTAAAAGAGGGACAGGAGACAAGGGATCCCTGTGGGGTGCCAACACTGCTCTATGGGAGGTGGCCACACTGTCTGTCCCCTGTAGTTATGAAGTATGAAGGAGATGGCCAAGGTAAGCTTCTACTAAGGCTGGTGGAGAGAGGTGTCCTTGCAGGGTACAGGATCAGCTCAGCAAATCTCATGCCCTTGTTCACACTGGCAGACCACATGCCTAGAGAAGAAACTTACTCTGCAAACCACAAAAGTTTTTCTCTTTTATTGAGACTTTAGGGTCTTGAGTAGTACAAAGAAGATCCCACTAACTCTCCTGGATTTCCTTTTTGGAGTTTTCTGGAAAGAGAAATGTATTCCTGAATAGTCCCTGGGAAGTTAGGAAGAGTGTTCAGACTTTGATCGTCCTCTTAAGAGGGGAAAGAAAGTAGGCAGAAAAGTGTATGCAATGCTGAAGAAAGGAGTGAAAAGGGGGGAAGAAGAGGCTCTGGTGAGGAGAGAACAAGGAGAGGTGAGGAGTGGAAGGGATGGAAAGCTGAGAACAAAGGGGAGAAACCCTAAGCATTTGAAAGAGCAGGTAAATGAGGAAAGGAGTGCAGATGGGGATGAGATGAGGAGCAGTGCCTTAAGAGAGACATTTAACAAAGGGAAGAAAAGGGAAGTCTTAGCAATGCATTAAATAGGGAAGAAATGGGGAACAAGGAGCTAAAGAAAGACACAATCAGAAAGAGAAGACTTCCTTGCAGAGAAAGAGAGATGAGAGCCGGCTGACTCTAAAGAGGGAAAAGTACTAGAGTCTAAGAAATACATTAAATACATTACAAGCTTGACATACAAAAGAGGCACAGAGAGCAAAGGAAAATGAAGCAGAAAAAGATAGCAGGTGGGAAACAGAGGGAAACAGAGCAAGTAAAACAGTCTAAAATACTGAATGTAAAAGTTGGATTTATATAACTTATTGCTGAGCTCATTTCTCTCTTTAGACCTCTTCAGTATGAAATGAAACATATGTACGGTCTGGCATTGCGGTTAATATCCCTTCCTTCAAATCCGCTTTTAATGGGTACAGATAATAAAGCTGGTAACAGTTTAAGAGCAAATGCCATTAGAAATGATGACCTGTAATCCACTGTAAACTCTTACCCTCTGCTTACACAAACAGACCTGGATGCTTGAAGTGAGAAGAAGCTTGTCTTTCTTTCCATGCAGAGATCCTCAATCTTCTGGCCACTTTTAAGTTCTCAGAGGACAAATTGTTTAAACACTATGCTGCAAGATCTACCTGAAAAAGGAATAATTTTTCTCAGTTCTCACTATTTGAGATGTAGAAGTCTATTCTGTTTACTATCACTGAATGTCATACGGAGAACGACTGAACACTGAGCAATTTTGCAGAGGGTAATTTATTTTTTAGGTGAAAAGACTTGAAAGACCTGCTTGCTGGCAGCACAACCTCTCACCAGCTCCCTGGAAGGCTCCTTGCTCCAGCCTGGCATGAACAGAACAGGAGGCCGTACGCTGTTCTGTGCCAAGGAAGAAATAAGCCAAATGCTTCAAACTACCTAATGCTGTCAGAGCAGGCACAGTCCTGGGCATCACAGAGGCAGAGAGTGTGGCACTTAGCTTCTCATATTTGTGCTGATGCAAAACTCAGAGCTTTTTAGTCAGTAGTACTTCAGTACTCCTCTCAAGCTCACCAGACTGCTGCAGCTCCTTATGCAGTAACAGAATGTAGTGCTGCATGGCTTGACAACGTTGCCCTTCCAAAATCAACTCTCTTACAGGTGCCCTACCCCCTTTCCTTCTCCCTTTACCCATTTTAAAGCCATCAGCTGCAGCTCACTTCCCCTTTTCTCATCAGAATACAGGCACATGGCCTCTCTGCCCTCACCGCGTGTGCTGCAGTGAAGACCCAATTAAAAGTCTAATTTTAATATTTTAACCATCACTGCACTTGTGAGACAATGGCAAAAGACTGTAACAAGGATGGACAAAAGACACACAAACTCATAAAAACTGATGATGAATCATTGTTTGAAGGGTGAGTCATGCCTGAGTGCATGCATATGTCAAGCATGAGACTGGCATAGCTTCACTTGATTAACCCAAATCTGCTTTAAGACTTCTCTTGCAGCTATGCTTTTAAGGGAACAGTAACACACCACAGTTGCTTGTACAGTGATTTTATTGCCTGTTTACTTCTATCAAGATTTAATTGGACCCCAGCATTCCAGGTGAGACACCCATTCTCACCTCTAGTACCAAGATAGGGTCAGCTCCAATTTAGATAGATCCTCCAGCACAGTGTTTGAACCATTTGTCTTTATTTGTCTTTCTCAACAGAAATCTGTATAGTCTGCTTGTAAAATTTGCTGGAGAGGGGAATTCACATCATCCAAAAGCAGAGCATCCCCAGTCTAGCACTGTAGATCCAGGCCACTCATGGTCATCACTAGATTAACAAGGAGGACCATCACCCTCATTTATGCAGTTCCATGATAACACATGACTGTGCTGTTTTGCCAGCCATGTTACCTTTGGAGCAGGTCCAAAGAAGGGCAACGAGTCCTGTGAAGGACTTGGAGAACAGGCCTTAAGAGGAGAGATTGAAGAAACTGTGGCTGTTTAGTCCGGGGAAAAGGAGGCTGAGGGGAGACCTTATTGCTTTCTTCTAATAGATAAAACGTGCTTACAGCGAGAGTGGGGTTGGTCTCTTCGCACTGGTGACAGGTGACAGGACGAGGGGAAATGGCTTCAAGTTGTGCCGGGGTAAGTTTAGATTGAATATCAGGAAACACTTCTTTACAGAAAGGGTTGTTAAGCACTGGAATAGGCTCCCCAGGGAGGTGGCTGAGTCACCATCCCTGGATGTGTTTAAGCACCGTTTGGATGCGGTGCTCAGGGATGTGATTTAGCGGAGGGTTGTTAGAGTGAGGGTAGTATGGTTAGACTGTGGTTGGACTCGATGATCTTTGAGGTTTTTTCCAACCTGAGTGATTCTATGATTCTATGATTGATTTTATCTCCCAGGTCCTCTTTGCCAGTGAAGGGTGACTGCACATCAAGCAGGGCTTGCGTCTGCATGGAGGTCTCTGCTGGCCGTCCACCACTGGCCGGTGCTGCAGCCAGGGATGAGGCAGGGACGCGTGGCCCCACTGGCAGCAGTGCAGACTTGGGTCAGCATGGAGCGATGGAGAAGCTGAGCCCCAGGCAGCAACCTGTCATCTAGCATCTCCGGTTGTGGGTTGACAAGTGCTTTCAGCTCACACGAGGCAGCAATGACGCACAGCAAGGTGATGGTGGGACTGCAGCTGGGCTGCCCAGAATGCCCCAAGGTGAGTCATCCCCTACAGGCTTGGTTCTGCTCCATAGTGCATGGTGAGGGTGATCAGCTGCCAGAAGTGCTGGTGCTAGCGGAGATACCTTCCCACATGGCCTTTAGAGATGGGCAGAGTGCCCTGCTGTCCCCACACATTTGTAGGATGCTGCAATCAACCGTCACAAGATCAATTTCACAACTGTAGAAACTGTGTACCATCTTTACATAGAGGGCATACAGTTATATGTCAAAATGCATTCATTTATTGCACAGAAAGGCACTTGCATATTATTAGCTAAGGGTCATGGGCCTTTTTCTTCATTGATGTGCAGGATTTGGGTTTTGCACAGTAGTGGAGGTGGTGTAGTTCTTTTAGAGAGGGATCTAACACTGGTAAATGTATCAAAATTTGCTATGCAGCCAGGTGGTCTGGAGAAACTCAGCTCACATCCCCTGATTCCTAGTCAAGTGCTGAGCTGCATGAACACAGAGGTAACACTGTGTAACACTTGCAAGCATTTAGCCATTAACAAACAGCTGCCTAGCAATCTCTTTATGAGATTTATTTCTCTTATGGTTTTGTCAAGGAAACAGTAGTTGTTGGTAACATTCAGAAGCTCAGAGGTGCTATTTAATACTCAGGACAATGAGCAAGCTGAAAAACCTCTGTAAAAAAATAAGACTATGTGGTCATTTGACTTCTTTTGTCATTTTACAAATCATATGTGCCCAGGGTTTTTCACTCTGGGACTGTTTATTTGTAAATAACATCAGGCTTTAAGAAAACTTTGAGCTTTATTTTATGCAAACAATTCTATTTTAACAGGTATTTTACATAGCATTCAGGCTGTGGGTTGCAGCAACATCACTCATCTCCCTGCAGGCAAAACTCTGTTGTGTTTTGACAGTCATTCCTGATGCTTTTTCCTTTTGCAAAGAAGATGTACCCAAGATAAGAGCTGGGACAGCCGCAGGGGGCAAAAACTAGAGCGCATATAGCAGAACACAAAATGATGAGGATTTATGCTTTTCCTCCGTCCAAGCACAGTAGGATCATCTACCTGCAAAAGGATAAGCTAGGCAGCCGGTGTCAAGGTCTCTCTACCATCTAAACACTTCTGTTTTTCTCAAAATGAAAGCACTGCCTGCAACCCTGTGCCTGTAGGAAAACTACTCCTGACAGCTGAGTGCTGTGGTAGTGAGCTGCAGCATGGCGTTTTCTGATTCCTTTTGGAGGGGAGAAAGGGCAGACTAGAAAAATAACACTGGAAAATTTATTCCAGAACATCTGAAGTAGCTCCATCAATTTCACCTGTGCAATTCTAGCAGCTGCACCCTCCCACTGACTGCTTGAAGGTAGAAAACCGTGCTGAATCTCTGCTGCAGCATACAATTTTGCCTTAATTTTGGCTCACCTCCACAGAGCACCCCTATGAAACAATTCCCACAGGCTCTGCAGGCAGCACACAGCTGAACGCCATGTTAAATTAGCTCTTTCATTCCATGCAGCACGGTAGCATTGGCAGAAAGGAGGATATGTAAAAGCAAATCAAATGAGTGGAGGCAGATTTTGAGCTGCAAACTTCCTCACTGTGTTGTGGCATCCCTAAAAGAGGTGGATGCTTCCTGTGAGGGAAAGATGGGATTTGGAACCACAGTTATCCATTTATTCTCAATATGAGAAAAAGAAAAAAAAATAAAAAATCCCTGCTAAGTTGAGCTCATGTATTTAGCAATGGCACTGATCTTATTTTAAAATTTGGAAGATGCATGTTGTTGTTGTTGTTGTTGTTTTATGATTGCTACTCCATCCTATGAATGCTTCTTTGCTGCTTTTATTTCCCTTTGTAGCAATCCTGCTGCATTTGGAAACTTCCTCAAATGTTCCTGTGTGGTGTGGGTCTACTGATAAAATCTAGTTTCTATCCGAGCAAACTTTTATTCTCTTCAAAAATAATCCAGATTCAGTAGGATCCATAGAATCATGAAACATCCCAAGTGGTAGGGAGCCACAAAGACCACCAAGTCCAGCTCCTGGTTCCACACAGTACCATCTAAAATCCAAACCCTATGTCTGACAGTGGTGTCCAAACACTTCTTGAACTCCAGCGCTTGGGTCCATACCCACAGCCCTGTGCATCCCGTTCCGTGCCCACCGCCCTGTGGTGCAGCCCCTTTCCCTGACCCCCAGCTGCCCTCCCCTGACAGCTCCACGCCGTTCCCTCGCCCTGTCGCTGTCACACAGAGCGGAGCTCAGCGCTGCCCCTCCGCTCCCTGTGAGGAGCTGCAGCCGCCACCAGGCCTCCCCTCAGCTCCTCTGCTCTGCGCTGAGCACAACGAGGGGCCTCAGCCGCTCCTCACATGTCTTCCCTTCTAGTGCCTCCACCATCTTTGTAGCCTGGCAGTGCTGGGCCAGAGCACACCAGGGTACAGCCGGACCTTTTGGCTGCCAGGGCACAACCTGATGTAACCCCATTTACTACAACCCTTTGAGCTCAGCCGTCAGCTGGTTGTTCATTCATCACATTATGTTTTTGTCTATCGGTATGCTCGATATTTTGTCCAGAAGGGTACTATTGGAAACAATATTGAAAACTTTGCTTTCAATAATATATAATAAAATAAATTTTGTTACAAAACAATTATGTCTACTGGTTTTCTTAGTGAACTAAGTGGGTAACTCTGTTATAAAATGAAATTAAGTTCATTAAACAGGACTTTCCCTTGTCTTTCAGGTGTTTTACAACAACTCCCAGAATAATCTCCTTGGGACGAGGAGCTATGAGATATGGTTTAGAAGCTTGTGGTAGCAATGGTAATGGGGTGGACAGTTAGACTAGATGATCTTGCAGGTCCTTTCCAACATTGTGATTCTATGATTCTATGATACTTTTACTAGGCACTGAAATGAAACTGACAGGCCTGTAATTAACAGGTTAATAATAGCAATAATAATAATAATAGTTGCCCACTATAGCGCCTCAAATGTATGCTTTTTCCTCCTGCAAGCCTTTGAGTTGTGAATAAAGAGCAATCTTTAGGCACATCCTGAGGACACTCGTCTGCATGATCAAACAGCCCCATATCTGACAGAACGGTGTCAGTTCAGCTGAGGAGACAGCCGCACTCCGTAAGCTGACAGCAGCAAAAGGAAGGGGTTGTGGCAGGTCACTGCTTTCACAGAGAGACAAGGACTTCTGGAGTGCCACAAATCCCGATGCATTCCCTCCAAACATCACATTCCTGGGTTAACCTTCCAAAACATGCATGGCTGGATATGTGCAGACCTGCCTAGACTGTGCTTGCCGCTGTATGGAGTGATGGCAGGAAGGAGGAAGGAGGAAATACCCTGGCGATGTCAGCCGTGCTTCCCAGCCACTGCAGTCCTCAGCTGACCCTGGCAGGCAGACACTGCGAGAGTTACACTGGATTACAAATCCCCGCTGCTCTTAATCCAGGAGCAGACAAGGAACACTGGGTGCCCACACGCCGGGGACCACCTACATTTATAGTTTTGTTGGACTGGGTGCTTATTTATATACTCCTCTCCAATTCTGTTTGCCTTTCTTTAATCCCGGCAAATCCTTGCTGTATTGTTATGGCAATAACATTGGTGATTTTGAAAGTGGGACTGTCTCACCACTTGATTCTTATGTTTTTATATTCTCCTGGGTGGCTGGGGTTGTCCCAGGAAACTCCTCTGTCCATCAAGGGCTGGAGATGTGTTTGCTTGGCTTGAATATTAATGGAAGTTGATAGCTCTTACCTCTTCTTTTTCAGAGGGAGGTGACACACTGGAACAGGTTGCCCAAGGAAGTTGTTGGGAAAGGAGACTGATCTCATTTACCTGGACTTGGGCAAGGCCTTTGACATGGTTCCCCACCACATCCTTATCTCCAAATTGGAGAGATGTGGATTTGGTGGGTGGACCACTTGATGGATAAGAAACTGGTTGAAAGTCCGCAGACAGAGGGTGGTCATCAATGGCTCAATGTCCAGGTGGAGGCCGGTAATGAGGGTGTCCCCCAGGAGTCTGTCTTGGGACCGGTGCTCTTTAACATCTTTATCAATTACATCGATGATGGAATCGAGTGCACCCTCAGCAAATTTGCTGACGACACCAAGCTGAGTGGTGTGGTCGACACGGTGGAAGGAAGGGATGCCATTCAGAGGGACCTCGAGAGGCTAGAAAGGTGGGCCCAGGTGAACCTGATGAGGTTCAACACGGCAAAGTGCAGAGTTTTGCACTTGGACTGGAGGAATCCCAGGCATCCATACAGACTGGAAGGAGTGGTCCTTGAGAGCAGCCCTGTGGAGAACGACCTGGGGGTCTTGATTGATGAAAAACTTAACATGAGCCAGCAGTGTGCCCTTGCAGCTCGGAAAGCAAAATGGTATCCTGGGCTCCATCAAAAGAGGGGTGGCCAGCAGGGACAGGAAGGTGATTGTTCCCCTCTACTCTGCTCTTGTGAGGCCCCATCTGGAATACTGTGTCCAGATCTGGAGCCCCCAGTACAAAAAAGACAGGGAGCTGTTGGAGAGGGTCCAGAGGAGGGCCACGAAGATGATCAGGGGACTGGAGCACCTCCCATACGAAGAGAGGCTGAGGGAGCTGGGCTTGTACAGCCTGAAGAAAAGAAGGCTGTGGGGTGACCTCACTGCAGCCTTTCAGTACCTAAAGGGAGCCTACAGTGGGGATGGGAATCAACTCTTTGAAAGGGTAGATAACTGCAGGATGAGGGGAAATGATTTTAAGTTGAGGGAGGGAAGATTTAGGTTGGATGTCAGGGGGAAATTCTTTACAGAGAGAGTGATAAGTTGCTGGAACAGGCTGCCCAGAGAGGTTGTGGATGCCCCGTCCCTGGAAGTGTTCAAGGCCAGACTGGATGGGGCCCTGGGCAGCCTGGTCTAGTATTAAATGGGGAGGCTGGTGGCCCTGCATGTGGCAGGGGGGTTGGAGATTCATAATCTTTGAGATCCCTTCCAACCCTGGCCATTCTGTGATTCTGTGATTCTGTTGTGGATGCCCCAACCCTGGAGGCATTCAAGGCCAGGCTGGATGTGGCTCTGGGCAGCCTGGTCTGGTGGTTGGCAACCCTGCACATAGCAGGGGGGTTGAAACTAGATGATTATTGTCCTTTTAAACCCAGGCCATTCTATGATTCTATGATTCTCCTTCCTTAGAGGGTCCTTCCTTACACCCTCATCACTTTTCCTTTTTGGGTCTGTCTGGGAATTCTTACCAGTTATGCACAGTGCATCCTTTGAACATTTTGTATTGGATTGTAGGATGCATTTCTCCTTGCCAGCACCGGAATCTGTATTTTCTATGTTTAGCCTTCTAGGGAAAAGTATTTATACTATCTACATCAATTTCCTGCCAGTAGCTTGTTTTTCTGCTCATGTTTATTAGACGAACAGATACACCTGGCTGGTTGGATCCCTTGCATGTCACTTCTGCATGCCGGCAGTGCTTCTGTGTAGTATCAGAGCTGTTCAGTGACAGCAACATGGCTCCAGGAGGATACTCCATTCCCTGCACTTGTCCCAGAGTAGACTTGGTCAAGTCAACCAATATGGAGGTAACAGTGCAGTGGCTGGACCTGACCGGCAGGCTGTAGGACTCTAGTTGGACTAGATGACCTTTAAGGGTCCCTTGCAACTCAAACAACTCTATGATTCTGTGAAAATAATAGCATGTTTTTGCTGAATATCAAAGCACATTTCACTTTATGTAAAGTCCGATAAAAAAAATCTAAGATTTATATAATACATATTTATGCTTAGTCCTGTTATTATCCCATAGGGCTTCTTAGAGATCCGTATTGTCAACTTAATGACTATGGAGCTGAATCTGCTCATACATTAAGTCATTGCCAAATATCCATTAAACCAGTTCCTAATTAAATTATTTTCTGAAGTTTTTGATTCCATTCTTAAAAACGTTATCTGAATTTTGTGGGAGATGATCATATCTAAGGCTGCATATTGTTGTTTAGTACCAACACCTAATTTACTGATTAACATCATGTGGAAAAAAACCAACCAAACAAAAAAAAACCCACAAGTGAAATGCTTCTTATTTCTTCAGAGGCCTTTGTTATTCTTCTTGCTTCCTACAGACACTACTGACTGCCTCACACTCATCAGCACACCACACATTTGCTGGAAAGAACAGGAGAGGCCAAGTTTTCCGTGATGAGCTTTGCATTCATTTCCTTGAGAAAGGCCTAATCCATACAGCGTGCATGACCAGGAGTACGACTGTTCAGTTTATTTAAGGATAAGCTCAGGTCTTAACGTCAGCTAGAAATACATAAAGTTGCTTGTTTTTGCTGAGTCCAAGCCTTAATTACTCGGTGCACACTTTGTTCCTTCACTTATCTAAGTCATCCTAACCCTTAACGACCGATCAAAACCTGCGTGCAATAAAAGAATTCGCATTGCTAAAAATACAATGTTAGAAATAATTAAGAGTAACAGAGATGTGTTATCTCCTACAGCAACACGTGAGGCATCAGCCACGCTGATGCTGTGTGAAGTACAGAGTGCAGACATGGGCCCTGTGCATGGCTGCTTGGTGACCACAAGACAGGCCAGGCTCGGTCTGTGGGATATGCCCCTTAAAGAGGTTACAGATCTTGAGATGCTGACAGAAACTTCTGCCAAGGAGTGGCTTTACGTGTTAACACCCCCCGGTTATCAGCAGTAGATAGGGAACAACAAGCCATTCCCTTCCCTCCAAAGGGAATAAAAATCCCTGCAACCTGTAAGATATGGCCACAGAGCCTCACCAATTTGGGAGTAAAATTACTTGATGTCAGGATCACAGACTCCTATGTACTCCCCTCACTGACGTCCAGAGCACAGAGACTGATATTTCAGTCCTTTCTGTCAAATAAAATCAGACCCTGCTTTGCTTAATGCACTGGATATTTAAAACTTATTATTCTTGATCTGCATTTGTGTGTTACAAGAGAAGTAGCCAACTCCAGATGACAGGACAGATGGAGTTTTACAGTGCATAAAAAAATGGGTTCTCAGTAATAAGTCATATGTTACACTTGCACATTCTTCTACACAATTAAGATATTTCCTTTAACAATTAGCAAAAAAAAAAAAAAAAAAAGGAAGAGAATTGGCACCTCAGCGTTTTGACTGAGCTGTAATAAAACTGCAGAGCTGAGGCAGATGAACTTGCATATTCTTCCCACAGGACTCTACCCAGAAAAACAGATTTCAGAAAGCACTGTGAGCTCACTGGGATATGCTACAGCAGAAAATACTCCTCTTTGTGGGTTGGAAATAAGTCTTTTGATAAGGAAAGCTTCTCTGGCTCTCTGGTGCTCATGGCTCTCTTTGAACAGTGCTCTGCTCAGTCAGAGAAACCACTCCAAGGAGATGCCATGGGAAAAGAGCAAAAGATTTCAATGACATGTATATCCTAATTCTCCACCACCTTCCAGCAGTCAGCATTGAATGCAACTTTCACCTTGCAGCCTTCTAGTGTGCCTCAGTGTAGATGGTGTTGGGTAGGAGAGAGGAGTCAGTGATCACCTGACTCAGCACCTGGAGCTGCAACGCAGCAAGGCCTGCAGCCTGAGATCTAGATAACAGCTAAAACTGTTTACACAGGTTACCTAAAGGACTCTGGAAAACACTGAAAGTGGATTTGCAAATCTCACCCAAGGTTGGCTGGCACTACGCTATGCCATAAGCCAAACCATCCTAAATCCATAACTTCTCAAGGAGGACATTTGCTTCCTTTGTGATTACCAGAGCCACAGTATTCCATCTCCACTTTGAAAAAGAAAAAGAAGAAAAAAAAAAAGAAAAAAAATAGAAAAGTTTACTAAAATACCTTTCATCTCCTTACTAACTCCAGTGATTATTCAGAAAGGAGAGTTGTTGCCTGCGTACTTTCAGGTGGAAGATTTTTACTTAGATATTGCATCATCTAGAGTGTGATATTGCAGAGGCTGAAGCCAGTGGAGGTTGTATTATTAACCAAAGGAGCCAGGTCAGATCCCAGACATGAAATCATGTCACCAGAATTGTAATTGCTAATGCCCTCACTGACTAGAAGGAGCAGTCGTGCACTTTGATGAAGTGTTCCACGATCTACTTTATGCCCCTGCCAGCCACAACAGAATTAGTAAGAACGTTACCTGCTGCTGGGTCACATTAGCAGGCAGCACAGCAAATGAAAACACATCTCATCTCCTCCACCTTGTCCTTCCTGAATCTCTGCTGAAAATGTCCTGTGCTCAGTGCCAGTTCTTCCTCTTGAGCATTCACAGAAGCAGCTGTGGCAGCCCCAGGGAGCCCTGTAGAGTCTTTGCTGGCAATCTCTAGTCCTTGAACAGTGCCCACTTCATCTGTAGATCCCAGTGGGTGAAGCCTATGGTCCAGCATGTATATTTCTGGTTGTCCAGTGACAGATCATTCTCAGCGTCATGATGACCACAGGAGTAGAAAACTTTTCTTGGGCACCATTCCCATAACACAGCTCCAAGCTCAGCTGAGTGCTATATTCATCTCCCTGCTGGTGGGTTGGGAGCAGGCTAGCAAGGCAAATCAAGGGCCCTCAGCTTCCCAGAGATCCTCAGCAGCACCAAGGTCTGAGCCTTCTGCTCTTTCCATTAAGCCCATACATAAGCAACACCAGAACATTGTGATTTTCTTACAGTTTCCACTGTTATTTAAGGCTTAATCATGCTCTGTGATTACAGGAGGTTTGGTCATTTCCTCCTTATTATTCTTTCATAAAGTAACAGATATCAAGTGCTGTCAGACTCATCCTGATATCAGTGGGTGGGTAATGATCCCCACAAATGTATCCCCCAGTCTGAGTTGTAAAGGGGCCAGTAAACTACAAAGCAGATTGCAGGGGAGGACAGGGAAGGAACCACAGAGAGAAATGAGCTCCCAGAGCAGGCAGGGTCCCTTTCTGAGACACTAACACAATGGCTCAGTCCTGTACCTGCCTTCTCATGCAAATCTTGTAGCACAACTGAATCTGCAGGATAATGCTAGTGAATTGTGCACAAAGGAAGGAGGCAGCTCTTGCAGTGTACTCTTCTGTGGGGTTGAATATGGAATTTGAAGCAATCAGCTGCTTGTTCTCGTATGATCTCAACTAACTGTAGGGGAGAAGTATGAAAGATTTGGGGAAAAAAAAAGAAAAAAAGGATCTATATTTTTTATTGAATTTTCGCCTTACATTTTTTTTTCTGAAAGAGTCCTCTGTTAGGAATCTCTTCATTTAGAAACTACATATTTTCTTGCAAACTAGTATTTTAATTGTGGTCAATTTGAGCTGACAGCAGAAATCCTTTTCAGTTTATATGAGTTATCAGGGGCAATTTTATGAGCTATTCTATTGAATGTGTGGCTTCCCATGGCCTTGACTGACTGCTTTATCTAACTGAATCATACCCAGATTTCCTGCAGTCTCTGAATGTATTTGTGGAACTTGTAGGGTATGAATGTTGTTAGCTGGACATTAGAAGCTAAGACATATAGAAGGACCTGTTTGTTTCTTTCCTTGTCATTATCTGTTTGGTTTTTTAAACAGTAACTAAATATCCTGTCCAGCATTAAGCATTTTTAGTTTACTTTTTAGTATCATTATGAATTTTTTCATTTATTTTTATCTATTTTGTGTAGTGTCATGAATACCTGAGGAAGACTGAGAACTGAAGATAGATCCTGAGCTTAATGAATCCTCTCATTGAGAGCAACTGAAATCTTCACATTATTACTTTTTTTTTTTTTTTAACATGTAAACATTATTGTTTACATGTAAAAATGACAGGATCATGCTGACAGTAAGCTGAACCTCAGAAGAAAGCATAAGCAGCCACACAATAGATCACTATGGAAAGACCTACCAGAGGAAAACTCTCTTTCTAATTCCAGGGCATGGTTATTTATCTCATATGCTAAACTTTGAGGAGCTCTGTTCCTTGTATAGTTTATCAAGTCATTTCACTCAGACATTCTCATCGTGTACATGTGCTTTAAATCCCTTTTGAAACATGCATGTTTATATATCCTTCTCTTTTTACACCATGCTTTGTTCCCAGTGTCTGCAGCACTCTGTGGTACTGGGCTCCTCATGAACTGTGAGACCAGGATGCCTCCCCTTTTACAGGGGGACTCTGACTCCCTGGCACACTTCTGCAAGTTTATGACAATGTCACACGTTCACTGAACTTTAACAGTGTCCTGTGACTTGCCAACAAGTTCTTCGGTAGTCATAAACAAAGAAGTAGATAACACTGCTAGGGAGAATAAATGAAACCTGAACCATAGTTTAATCCAAAGTCCTTTTTCCAGGAACCATGCTTCTCCCATTTAGAAGGTGATGAGAAATGAATTACTTTTTGACAGATCTTTTTTGTTATTTCAAATCGAACGAATCGGTCCTTAACTGGTCAGTTGCTGTTAGGAAATCAGTATTTGGAAAGAACTGTGTAACACTTTGTCTAATGAACCACATCTTAAGTTTATACGCTCTGCCTACATCCAACAGATTTTTCACTGTAGTAAATGTGCCACTCCATAAACAAAGCTGTAGTGGATGAAAAAGGAATAAAGATCCATGAACTTTGCTGTAGTGCTGAGGGGAATATTGATAGGGCAGTAAAGAGCCAAAATATGAATTTATCTTGCACTTCCTTGACACTGACACACTCACACATATACACAAAGGAAAATCATCTCTGTAACCTCTGCTTGACAATGATAATATGATAGTAATAGCCACGAGAACAAAAATGGACATAATTACAGAAGCAAGGTTATCCTCAGTTATAGCTCTATCAGAAATTCTTCCAGGTATTTTCTACCTTAATTCAGCTCTGGAGCCTAATTCTCTTTGTAATTAGCAATTACAGTGCATATTGAAAAAGCACATAGAGGAGGCAAATTGATGTAAAATTTATGTGCATCATTCACGCCAAGTTCCTTGCAACCTACTATTTCTGTTTTTCCTTTTTGTAAAATGGACAAGCAAGTCTACTTTAAAGAAAATTACTCCTTGGCAACAGTGACCTGAGAGGTCTGCAAGTCTGCATAGCAAGCAGTCTCGGCAGCTTGATTAGTTGTTGTAAGAACAGGTCTGAAACATTCAATCCATAGAATGTGTTATGATTTCTGTTGAGAAATTTTGTCTTCAGTGTTCCTGAGGAATGAACTAAAGTGAGAGGCGGGCAACTGCAAGTCACTCATTAGTATCCACAACATGGTTTAATCCTTGTTAGAGGAGAATAACAAATGTAGAAGGGTTCCTTTTTCCCCCCACATGGGAAATGTGATTCTAGAGTGTATTTTTCAGCCTGCTCAGAAGCATGCAAAAATAATGTTCATTAATTTTAGGGAAGATACAGATGCTGCATAAGAAAAGGATATAGCAATGATCATTGATTCTGGCAGAAGACTTCAGGAGCTCCCTTTGAAGTCTGACAACAGGAATCTGTGCCAAGATTTATGCCAGGCTTTAATCTGTGACAATTAAATTAGGGGATAATGAAGGAAGATGGTGCTATCTTTACTCTTGGTTGAATTAATGATTTTTGAGTTGTGGGAATTGCTTACCTCTCTGGCTGGCAGTTACAGAACTTCTGTTCCATCCGATTGTGACTATAAACTCAGATTTCTAGCCCTGGAACTACTTGTAATTCTTCTTTCCTGTGACTCTGCTGCTATTTCCTGGGACTGACAAGTGTGTACACTGTTAATGCTACTGGGACAAGCATTACAGTAGCTAATCCAAGAATGCACGGAAGGGATGCAAACGCCTATTATCTCAGACTAGGCACTTGGCTGGCCAGGCAGTGCAGCTGGATGCTGAGGGGGATGCTTTCTGTGGTGGGGACAGAGCTGCTGTGGGATGCGGGCAGCACAGTTTCACCACCTTCCATCCCTAGGCTGCCTTGCTGCTCCTTCCTCCATCACAGCCCTGCACACTGAGCCTGGCTCCTGGCTACAGCCACCCACAGTTGGTGCCCGCACATCCCTGCAGACTGTACTGTTCCTGTGGCTGGACCAGGCTCACGTGACCTGTTACAAAACCATGTTATTGTCTGGCTTAAAAATGACATAGTTTAAAAATGCCCCAGAGCAGCTCAAAATTTTTCTTCTGGAGAACTCTTCAAATAAGATTTATGATGCTCATATTTAAAAATCATGCAGTTTAATAAAAAAGAAATGACTGTTTTCTTCGGCTACAGCAAGATAACATATTGCCAGAGGTAGAAAAATAATAGTAATTTGGAGATTATTAATATTTGTCCTCCATTTTTTACTTAGAACATTTTGTCGTTTCCCAAGGCCTTTCCTTTGGCCCTCAGGAAATATTTGTTTATCGTTAGAGTCAGTATTTAAAATGCATGATATGGCAGTTAATGTTTGTATCCATGGTACAGCAAAGAATATACTGTGTTGTTCTTTGGTTGACCAAACAATCTCCAACTGAAATGGACCGTGAGCCCTGAAATTTCTGAGGAGGAGGTGAATTTGCAAACTGTCAGGAGTTTTGTTTCCAAAGAGCCTGTTTTACTTCAGCTACTAGGAAAAATATGCTTATTTTTCATAAATTCTTCTAACTATGGAAGAAACCCACGGCGTTCCTCCCTGAATATAGAATGACAAGATACATAAACATGGGAAAGAGAGAGCTGCATTACCTCAAGATGAATTGCTACTGGGGGAGGGAGACACACACCACCGTGGCTTTTTAAGCTCCAAATTTGGAAATGCACTAACCTTTATTAATCTTCCAACATATTTTATATGTTTTGCTCCAGCCATGCCCTGTCTAGGCAGGATACATCTGCTGTAACTCACATGTCTGAACGTCAAACATCTAAGTCTGACTTAGTCACCCAAGCTCCCTTTATAGTCAGAGGACAGAGGCCAGCACCTGCAGAGGGCTGTATGTCTCATCCCCATGCAAGGTCAGATCTGCTGCCCTCAGGTAGTGCCTGGCTCTAGCCACTGACTCTAAAAGAAAACCCCCAGTGACTGATGTGATCTTAGATCTCTCTGAGCCCCCCACATTAAGTGTGATGACTCTATGCTCAAACAGAAGTGCCTCCACAGTGTTGTTGAGAATACTCACGTGCATTTACAGAATAGAAGGTTTCAGGCTGGCTCCAGTAAAAAACAGATTAGGTGTGTGTCATGCACCTGATGTATAGGAGTGACTTCTCTTGCCAAGTCTATCGTATGATATTTACTTGGGTTTCTGTGAGACTTCAAAGGCTCTAATGGATGCCAAACTTCTTGTGTTTTGATTAGATTGAGTGGTGCAGAGCCCTTATGGGGATGCTGCAGGTTTGCTCTGAAAAGAAAGCAGGAATTGCACTTTTCTCTGTATTACTTACTAAGGCTATCTGGCAAGGTAGACTGCCTGCCTTGTTATTTGCAATTCACTTTCAACCAGAAGCCAAAACAAAAAGGAGGCAGAGAGTTAGCCTGAAAAAGCAGTTGTCATGGTGTAGGCAGACATTTTAAGTACACACATTTGAGTCACATAACCGTTTTGAATTTGTTGGGATTCACATTGCAGCTGAAGTTGTATGTCATGGCACTTTGCTGCTCTATGCCTTGTGCCCTAACAGAAAATGAGAATTATTGTCTTTGGTAATATGAAAGATGTTCATAAAATTTCTTCCTTTCTTCCACCTAATTTACTAGAACTACTCAGTTGTTTAGCAGGTTATTCTACTTTACTCCTACTGTACTTTTCTGTTTTGGACCTATCTGCTGGCCTTTGTGTTTTCAACTCTCTCTTGGGTGGTTTGATAGCAGGAGATAGCCACCTCAGTTTTACCTGGAGAAAAGCTTTTTCTACATGGTGAGACTGTGCTTTGGATGTTACGAATAAGTGACTATATTTGCCTTTTAGCTTAACCTGAGTTAAATGTGATTTCAGGTAACTGGATAACAAGTCATTCTTTCCCCAAGGATGTGGTCAATCTGTGAACAAGGACCTGGCTTGGATGACAGGTCACTCCTGATATCTTTTTCTTTACCATCTCAAATGATGAGCGTCTGTGTGGGGTATCGGTTCAAACCACAGCGGTGAAGCATGTTGTAATCAATATGATGGCCCAGGGTGGAATTTCAGTCTTTCTCTTTGACTTTTTTATAAACTTAGTCAGTTGAAAATACACACTGTAGAGAAAGAATATCAATAGGGTTCAGCATCAAGCAACCAAATGTTCGTTAGAATTATGATCCCTGTGGAAACTTAATTTGGATTCTCTGTAAGTATGTCAGGCAATAATGTTTGTAATTATGTGATCAGCCACTGTAACCTCCCTGAGCAATATGTCTGTGATCACTTCACCAGGTTACTGTGAATATTAACTTGCTTGTACTATAGACACTGTAAGAATATCACAAGCAAATTTGTACACCAAACTTCAAACTGGAGTTTGAAAAATGTTCACTAAATCAGAAAAGGATCTGCCCACTGAATAAGGGGAAAATTCAGGAAAAAAAAAGAAAAGGTATGCAATCATATATAACACTATATCATGTTTAGTATATCCTGTTGACTTTTTAATATACAACTTTGTCATATCTCTTTTAAGGGAGACACACTGAGAGTAATCAGGAATTATCTAATTTTGGACTGCTCGAGTTTGCAAAGGCAGTAATAGTGGTATAACATAGTTTATAAGCTGTGTAAAATGTACGTTTATGTGCATGTTACCCAAATTGATGTACATCACACATGGATCTGTACCTCACGGGCACACATACACATTCACTTACAACTTTGGGTGCCGAATTCTGTGTCAAGAAAGTCCCGGTCTCTTTTCCAGCATGTTACAGCTTGCATGAGTCCTAGTCACCTCTTTACATGTACATCCATCAAAGACAAAATTCTTTCAAACCTCTATTGTCACAAGATGTATACGTCGTATTTTACTGGTTTATCACTACTGGAATCATATCACGAAGAGGCCTTTCAAGACCTTTTCAACCACCAAACAATTGATGCAAAACATATCCCAATCTTTTTATACACTGGGATAGTTAACTATAGACTCAAGACCAGATCTTCTGTGGATGTAAGTCAGCATAGTCACCACTAAATTCAGCTGAGCAGAAGTGGCTTGTGAATTTATCATAGGAACTATAGGAAAATTTTCATTGGAAGGAACCTCTTTCAGGAACCTCAGGTTCAAGCTCCTGCTCGAAGTATGGCTAGCCCTAAGGTCAGAACAAGTTGGTCAAGGCTTTTTCCATTTGGATTTTGAAAGCTTCCAAGGACAGAGGTGACACTGCCTTTTGGAACAACTAAGTCCTCATGGGCAGAATCTTCTCTTTAAGTCCAAACTGAACTTCTCTTTTTCTACATGAGTTCACCGTCTCTCACCTTCCTGCTGTGTAAGGCCTTGATGAGTCCGGCTCCATCTTCCTGATGGCACACCTGGATGCTGGGGGCTTTTCGTTCCTTCTGAACCACTTCTCCTCCAGGCTGGGTAAGAGCAGCTCCCTCCTGTGCCTCCTGTGCCTCGTGCTCCATGGGCTGTCTCCCTCTGCTTCATCTCTGGAAGGTGAGAAAATCACCTCTTTCCTCCTCTGAGCCCCTAGGCATCCCACTGACATTAGGGTGTTTTGAAAGATGGATCTCACAACAAGTGAATCTGTTCTCTACACTTGTGCTTGTAATTCTCCACAGGCATTAAAAGTTTTGTTTTGTATTGTTTTTAATGATAATACTGCCTTTGTCTCCCCTTCACTTGAGAGTGAGAGAGATAGGCTGGATTGCGTTATCTCTTGCCCTCAGCTTGGTGCACTGATCTGCAGTGTCATTTTTCAAACAAAGCTGAAAGGCTTGCTTTATCCGGGCGATTTTGATTTCTTACTTTACCCACTCCCACCTCCCTCCTCCCTGCAACGAGATGAAAACATCAATATCTGTTTTGGGCTCCCAAGGTATGACACAATGTCAATGGAATTTGTTTTTAATCTGGATGACTAACAGTTATCTGACAATTCAAGTAATATTTCTCCACATCCATCCATCAAGCCCCAGTGAACTTACAGGGGGAGACAGCATCAGACCTGGCAACCAAACAAGCCCGTTAACACCCTGAGATTGTAACTCTAAGTCCTCGTGATACAATTTTCCCCCAGCCTATCCTGCGCTGCCCTTTTCATTTTTTATTCATGTAAAATTACAACTCTTGCGCTTGAAAGTTGTCCTCTTCATTTATGAGGCCGTTTCCTACAGCGAGTCAGGTCAGGCAAGCTATTATTAGGAGCATGTTTATTTATAACAAGCAGTTTAGGATCCAGTGCCACACAGGGACAGGCTGCACGTTCCTGGAGGACGGTGGCAGGCTGGCAGTGCCAGCACAAGTTCACGCTGCAGGCATGGGGCTCCCAGCCATGCTGTGCCACGGGCAGCTTGCTGTCTGTATGGAAAGAGATGGCGAGAATGAAACAGGGACAGCTGGAGCGGGGTGACGTGGGCAGTGCAGGATGACAGCGTGCTGGCAGGGCTCACAGGGCTTAGAGCAATAACCAAAAGCAAGGTCCTGCTGCCATTTATTCCTTTTTTTCACCTCTTAACCTTTCTTATTTATTGCCCCTTCTCTTTTGTGTTTAATCCGGCTTGCTGTACTACATTCCATGGTACTCTGCAGCACATGCTTGCTGTGTGACTGTGTCACCTTCCAATTTAGCCAGCATGGTGTTGAAGCACTGGGGTCCTGAACCATCTAGGGCACTTCCCAAAGGGAAAGTAGGCAGCTGGGAAAATTTCTACCCTTCCCATTAATTCCAGCACCTCCATTCTCTCCCTCAAATGGCTGAGAAAGTGCTGCTGGGAGTTGGTGAGGAGCTAAGCTATCCCTCTTTTTCCTTCCTTCAACAATTCTCTACGTCTATTAGGAAACGTTTCGTCTCAGAAAGAGTGATGAGACATTGGAACTGGTTGCCCAGGGAGGTGGTGGAGTTCACCATCGTTGGAGGTGGTCAAAACCCATGTGGATGTGGCACTGAGGGACATGGTCAGTGGGTGTGGTGGGGGTGGGCTGATGGTTGGGCTAGGTGATCTGTGAGGTCTTTTCCAACCTCAGTGATTCTATGATTCTACCCACACTTTTCGTCATATCTGTTTACAATTGGTTGACTTCTGTTTATGGTTTTTGAAGACTTCAATATTTAGCATTCCATAATGACATCTGTGCCTTCACATCCATCCCTGTGAGTGGAAAGTTGTGACCATGGCTGTCAGGAGACTGATGTCCAAAGCAGCCAGCATGGAGCTAAATCCCACAGCCCTTATTCAGTTCTTAGCTTGGAAAAAAACACAGTGAAGATAAGGAGGGTTTTAATTGATTGAGGATGTCAGGTTCCAGTAATGAGCATGGCCATCACTCCTAAAATCTGTATTCATGAATTTGCTCAAGAATACCACAGAGGTGTTTCTGACATTTGGCAACATGAATATTTAAGCCTTCCTGTGTTATTTTTGCTAAAGGAATTAGAAATTAGCATGTCATGATCATAATACAGCAGCTGAAAATAAAGGGCCAGATTGTGCCCTCAATCCACACACACGATTCCCACTGATGTCACTGGAAATAGTACGTATGCCTCTGAGGGCAGAATTTGGCCCAGTGTGCCCTTTCTCTCTTTGCAGCATGCACGTTGCACTCACTGCTGCTAGCAGCAGTGCTGTGCAACAAGAGAGGAAAGCACGCCTAAATTATTTAGCGTGCTGATGACCTGCAGTGTTTTCCCTTCCCTTTTTGTAAAGACTGAAACTGTAATTCTTTGTACAGCCAGAGCTGATGCCTTTGCAGAGAGGTTCTGCAAAGAAGGGGGATGAAATGCCTCCATGGGCATGTTCCTGGCAGATGAGTATATTGGACTCTGGACAAAAGGGCTCAACACTTTTCTGGCAGGAGTGACAGAGATGTCACCAGGACTGTCATAGGGTAGGGAGATGGCATGGGTGACCCCCTGGTGTTCATTACAATTATGGGCGATAAACCACTGCATTTTACTTCCCCAGGGCTGGGACCTGATGTTTTTGACACATGCTAAATGTTGTCCTAAAGAAAGGTGGTTTCCTGAGCCAAGGCTTTTAGCAGTAAAGTCTTGTTCTTCATCAGATTTCAGAAGAATTGATGCTTCACTGTATTTATGACTGTTAGAAAAGCCTCTGATAGAAGAATTGCTCAAAAGATAGAGATGGAAATAGTCATTTGAAAAATAGCTGTATTTTTTCCTTAGCTTCCCTCCCCCAAAATATGCAGAAGTAAACCAATCTTGAAAACAGCTTGATTCATCAGCAACAGAGTACTCTCGTGTAGCGCAATCAAAAAAAGGTGTCAGCTGTGACAAGACTGTATGTACTATATGTACGCTTTAAAAGTGAGTGGTGGCAGACATTTTGAGACACCATATTGTGATGTAGCATACTACATAAATAAAAATCTTTGCTGCTGAAGCCAGAGATCTGACTCATCCCCTGACGGAGTCTGAACGACTGCTTTTTCATTGATTTTGTTGATGTCTGCCCCGTTCCAGATGCCCGGAAGGGCAACTTCCAAAGGGTGCTCCTTTGCTCACTGGTCCTGAATGACAGAGCTGAGCTCTCGCTGCCCTTGTTTGCCTATAGCTGCTAAACTGCAGTAAGAGAAACATAACAAATACATTCCAAATGCTCTTTACCCATGAAATTAATTGTTTCAGTCTAATTGCCACAGGAATCAGATGTCACCGTGACTGGGAGAAAATGCAGTCCATGTGAGGGGAGATGGTCTATTAACATATCTTGCTGTTGCATTTGATCCACCCTGTAGAAATCTTGGATATTTGTGAGTGATTATGATTCCTGAGCTTCCACTTTGGGACAGTGGAAAGATGGAGTGGAAAGATCCATGAAAAGATAACCACATGGTATACAATTCTTCTCAAAAGAAGAGTGTATAGACTGCAGCCTCTATCCCAGCAAAGCTAAAGCCCATCACTTGTCACTTCTGTGAGTTTAGGATTTCAGGCACACAAAAAACACACTGGGAAAAAAAAATCCAAATTTTTTGTCCAAAACTATGCCATGCAATCAGTGAGGCCAAAACCGAAAAGCAGCTGCAGCCGACTATGTATCTGCTGGTATAACAAAAAAAGAATTAATGCTGAAAGTAGCAAAAAGAAAACCAGAGCACGGGATTCTGTACACTCTACTTTAGGAATTGAAGATGATAAGAGGCTTTCAGAGCTCCGGAACAGCATTTCTGGCATTACTATTATCATTGAACATTTTGTATGAAGTAGTTACAGCAGACTGGAGGAGAACGGGTCAAGGGTTGCAAATCTTGCTGTCAGTACTGCGGCCCTGCTCCTGCTTCCAGTGAAGAGAAGAGGACATCTCCCGAGGCACATCGGTGAAAATATATGAGTTGACACTTTAAAAATTAAGCCTCCTAGAATTGCTGTGTCGATTATTATCCCAGAGACAGCTTAAGCGATTTGAGCACAGTCACACAGTGAACTGGGGCTGCGCCAGGAATAGAAGACAGGGCTCCCGGTCTCCAGTCCTGCTCTCTTACTCACATCCCCAGATATGCTGTAATCCGTGTGGGGAAGAAAATCCAAAATCAAAGATTGATCTTGCTTCCTAAGGCAGCTGCCTACCACTCTGCAGCACAGATATGGAGTCAAATGTTTCTGCTCTGGCTGAGCCATATAACCCATTGATTTCAAGGGAATAACTCACCTGATGGCTTTTGGCTTCATGGCACTGAACAAATCATTCAAATCCTTAGAGCATCAAAGTTTGTTGGGAGAAGAGTCTGAGTGGTAGTCTGCAATTAATGGCTTGAGCAATTTCAGCTAAATCTATTAGATAAAATTACAATCATGTGCTACTAATGGGTTCTTTACTCATTAGCATGCAGAGGAAAATAACTTTGCTCAAGCTCTCGGTATCACCTGGCTGTGCGGCGCAGAGAGGTTAAATACAGAACAGACCATACTTGTAAGAAGATTAATGCATACAACAGGGATAGCAGCAGGCTTCTGCTGGCTCTAATCTGGCATTTGACTGGGACAGGGAGAGAGGGAAGGAAACTCTAAGCCAGTTAAAGTAGTGGATTATTGATGACAGAGGATTCACTGCTGATAGGGAAGCTGGAGTGAGCAGGCAGCAAGGCTGAAACACAGGGCAGCACGCAAAGCAAAAAGAAGACACTGGATTTAGACACAAGCTGCCTTTCAGTATCGAAAGGGAGGCTATAACAAAAGAGAAGACAGACTTCATAGTAGGGTCTGATGTGAGAGAACAAGGAGAAATGGTTTCAAAGTGTAAGAGGGGAGATTTAGACTGCATATAAGAAAAGAAGTATTTTCCAGTGAGGGTGATAAGGCACCCAGGTTGCCCAGAGAAGTGTTGGCTGCCCCATTCCTGGGCATATCTAAGGTTGGACAGGGCTCTGAGCAACCTGATCAAGCTGCAGGTGTCCCTGCTTGTAGCAGGGGAGTTGGACTACATGACATTTAGGGCCCCTTCTAACCCAAATGATTCTATGGTTCTATGATTCTACGATTTTACAGGAAGGTCTAACACACATGGAAGAAAACTGGTTGGAACAATGATATGAGCTTTCAAAGAGTACAGGACTGAGGAGCAGTAAAATTACATCTTACATACAAAGATTAAAAAAAATCACACCAAGCTCCTTGAAGAGGGATTTGAATTTGGCCAAGTAAATGATCCGAGAAGGGAAAAAGTCTTGCAAGACTTCCCTGCCTTCTTCTGCTCAGATAAGCACTGGGTGGAGAACAGCACTGCAAATCACTAATAATTACAGAAACTCTGGCAAAGGCATCCAAGTAGATAATGTTATCTTGGGAAACAGGCAGCTGGGAGTGGGCTGGGGTTGCACAGACCTTCTGCAGCACAGCTGCTAATCAGGATAACCCCTGACAGTCATTTTTAATGATGGATAATTTGAAAGAAATCAACTTTGTGAAAGTTCTGGAGCAACAATTAGTAGGGACATTTGGTTCTTTTGTTTGCTTGCTCGGCTCTGAGTAGCACTCCAAGGGATCAGGAATAGGTGACAGCTTTGAAGGGAGAAGTGGAAACCAGTTACCTCCACCAGCAAGCAATTTGGCACAGCAGAATGGTAAATTCACAGTTGGGATTAGTTTTCCTGTTATGCCTGATAGATGGGGGGGGGGGGAACTATTAATATAATTTCTTTAGTATGCTTCTAGGCAATAAAATCATTGTACTTCTAGGGTTTCTATCCCGGGGTAGAGTTTGTTAAAACCAGCACTGCTCATACTTCTTTGATTATAAATTTGTTCCTGTATCTTCTTTGTCTGTCTCATAGATCCTGGCGATGCTACAGGTATGACTGAGCTGGCATCTGTCTTCCAAGTTGTTGATATTTTAGTATGAATTTCCATTTGGGGTGTGAATAGGACAACTTGCCTGTAGTGATGTGTTAAAAAATCATACTACAGTGTAGGTCATGATTAAGTCACAGTAAAATTACAGACTGTCTAGAAGAAAATGAGCAATCTCAGCTGTGAATATTGTAGAATGCATTATCTCCCAGATTTATTTATTTATTTTAGTGCTGCCTGTTTAAAATTCTGCAGGGCTCCTTGAGCTGTATATAGGTGCTAATTTAAGTCTGAAAAGGAAAAAAAAAAAGGAAAAAAAAAAAGTATGTTGAATTGTATTTCTGCATAGAATTTGCAAAATGAGATTGGATTTTGATCCGCTTATTTTTGTTGAGACAGTCAGTACTACTAATAGTTTATCTTCAGAATAAGTTAAAGAAACTAAAATTTAAATGGCTTGGAAGCCTGATTTCCATTTCGATGACGGCTTTCTTAATGTACAGCCTTCTACTGATTTTCTTAGAGAAATATATTGGCTATGTAGATACTACAGTTTAAAAGCAAGTCATTTTCTTTTATTTTTAATCAATTTGTAATCAACTTAGATACACAAAAATAAATTAGGTTTAGAGACTTAAGTGTTTATTGAGCATCCACATGTCTAGTCATTTGCCTATGCTGCCTTAAAGCTAAACCTGTAGGTAAACTACTCTGAGATGTGTGTAGCCAAATGTTGGGGGTTTTTGAGTGTTCTAACTACAGATGCTGCTTGTCTGCTAGCTTGCTCCATGGCCTGGTGCTGAGCTGATACAGATGGAGGAAAAGTCCAACCCCCACCTCATCACAACCCCATTTCAGGTCATTATAGAGAGTGATAAGGTCTCAGCTGAACCTCCTGCAGATTGAACAATCCCAGTTCTCTTAGCTGCTCCTCATAACACTTGTGTGCATAAGATATACTCCCCAAATTAGTATGAATAAGCGAACACCAAATTTTGCCCTTCTGGGAGCTCTTATAAGCTACTGCTCATTGCTCTTGATCCTCTCTTGGTTGGAAGAGACACATAACCTTAGTGATCACCTCTTGAACAGTGGGGGTCTGGGGCCACCAGAGGCAAGGTAGCACAAAATAAGTGATGACAGTAACTGTAAAATCAAAATTATCATCTTTTTGTGCATGAGCATGAAGTTCATTCACAAATTAGTGGAGCCTTCCAGTTGGTCACCAACAAGCTGATGGTATTTATTGAACATTTATTCTAAAGGGGTCAGTGCCTGAACTCAGGCCATGTCTCTCTTATTTAGCAATGCAAACACTCCCTCTGAGTGCCAGAGGGGCTGAGAAGGTCCACAGAACCTGGAAACCACCCACACCTAACTTGGTTGTCAGGAGAATGCAAAAATAGATATTGGGATGCACATGGTTTGCTTAAAGCCTTTTGGCTCTTGATGCCTGCAAATATTGACTCCCTGGTGCCTGCAACAGGAACAGTGGGAAAGGCTAAATCAATTGTTGTGATTGTCACAGTCCCCCAAGACAGACAAGTTTGTACAGCCTGAATTAAGTATAGTAGGTAAGACCTGGGTGGCTCTAACTAAAACACAGCCTCTCCAGCTTTGCCAATATTGCAAAGGGTTGCAATTGTACCTGGGACCTGCACAGTAAATGACACTGAGCCACTGTTAGCATTTCTCCTGGTTGAGTCATGAGCATATCTACAAAAGGGAAAAGCTACCCATCCCTGCTAGGGAGATGGAAAGCAGGCTACTGAGCTCTCTGTCCACAGCTTGTGTGGTCACTGCTGAGTTTGGGTGACATTTCAAGTGCACTGGGGAGGCTGGCTTATACCTGAGACTATAGCTGTGCCCAGACATCCTTAGGGAACTTTGGAATAGCAGAGATAATGTCAGCCCAGTTACCATATGCTTTCAGTCTGCCCGGGCAATGATTGTATAATAATCCCTAACAGAAAACTGAAGACGAGATTTCAAGTGGCTGCCAGAAAACAGTTTTTCACTTAGAGTGGCAATTCTGAATAAGGAAGCATCTGGCACATTTGATCAGACAAAGAAAATTAGGTCACTCAGAAAAATATTTGATGTTCTTCCTGAGGAACATAATGCTAAAAATGCCTCTATCTACAACAGCAGAATTCTCTTTGGTGCTCTTTCTCATATTATTATGTTTTGTATTGTTCTGAGTAACTACACTATATTTAGTATCTGATAAATAGTGGAATATAGATTATGTAACTTATTTTCCTCCTGCCAGTAATTGGAGTTTAAATGTAAAGAAGGTTCTGTTGGCCATTTTCTTTTTTTAAAGGATTCAAGAACAGTTGGATGCTTCTATAAGGTTTGTTTTTTTTTTAATTATATTTTGAATGAAAGAGAAGGTAAATGATCTTTTGCCTTTCTTCTCTTAGCTTTAAGCACATCTCTCTTATCTGTCAGTCCTGGACAGTCAGCACAGCAGTGCTTCACCTCAACGATCCCACAAGAAGTGGGGGAAGCTATTATACAGCCACCTGTTGGAGTGGGGCGAAAGGGGCTGCAGAATGATCCCGCTCTGTGCTAATATGCAGGAGAAATGGCTCAGTAAGGCACAGATTAATATTTCAGTTGAATATTTTCTCCTGGGAACCAAGTACCCAGTCTGTACCAGGGAAGTACTTCCCTGAGATACAGGATGTTGGCTAGTTTGGATGGAGCCCTTAGCGGCCTGATCTAGTAGGTGGATGCCCTGCCCATGGCAGGGGATTGAAATTCAATGATCTTTAAAGTCCTTTCCAACCTAAGCCATTCCATGATTGATTCTACAATTCTATATTCAGATCAAATGGGGGAATGGATACTGGTGTTAAAAGCACTGAGTTGCCAACCTCATGTGTGGTTTGCAGTCTGATTTCTCATGGAAAAAAACACGTATCTCCGTTTAATTTACTTCCAAGAATGTCTCCTCAAAGGAAGAAACCCAGAGAAATTTTCTAAGAAAAAAGCATGGTTAATTCATCTCAACTTTTCCAGCTTCCTAAAACCAGGAATGGAAGCAGTGACCTCAGATTTTTCAGACCCTACAGACAAACTCCAGTCTGATTTAATGTCAAAGAACATCACTATTCCTACATTAATCTTTCCAGCTGGGAAATGATTCAGTTTTTGTGGCATTTTCATTTGATTGTGAAGACTTCAGGTAACTGAAAAGGAGCTCCAAGCTGCTACCTTGATCAAATTTATTATAGAGTGGCACTATGACTGGGATAGTTACTACAAGCCTATGACTCTTCAGCTACCATATAAAGAACTGAAGTACTTGCATAATAGATATAAAAAGTGGTCATGGTTTTCAAAATAGTTTACACACAGAAATGGTTGTGTCCTCGTTCCCTTGTATATCTAGTGTTGGAAATTTTATCAGCAGATAAAAGAAACGTTTGTAAGGCAAAGAATTTGCCCAAGGTCAAGGAGTAAGTTAAAACAGGAGGTGAATTAACCTTCAGGAGATTTCTGGCACTTAATCATAAACTTAGTACGTTGGTCCTGCCTCTTTCCAGATTCTCTCATCCAGCCTTTAATTTTGTACAAAGGCTCTACTGCCCTCATAAATCATAAATGAAAAAATGTAGAGAGGCTTCCTTACTTCAACAGCCTGAAAATAGAGTTCTAGCTTGAATTGATACTTCTGGGGTTGTGCTAGTACAAAGAACCTGGCATAAGATGAGGCTGAACAAAACAGATTATCTCAGCTTCCCAGAACCCATCCCAGTCTGGAAGACCTTCTTCATCATGTGCTTCTTTTCCTTCTTTCAGGCTAATCGTTTTATTCAATTCAATCCTAATTCAGATGAGTTAATGTACTTTCTCCTTCTACACATGAAGTTCCATATGCAGGTGAATACCTGCTTGTGTTCATCTGTTCTGGAGTCAGATCTAGTTAACACCAGAGATGGTTTGCCAGAATGAGTACATCCATGCGCTGACAAAATCTCACATTATGGACACAGCTTTTTACCTGGAAGAAGTGCTTTTATGTTCTGATCACAGATCTGGTACAAACTCTATTGGCAAAAGCCCGTTTTTGCCTCTGGGATCTGTGAAATGACTAGGAGTTTTACTGATATTTATTTTTAATCAGAAGAATGTCTTGAACCTGCATTTTATACTAACGGCCATGAGTACTGTAGCTTTGGACAGAATCCTGGTATTTTGCCACAGCTCCTAGAGAATACGGCACCAAAAGAAACTGTGCTCTATTCTGTAATCATTCTTTCTTCAAAAACAAAACAAACAGACAAAAACTCCACATTTCTTTTGTACCACAGAAACATTTTATTTCTTTCTTCTATTCACCAGAAACCCTGCAAAAAATGCAAGTCCAGGGAGCAGATGTCAGCTAATCCCAAAGTCTGTGCTAGAAACATGATGGTAACTCTCAGGGAGTTCAACAGAATCTAAATGTCTCTCTGGTTTTGTACAAGATTATGCTCCCAGCAGATAAGCCCCTGCATTTTAACTTGGAAGCTCGAAAGGGATAAATAACATCTCTGAAGCCAGCCAGGCAATGAACAGAATTTCTTAGTACAATACAATCTTGCTATGGGAGTTTTCTTGGGCACATGTTTCACATCAGGCATTATTACGCTGCTGTGTACATGGAGCTTATCTCTAAGCAAAGGTGGTAACACTCAGCCATTGATACCCTGCAACTCATTGAAGTTTTAAGATGGATGAGGAAGGATTAGGTGAGCCATTTGATACTTAGCTGTTACTTACTACAAAAGTTTAAGGATCTGACATCACTATTTGTAATAAATGTTCTCGCTGCGCTAGAGTGTGTATGTGGCAGGAGGGGAGAGGAAGAGATGCTGTGTAGATAACCAAGAGAACTCTAAATCACTCATAATCAATAATTCACTGTGCAGGAAAAAAGGTAACAGACAACGTCAGCTGATGGAATAGTGCTTTGGTTACATTTTCTTTTGTGTCCCTGATGAAAGGTTTTTAACTCTGTCTGAACAGAGAGATTTGCTTTCTGTAGGGACATTCAGCTCCAGGCAAGATAGAAGGATGATCCCAAACCCAGTAACTGGGTCAAGTCTAATTATCATAGCTAATTTGCACATTTCATTTATGGTAAAGGAAATTTTGTCTCCAGGTAGGTGAATCCAATTTGGATTATCAAAGGCAGACTGAAATAGCTTCTAAACAAATGGTAGAAGGTCTTTTGCTAGACCCTATGACTGATATATGAAGGCAGTATTAAAACCCCCATTCTGAACCAAATTCAACAGTAAAATTAAACGAAGTTTTCACAAGCAGTGATGCTAATTTCCAGTATCCAAAACCTATAGTTCCCTTCTTGTTGGAAAGTCAGAAATGCCAAAAAGTCAACATATCTCTAAGCTCTCAGAAATAAAAAGGAATCTCCTGCTTCTTTTTTTGTGCAGGACTGTGGGAATACAACAAAAACTGTTCAGAGCAGCAGCTGTGGAGCAAGGTAAACAGCATGAGAACCAAGGACACTTCTAGAAGAAGGAAGGTCTCATGGCACTGATTGGATAAGTGCCTGCATGAACAGTTGAAGAGGTTTTGTAGAATGCTCTGTTGACATGTAAAGGTGGATGGGAAAGTTGTAGGGGTGGGAGGGAAAGCTAGAAAAAGAAAACTTGTGAAGGTATATAAGTGATGTGAGAACTTGTAATAAATGATTTGAATCGTTCACATCTGAGTCCGTGCATCAGATGCTGCACAGGACAATAATACAAGGTATTTTCTTACAAATTTAACAACCTACTCTACTTAGATATATCACCTTGGGTTAGAGCAAGCTTAAAATTTCAACAGTAAGTTATTTTGACTCATAATCTGGTTTATTACCAATATTAAAAGCATTTCAGTATGTTCTACTCTGAAATAAAAGTCAAAATAGTATCACTAGTGTTGAACATCCTGTGTCAGTGGAAAAAAAATTAGCTATCATCATCCCTAAACAGGACTGATAAGGTAATCCAACCTTGGAGAACATTATTGGTTTTCTTGATTCAGCACTTCCATTTGGAAAGCAGCTTTTCTGGATTATAAAATATGTTTTTCATCACCTGAAGCTGGAGGTGAAATGGCTGTTCATCAATGAATTTTTTGCACTCTCTTTATGTTGCATTAAAAGCAGCTCAGACATGTGAAAAAGCAACAGAAATTCACATGAGGAAAATGAATTTAATCGGTTTTTGTTGGTTGTTTTTTTTTTGTTTTTTTTTTTTGTTTTTTTTTTTTGTTTTGTATACAGTAGAAAGCTTTTTTTGCTATATATAATCAATTTCTTCAATAGACTTTCCTAGAGTACAGGTTTGTTCCCACTCTGTGTCTCTGCTTGGATGACTAATAAACTCAAAGCCCCTCATAAAAATGGACACAGCTGTAAAAAGTGGAATTTTTTAACATTTTGGTACTTAGTATCATCAAATAGATTTACAGAAAAAACATCCAGTGCTCTTGGATAAGCAAATTCCAATACACATTCATAAATGTTCCTTAATGTAATATTCTGTGTGCATGTCAACTTTCTGAAAAAGGATGTGCATCTGGTACATTAGATGCAGATTTTTTTACTCAGAGAGTGTATACATATAAGTATTCAGCCCAGGTGCTTGGTGAGAGCAGACTCAATCAATATGTCTGTGTGTTTTCCTCTACTTCATTTTTCCACTGAAAGGTATTTGTACCCTAACCACAGAGATGTGGTAAAAGTATTCAAAACTCAAGTGCAGCTCTACACAATAGAGGCTTTTGAAAGGGAAGAAGGAAAAAGGGGAAAGGAAAAAGGAACAAAAAGGAAGGAAGGAAAGAAGGAAGGGAAGGGAAGGGAAGGGAAGGGAAGGGAAGGGAAGGGAAGGGAAGGGAAGGGAAGGGAAGGGAAGGGAGATCAGCATTATAGAATTTTTCATATGAGATTTATGGAACTGAGTGCTGAAAAATCAAAGAAATTATGTGAAAAGTTTTGTTGTTGTTGTTGTTACAAAGAAGACTAACACTAGACTTGTATTTCATCTCTTTTTATCATGAAGTCCGAGGATATTCAATTTTAATACCTCAGGCTAATTTCTGCCTCCTGACTTCTTTATTCAGAAAAAAGTGGAAAGACAGCTGGGCATGCTGTCATGCCGGGAGTCTCAGAAGGTATCAGCTCTTTCATTAATTACTTCTTTGCTCTCCCTCTGCTTTATGTTAAAAACAGCCTAGTTGAGTATGTAGAAGTTGCATAGGCTTCAGTGAAAATGTGCTTATGGGACCCTTTAAACTGTCAGGTTACATCACATAAAATGAGGGGATCATATTCAAACAATTGTAAAACTATTTTCTTGCCCGAAAGAGCACACCATGATGCCATTTAGCTCAAACCTGAAGCTATGGGTATCCTGCTGTGGTATCATGTGCAGCAAGCGCATGTGATTGTTCTCCTGAGGCATTTGTTACATGCATCTTGTTAACCCTAGTTTAGTCAAAATAACTGCCTTCACTGCTGCTTGACCTATTTTAGCATAATTTAGCCTTGAACGTGGTTCATTTCAGTTTCAGTAAGTTATTCAACTGGCATTAATAGCATGGGAACTTACAATGGAACCATAAGAGTTTGAAAATATCATTCTTATTAACTCAACAGTTTGATTTCAGTAATTTATGCATCTTTCAGAACTGACCTAATACTTACACGTATGTAAAAGAGCAAGCAGTAATCAATCCCAGACTTAAAAAATTCTTTTCCTGGTAACAAACCAGTCTTTTCCCAGGCTTTGGAAAAAGAAGCATTTGCAATAGTTCTCTAAGCCTTGTTAATAGCTGCATCTATAGGAGTTGTAAAATTACATCATTGGTAAAAGTGAAATGAGGATTTACTGCCCTTTCTGCAGCTGCAAGAATTAAGATTTGTTTAAGGCTTGAGCACTAATCGTGAGATCAAGCTGCCTCATTACTATCTGCACTGGGATCGCGATACCATTTGGGCATCTGCCCCAAAACCCTCTGGATCTCAGCAGGCACCTTTTGGTTGGCCTAGGAGTTGCTTTGGGTCAGGGTAGCACTCAGATGCCCAAGGGCATCCAGTTGGCAAATCCATGGCATGGGGATGGAATTTGGCACCGGGAGCTGCAGCAGCGAGGGATTGGGCAGTGCCTCTCAACAATTGCTAAGAACTGTGAAATTTAAGCCAGAAACGTATGGAATCATGTACTAAAATCTGGTTCGGGACAGTTCTGTAAAAGTACTATAACTGCCATAAACCTCATATCTTGGTACAGTGCTTTGGGTTTTTCAAGGATCGTTGTTTAAGGCTAGGCATGTGCTTACAGACTGCTGAAATGGGGCTGTAAAATGCAGTTCCAAGTCCTTGCTGCATGGAGTGTTGCACAGTAAGCTGTCAGGGTCCCAACTATCGTGTCCTGCACTGACCCTCCATGTGATAAGGCAAGATCCACTGTGGAAGTTTTGAGGGAATATGATTCAGCTAGGGGTAGAAACAGGAGGCAAAGTTAACCAATACCGGGACTATTCCTTCATTCCCCCAGGCTTAAATTAACCTGACATAATTCAAGACCCATCACAGCTTCTCTCACCTGCAATCTTCTGCTAATTGACTCACATCAATGCCCACAGTTCCGGTCTCCAGGTGTGCAGGGGACTCGTGGTCCCAAATGCACATTCTCAGAAGTGTAGGTCCATCTGAGCTGGATTGGGAGGAGGGAGCCGGAACGATGCTCAGCACACCGTGCAGCAGAAGGGCTCTGCAGGAACTTGATGTGAAGTCGAACTTGACTTCACTTGTCAGCCAGCTCTGTGTGACTCACCGAAGGTGCTGAACAGACTAACGAGTGGGAGGAGGAAACGGGGAGGGGGGGGGGGGAAGAGGAAGAAAGAGAGACAGGCAGCCGAATGAAACTAGGAGCACTGATTTATGACCAAAGATAAGTCTGTTTTTTAGAAAGTTATGCTAGTCCTTTTCCAGCTCTAATATGAGTGACATACAATCCAAGATCTCTGAGGTTTTTGCAAAAAAAAAAAAAAAAAAGAATTGGAACTTTTAGCTGAAATGAGATAATAACACTTTTAACCTGATCGTTATGATGGAACTCCGGGGGTTTGATTTATTCGGCTGTCATTTACTGCACATCCTGAGCGTAACAGAAGACATGTTGGAGCTGCAACCTTTATTTAGGGTTTGTTGGCATGATTTCATTTTATACCAGCCTTCTGGGAGTTATTTTTCATCTTTAGGCAGTTGCCACTGCTAACAGGAAAAGGGAAAACCCTTTTTTTATTAGCTCCTTGTGCAGGTGGTTATGAAGAAAGGTGGAATTGGGGTCTGCTAGGGTGAGACCTGGTACGTCATGGGGGATCTTTCCTGATCTACGTTGGGAAGGAGATACTGCAGCGGTGGGTTTTGTCAGAGCATCACAACTGTGGGGAAGCAGGGAATCCTTTGGACTCTTTCCCCTTTGAAGATACTGCAAAAGAGCGAGTACATACTTAACATCGAGCCAGACTTTTTGCTGGCATTGAAAAGAGGATATTTGCCCCAGGGAATTGTGATCAGCAGTGGCACACGAGATGTCTCTAAAGGCCAAAAGTCATGTTTATTGTTTTTCCTGGAGAAGTTCCCTGCATCCTGACATGGCCACTTTCCCTGCTCTCTTCATCCTGCTTTCAGTCTCGCCCAGCTCTCCTGGGAGCAGTCCTTCATCAGAGACTGCAAGTTTGCCAAACTCTGTCGTGGTGCTGAGATGCATGCACACACAAAAAAGGTATTGTTGAGATAATTGTGCACACTTGAGAACTTGTTTGAGACTTGTATTTCCGCGCACGTAAATAAAAGGTCACGGAGTCTCGTTATGGTACAAAATATCCCTGCCCGCAGCTGCCCCCACATGGACTCTGTGGGGGGGTTACTGTGAGGTCCCCCATCAGACTCCCACAGGGCACTCAGTGAGCACTGTGAAGTGGCTTTTCCATCCAACGAAGGGCTGACATGAAGGTACGTCAAAGAAAACAATGAATGCCTCCTGCTCTGACCTACATATTTCATTCAGAGAGACTCGGCTACATCTGCTAGATCACTTGGAACAACTGTTACCCTTTAGAAATGAAAAATCATTTCTTCAGGGAATCAGATAGGGAAGGGGGAGTGGGGGGGACCCCATAGTGGCCTGCTAGGGCACAGAACATTTAAACTCCACTGTATTGATTGTAGTTTATGATTGAATGCAATCATTACTGTGCCTATATTTTTCTGTTTCAATGAAACCATCAGGCAGTGAGTCATGCTGTGCATGTAACCTGGAGGAAAGTGCAAAGAGGCTGCCGAGGAGCAGCAGCACAAAAGTACCATTGGCATCATTTCCCTAGGAGAGCAGGGCTCTGGACAATTTCCACACTCTATTGCTGTTTTTCTATTACATGCATTCTCCACTAAAATGTGTAATAGAATTGAGGACACAGTTATGAGTAAAGAGCCTTCTCACACATGCTGTTCCATAATTAAAGAACAGCTATAATAGAAAGCCTACTTTTTCTTCTTCTTTTTTTTTTTTTTTTTTTTTTTTTTTTTTTGCATTAATGAGCTCAAATTCTTATAGGCATTAAAAGGGCATATGCTTTTTTTTTCCCTAATTTACAGATTAAAAAAAACTCAGAGCAGATCAAGAGGATGGCTGTAGTTTGAACTCTTTAGTGAAAGAAGATGCACTGTCATTAGCAACAAAACAATTTTAATTAGCCCACTCCTGGATACGCAGTGACGCACGCCAAATGCATAGAAGTTTGGAAGAATGGAAAATATTATGCTCTTGGCTTGCTAAAGAGGGTTCAAATCCACAAGAATAACTTTCAAAGTATTTTCATTTGCAATTTTTAATTACCTATGTTTTATTATGTCCATTTTTTCTTCCCTTGTCACTGAAGGTTACAAAAAGTGATTTGGAGATGTGCCCCTCCCCACCTTAATTGTGCTTCTCTCACTTCAGCTCAGTGGATGGAGCATATTGTTAATAAGCTGAAGAGGAGAAAGTCAGCCTAATTAGTAATGCCTCGTTGCATTAGGAATCGAGGTCTGTGGCAACCAACCTGCGGAGACACAGTGGGAAAACATGATTGCTGTTTGATTCAGCTGCACCAGGCATTGAGTTAAGATTATAGTCTCAGAGATAGGTGGCCTGCTTGGGAGGACGAGCAAAGAGCATGGTCCTGAGTACGCTGAGTGGGGCCTCAGCAGTGTGTGAGCAATGTCAGCAGTCCCCTCTTTTGTGGCTGAACCATGGGAGCCAGGAATCTCAGCTCTGTTGTATTAAAAATCATGATTTAAACAGCGCAGTCAGCAGGACAAGGGAAGCTATCATCCCTAAGTACTTAGATCTGGTGAGGCCACACCTTGAGTACTGTGTTCAGTTTATGGTCCCTCATTACAAGAAGGACATCGAGGCCCTGGAGCATGTCCAGAGAAGGAAAACAAGACTGTGAGGGGTCTGGAGCACAAGTCTGGTGGGGAGCAGCTGAAGGAACTGGGATTGTTCAGCCTGGAGAAAAGAAGGCTCAGGGGAGACCTTACTGCTCTATACAATGACCTAAAAGGAGGTTCTGGGAAGGTGGGGTTCAGATTCTTCTCCCAGGTAACAGTGATAAGATGAGAGGGAATGGCTTTTATGTTGTGCAAGGGAGGTTCGGGCTGGATATTAGGAAACATTTCTTCTCAGAAAGAGATGTAATGCAGTGGCACAGGCTGCCCAGGGAAGTGATGCAGTCACCATCCCTGGAAGTGTTCAAGAACCGTGTGGATGTGGCACTGAGGGACGTGGGCAGTGGGCGTGATGAGGGTGGACCGATGGTGATCTGAGAGGTCTTTCCCAGCCTTTATGATTCTATGGTTTCCCAGAAATTTCATCTCTGTGACATGCTATATCCCAAAACCACCCACTGTGCACAACAGCACAGTGGCTTGCCTTTTGCCCCAGTCTGGAAATAGTTAAGGAGAAAGGCTAATTGCAACACAGGGTA
Organism: Perdix hodgsoniae; assembly: GCA_035772895.1. Lineage (NCBI taxonomy): Eukaryota > Metazoa > Chordata > Aves > Galliformes > Phasianidae > Perdix > Perdix hodgsoniae. The sequence continues at coordinate 5,596,505 of JAPSGF010000027.1, read as the reverse complement.
GTTGCATGCTGGAACAGGCTAAAAGGTAAGTCCCAATTTCTCCTCCCCTGCTTGCCAAGTTACATGAGACATGCTTAATGGAGAGTAGCTGTGGAGATACTGTGATAGCGTTTGGTGGCAATGAGATTATACCTGTTTGTATACAGGTAGAGAAAGATTTTTACCCATATCAGATACTAATTGCTTTTTTTTCTTAAAAAGAGAAAAATCTCTCCAAACCCAGAGCCATCCTCAGAAGGAGCAGGCAGCACTGGGTGCTCTCAGGAGCCCACACAGGTTGATACACCTTCTTTTAACCTGCAGAGACATTTAATACCTGTTGAGATGTGATTTGTCTTTTTTTTTTTTCTTTTCTTTTTTGTCTCTTGGGAGATTAAGCCTATTTTTGTGTCAGCTTTTCTTTTTTATTATTTTTTTTTCCTATGGGATGCTTTAGACTTCTAGATTTGAAGCAATTTTTTGCTATCCCATTATACAGCATTATGTGCCTTGAGGTGCTCACATCAACTGGAGATTAAATGGACCTTGTAAGTCTAGCAGGGGTAACACTGCTGGTATGTGATGCAGCTTCCTTTCATGGAGACCTTCTCACCATTGCCAAGAAGGATACACTGGGACACTCTTAGCAGAGGGTAGGTTTGATTTTTCACCCGTATTTTTTTAGCAAAGCAGTGCAAGGTGACATTCGGCACATGCAGAGTGGTTAAGCCAAGTAATATGATTCAGAAATAGAGATAAACCTGAAGATCTTTTTTTTTTTTTTTTAAATAAATCACTGTACGACAAGCAGTGGTATTCTTTTGAAGGATCTCTGTCTGTGTGAAAAAACGTAGTCAGTCACTGCTAGCTGAGTAGAAAGACCTTCACCCAGTGACTCTGCAGAAAGAAGGGCTGGCATTTTGATAGCAAAATCTTTCTGGCTTTTTGAATGTTATGTTGCATGGAAACGGCATAAAACAGAAATATGAGGGCAGGAATCAGAGAAGTTGATAAATAAATGAACTGAGAATTTTATATTTTTCTTTTACCCTGGGGCAAAATTTCCTGTTACAGCTGTCACACACCACTGACCCCAGGGATGACCCAAGCAATCCCCATTGCCACCAGTTTATTCCCATCCTAGGCTGGCAGCTAGAAACCTTATTATCTTGCTGGGAGAAAGAGAATACTTGAGATAGATGTCATTGTGATGGGAGAATATCCAGAATAACAGCATAAAAGTCCTCTTTTCCCTCTGAACTGAATTTTAAAGAGGTATTTGATACTTATTGGGAGAATGCTTCCACCTTGAAGACACAAATAGATGGTAATGGTAGTCTGCATACTTAAATGTGCAGATGTTATGTATTTAATAGTCAGTGCTTGGATCTCAAAATCTGAGATTTGTCAACACTGTCAACATCCTACAGTGGCTCCATGACAGAGAAATACTTCTGGCCCAAAGCACTCTGAAGCAGCTTTAGTATTTGCATTAAAATCCTTTTCAGAATGATTTCCTTGGGAGCAGCATTTCACAAAACCCCTTCCTTTGTTACATGGCAATGTATCACACAAGAGCACAGGGATTTGGATCTCATTCACAACAGCAAGATTTTACTTGGTGACAAAACAAGGGCACCACCTTGGCCCATTCCGTGTTTCCTTCAGATAAGTTGGATGTTATGGAATAATATCTAGCATTTACTTTTGCTTTTATATTTTGTGCGCCCTTTCCTCATAAATGCAGTATACAACGGTAGTCTTAAAGCCTTTTCAGAATTGAGGCAAACACTTTTTCAGGTAAAAAAAAAAAAAAAAAATCAGAAGTTATTCATAATCTCTAAAAAATAGTAATATTTAATGCAAGGAAAAATATTTTCCTTCTATGTTACTATCACACAGTACTTCCAAAGAGAACTTGATATTTAAGTCTTATATTTCACTAAAGCCCAGCACTCGGCAAAACTGAGTTGATCGGGAAAATATTGAGGTAAATGTACTCACGTGCCTCAGAATGATCATTTGGCTATTGGAATAGCAACGTACACCCAACATCTCAGCCATGCACCATCCATGTGTTTGTGGATTTGAGTTTACATATGTATGCAACATTTTGGTCCCCACTTTGGATAATGATTGCTTTTATCTCTGGGTGCTTTGATACTGTACTTCAGTAAAATATTCAATCTGAAGAGGCTGATTTTTGGACACCTCACATAAGCTGTGAGCTTTTGCAAGTCTACTCTACACTGTGAGCTATGAGAAGAGTGGTCGAAAACTACGCTAGCTGCATGAAGAAAGATGCCTGAGACCACATCCTTCTAAAAATACTTTCCTGGGTCAGAAAAAGGCAACAGTCTTGTCCTGCTCTTCACTTCATATGCTCTTCATATTTTATATGATCATAGAGTCATAGGATCATGGAGGTTGGGAAAGACCACTAAGATTACCCAGTCCAACTGTCAGCCCACCCCCACCATGCCCACTGGCCATGTCCCTCAGTGCCACTGTAAATCCCTGAACACCTCTGGGGATGGTGATTACACCACTTTCAGGGCAGCCTGTGCCACTGCCTCACGACTCTTTCTGAGAAGAAATCATTCCTAATATCCAACCTGAACCTTCCCTAGCACAACTTAAAGCCATTCTCTCTCCTCCTATCACTGTTACGTGAGAAAAGAAGCTGACCCCCTCCTTTCCACAACCTCCTTTCAGAAGCCAGTGATGAACCGATCACCTCCATCCCCTCCTGGGGTTGTACCTACCCAGAGGAGCAGTCAGAGGCCCCTGTTGCACCTCCTGCCTGTTAACAGAGCGCAGTGCCAGGTGTTTTGCCCTCTGCCTTACCCCACCTCCAGCACCCATCGCATATTCCTGGGATATCCACATAATTGTGGTTTTCCCTTATATCAGTGGCACAATGTTCTCTGCAGGATTTTGTCACTTTAATATTCCTCAGTGTGCCTCCAAATGCATGTTCATTTTTCTTACTTCTAGAAAGAACGTCTTGGCCCCTCTTCTTTATCACCTAGAAAGATTAAATTAGCTTCACTACTGATAGTAGACAAGATATACTTCATATTCCAGAGGCAATCTGACTAGAAGACCTGAACTGAGCAAGAGTAATTCAATTGACTTCACTGAAGCTGCACTAATTTAGACCAACGATAAATTCATCTTTTCTTGTGAAATATGTCTAGGAGTGACCTTGCAGTGCCCAAATGACTGAATTAATTCTGGGCAGCATTTCACCCTCAAAATAATGCAGAAATTGGAGAACTCCTTTTTTTTTTCTTTATTTAATTATTTTATTTTATTTTATTTTATTTTATGAAATTGGTTGAAGTTTTGCATTTCCTTCTTCACAGAGTAAGTAAAAGGCCATGCTGGAATAAAGATGAGGGCAGAATTAGGCCAATGTCTTACATCATCCACATGCTAACTACAATTAATCCATGATGCTTTTAAGATACAGATGAGGAAAACAGAGTATGGGTTTTTTTTGCAATATTGTTCTTTCCTCTTCATGTCTATTCCCTTCTTTGCACAGTAACTTTTTTATTCCCTTCAAAGTTGCTTTGTTTCTGTAAAAAGAAGAAAAAATCCCACTGTATACTTTATTGATTATTAATATGAAATGCTGTAGAAGTTCACAGACCCAGGCGGCTGCATAAAGACTGAGAGGCTGCAGCAGAGATTTTTGCAACCCTTTCTTAACCCATCCATGTTTCATTTACCTGTTGAAGGTCACAGATCTTGACAAGAGAGTCAGTTTGATTACAAGGAGACTGTTATATGTTTCCAGAAAGATAAGGGAAAACAAAAATGAGCACAGGTGGTTTTCCAAAAGGATCACCCAACGTACCTAGGCCATACCAAACCTGGCCAACCAAACCTGGGTGTGCCATGCTGTCAGCAGTTTATTTACCATCATAATGGAAATCCATAGATGTTGGCTCATTCAAACTCAATTCTGCTATGCTATCTGGGACAGCAATGGCAAAGGCCCCAGGCAGTATGGGGCTTCCTGGCATTCCTATGGCAATGTGAAGAGGCCTTCAGGAGTATTTGGGAGATCAGGGAGAAGAATATACATTTTTTTCTATATGAATGCTGTATATTCTTAGAAAACAAGAAAATCAAACAATTTAGCAAAATCTTGACTTTACTTACTGACCTTCCTCTGACAAAAAGTTGGGCCAACATCCCCTTCTATCTGACAAATGAATTCAGATCACTTAACTTAAATAAAGGAATACATTTGCCTTAACCTAACCTAGCTCCTTTTTAATTAGGGAAAGAAAGCACTTACTGTAATTTAAGTAAAAATCGGCGTATAAAAATCAGCTTATAAGTAAGTTTCTCTGCAGTGCCAATTATTTTTACAGCATTTCTGACTGCTGAAATTACTTCCAGTTGGAAACCAAGATGCACAGTCCCATCAAGTGAAATCTGGGGTACAATTTTTTTCTCACCACTGCAGAATCTTATGGCCACATCTTTTCTCTGTTTTTTTTTTCTTTCTTTTTTTTTTTCTGCTTGTATTGAGTCCCGACTAATGAAAGTTCTAAATATAGGTATGATTAACAATGCAGACTTAAGAAACTGTATGTAAACTACCACAAGAAGAACAGATCAGAGTTACGCTAACCAGAAACTCAATCTACTGTTGCCAACCACTACACACGAGTAATGATTACTGCATTTTTCTCATTAGAAAGGCAGCTGTCATATAGCTTACGGTTTGGACAGAAAGAAATAAGTTAGCATATTGCTTATGAGCTGTCTGCTATATCCCTAAATGTGAGTCTTTTCCTGTGTTTTGCCAAAAATATGCTAGAACATAAAATCCTTCATTCTGCAGAATAATAAATGTCATGTTTCCATTTCCCAGTGTCTTGTCAGACTGTTTAAGATAATCAGGATCAAATAAGACACGGATGGTGAGCTTAGGACCTCAGACTTCGGTGTGGTGCTTTGACACTGATAAGGGCAAGTGACAAGCTGAGCAAAGACTTTGATGCTGGGTAGCACTGCTGAACCATCACAGGGACCTGGTTCATAACTTTCAGCCACAACTTTCAGTAAGCAGCTACTGATACAACCCTAGAACTCTGCTATCAGACAGTAACACCTAAAGATTGTAGCAGACATACAGATGGGAGCCAAAGGAATTTGCCTGTATGCTTAAGCAGGGGCATGTAAATCAGCCTGGAAATCAGACCTCCCATTTGATGTCATGTGCTGGAGAACACAGATCTGTTGTGAGTTCTGAATAATCCTAGCAAAAGAAATGCAACAGTCACTTTTCAACATGTGTTGCTTGTTTAACCATACCAACCCCCATTGTAAGGAATGGATGAATGCTTCCAATGACTTTCTGCAGACAGAGTGAAAGTAAAGCTGCTTAGCACTCATTACAGCAGGGACAAAAACAAGGATATGTCAACTATATTTTACCCATAACACCTGCAAGTTCTCTTTAAAGCACCTAGCAGCCTATGCTTCAACAATAACGCTGATTCATGGATGGGTAACGTAAAAGCAAATTCACTTTTGAGCCCCTTTTCTCCATCATTCTTTGCCACTAATTCTCCAACGGTCAGTTCAGTCATCTCCAGTATCTGATAACACAGATTATCCGAGCATTCATTTTCAGAGGGTGGTACATTCAAACAAGTTATTTATGGAGAAGGCCACTCCAGCACAACTGCTATACACTGTCAGGCAGAAAGAATCTGTGTCTCTTGCATGTAAAATAATTAAATATTCTATACTATGAGAAGCAAATTATTATCACCAAATTGTGTGAAGAAGTAAAACACCCAGTTTGCAAATAACTTGACCAAAATCTGAACAGTGATGATGCCGGATTTAGTGAATACAATGATGCTGAACTTAGTGGAATTCTACCACTCTGTGTGGAGTTTTACTGGGAGTCTTCTGTTCTGTCCTATCCTTCTTTCACTGTATTCAATGCTATGATGTTTGAACCCATAAGGCTAGCTCTGAAAAAATCTGTCAGCTTGAAATGAGATACTCAGTGGGATTTTCAGAAGAGCTTATGTGTTTTTTTACCTTGGCGTTTATAAAACTGCCACATTGACAAGAATGATTCTCCCAGTTTTTCGATACCATATGGTCCATGTGCTGTTAGGAGGCCATCTACTGTGTTTCCTTGTTAGTCATTCAACTACATATTGTGTCCATCTGCAGCTCTCATATGTAGTTTCACTGTAATTGCCCTTTTCTGAGTACTGCGTTTCATTCTGCTTTGTGCTGGCTGGCAATAATGTTCTTCCTATGACATGCTTCACCACATACTCCTTAAAAAGTGCAGTAGTGCCATGCTGAATGGTACAGTAGATGCTTACAGAGAGCTCACCCGTGATGCACAATAAACCAAGGAGCAGTGCTATGATCACATCCCATGCTCCAACCTGGGCAGGAGAGGCAGTGTAAAGGTCAGACACTGCACTCTGGTGTCAGCAGAGTGAGCAGAGTTACCAGGAAGCAAATTCCCCTCTGCCAGGGCTCCACAAATCCTCCAGCACAGCACTGGCTTTGGGGATAATTTGAGAATGACACAATTTGTATTCTCAAAGATCTCGTTACACATATTGCTCATTTAACCTTTAAAAAAGCTGGAAGAAAGTATGCCAATGGATTCTGGCTGATAAATATCTAAATTAAGTAAATTTAATTAAAAACTGTTGTAAATGTCATCTAATCTGTGGATGCTGTGACAATACCCGTTGTAGCTTTGAACCAGTTTCAAAATGCGTTAAGATATCCTTACATGAGTTTGTACTGGATGGTTTCTTTATTCTCAGTTTCACAAGAAAAGGCAGGTTGGACTTTTATTGCTCAGTAAAAGTACTGAACTGAAATCTTGGAGAACTTTTTTGTGCCTTGTTACTGCCAGGTGATGCTGGCTGGAACAGTGCTTTCTCTCTGAAGTCATTAAGTGTTTTTTTGCCAGATAAAAGATGTGGGAGGAAAGAAAGATTTATGTTAAGTTTCAGCTAGGGAATCCTATTTCTCAGTACACAGGAAATGAAAAGATCAGTGCATCTTTTTCAGCTTCTATTCTGGCCACATCATCAGCCCCTCTGTTACTTTAGTGCACACCAGTGGTATCTGCTCAGTAGGGAGCACGGCTTGATGAATTTAGCAAAATCTTGTTGGCTGACCTTTTCACGCTGGAGACATGATTTCATTTCTGTTGTCTGAAAATGAACACCAACAAGACAAGTTATTTCCATGTCTCAGCTGGAATATCGCGGTGCTAATGTATTTCCAAACATTTCTTTATCTGTACAAAGCTATTAGTTTCAGGTCTCTCTAAGAACAATAACGTCTCTCTTTTTTCTGCTTTCTTCATGTACCAGCAAAAGCCACAGGATTTTGCTCCGTTATTCCATTCAATCTGTAACTGCAAATATCAAACCAAAAATTGCTTTTTGGAACAGCAAGGTAGGAAAGCTCACAGAGGTGTACTGTCATACTAATGCTAAAGCATAAGCAGAAACCAGTTCAAGAATTATTTCACTTGCAGCATCCGCAATACGTAGGATCCCAGACAGGCAAAATGAGCAGAGCACCAGTGACATGAGCTCAGCCATTATACACCATTAACTGCCCAATATTGTTGCCAAATTAGTTCTTCTAATTTGGATTTAATTACTCCTCAGTTTGTGCCACTAACCCTCAGGTTTAAAAGTTCTATTCTATTACAGGGGAGTTTTGGTTTGGTTTTCGTAATAGAGAATGGGATCATCCAGCAGAATGGTCATGGAGAGTGATTGGGCAAAGCTACAGCAGCAGAGCTGACATGTTATTCTTCAGGGGTACCCAGTGGCAAGGGAAGTAAAGGAGTAATAAACATCTATAGCAGGACAGAAGCAGAAACCAACATTAACAACAAGAATAGCTTATCAGACTGTGCTGTCACATCATCCTCTGTGGAGATGTCAAAAATAAGCCCACACTGAGGTAAGACAGGCATCTCTTGTAATATTTCAACAGGTGATGAGTGCCTAAATGGCTTTTGTGCTTTTGCTAACATTCCCCTGCAATACAGCCTTCAGCAAAATGGACTATGAATCCCAAAGAAACCCAAGAAAGATGTAAAAAATGTTCAGATAATTCAAAATATTCAAATCGTTATTCATCAGGTCACAGGTCAACTTCTACCACAGTTTGAGAAGTGTTTTGAGCTCATTTAATAATGCACCTTATGGAGATTTTGAAGCCTTTCTCTGTTGCTAGAGAACAGATTTTGTTCTAGAGAACACTTATACTTTTATTGCTTGTTGTTCATCCAAGGTGAAGAACACATCCTGTTCCCAACCCATGCCTGAACCCAGTGGCACCTGTATGACTGAACAGATTCTGTACTAGGAGAATAATACAGTAATATGCAAATGGATGTACAAAAACATGTTTTGGGAAAATGAGGAAAAGGAACAAGAACAATATTTTCATTTCCTTGAATTCATCTCTCAGGTCTTCACAGGTATGTTCATTTCAAAGGGAACATTTTTTTACCTTTTTCCCTGGCACCTCCTATACAGAAGTGAGCCATCTTTTTTTTTTTCCCAGTGTCAGGTAAGGATTATTAGAGTAGGCGCAATACAGAAAATCATAGATACAGTAGACCGATTCCTAATTACAGACTTACTTTACAGTTTTGCCCATTGCTTGCTCTTTGGACCTTATTTCTTTACTCATATATTCTATTAATATTCACATGCTCCAATTAAAAATAGAATTTACCTGGATAAAAGTCCCACTAGCAGTTCCAGATCTGGCTACACCTGTGTCTACCCAGCACAGTCGATTTCAGGAGCTCTGCAGACCATGGTCTTGTCTCTTCCTTTTGATAACACTGCCCTTCTCATCATTACACTCAGCTTGTTTGGATTTTTTCTCCCCAGGAAATTAAAACCCTGGTTGAGGCCTTTCTACCCACATTTGTGCCTTCACGAAGACACTTTGCATCAGAAAGTAATTTCTAGTCAGACACTCCTGCCAGAGCTGAAACCTGGCTCCCAGTGGTCTTCAATACACTGTTATGAATAGGCTTCAATGACAAGACGAAGGGAGAGCTGCTTGGGTCTGGGGTCAACACAAGTGGGATCCCATCAGTCACTATCTTCCTCCTCCTACACCAAGCACCACGTCAGTGCAGGCCTCCTCAGGTTGGTGCAGCATGGGAGTAAGAAGGAAGGGAAGGAGACATAAGTTTGTAGGGACACCTGCCAAGGGAGCAAAACCTGCCCCATGCTTTGCATTGGAGCATTTTCATGCACTTCTCAGTTAAGCAAAAAAGGAACCTTCTGCTCTGTGAATGCAACTTCAATACCCAGTTCCACTGGAGCACTCTCACAGAAACTGAAGGGCCAATTTATGTGAATAAGCTCTGACCGTATTAGTAACAGCTTTTAACACTGAGCTGTAATGAGGTCAACTCAAATTTGAATACACGTAGCCCCAACTCTTACTGTCTGAATTTCCATAGAGACTGTCTGTATTCAACAGAGCCGAACATTCAAGTGGATTAGACTAAAAGTCACTATTCTACAACATTAATTCGCACATATTTTTTTGCAATGCTTTCTCCCTCTTTGAAAAAAAAAAAAAACAACAAACTATTTTCCCCCTCAACATTCATACAGAGTCACAAGGTAGATTCCTTTGCATGCAGAGCCAGTAACAGAAATGGCAGGTGATCCACACATACTTATGCCTGGAAGATGCATATTGTATTGCTCCCTTGCGGCACTCGTGCTTTTCCACTGAGCTGGACACCCAGCATTGTCAGTCCTAAAATATTTGTGAGTGCTACAGGATTTTCTAGGGAAAGATTTCTTCAGGCGAGACTTAGTCAAATTTAATCCAAGTCACTCGGTGCAGCTCTATTTGTTAAGAACAGCTCCTATGCAGAGAAGAGCCCATCACTGTGTTTTGTCTCACAGTGTTGCAGAACACAATAACAACAGCATTAAACTCAATACCCTTAAGGGGCAGTTGTAGTCAAGGGTCACATTTTCTTTCATTCCAATTAACCTACTTGTCATGTTGGATGGTAGATGCACTCCATAAACTGCCCTCAAGTGTTTCTCATGCTCTTTTAGTAATAGAAAGTTGGGAAAAATAAAATAGATCATGCTTTGCTGTTTGACTTGTCCTTGGTATTCCATCTTATTGGAAAATCCTCAAGAAATGAATACTCTGGTAAAGACTTTAATGGTTTGAAATTACAAACAGGTCTCTGATTAGTGCTAGTATGACTGTGATGGCAGTGCCAGTAACAACAGTCTTGAGAATAAGGACCAGAAACCTTGCATGACCCTCCAGGTTCTTTTGAACTCATCTGACCCCATGTCAGACAAAGAGTAAATAAGAACTTGGTTTCTACTAAGCCTGACTGTTTTCTTCCTGTACAGCAGTATGTTATACAAGAAAAAGAAAAGGAAACCAGTTCCACTGAAGAGATCTCTTGGGCCGCTCACACTGTGCCAGGCCATGAGAGCACCACCAGGCCTAGCTGTCCCTCCCAATCCCAAACAGGACCTCTAGCACCCCATTTCAGCCCTACAGGCCTCCTCCAAGCACAGGCCTCCACATCAGCTGGGGGCTGCCAATCTGTCCCATTGAGGCTGCAGCAGGGCTAGGCAACAGCCATAGCTTTTGCCCAGCTGGGCTCACTCATGAGCCCATGTCCTGTCCCTGCCTTGGCCATGCCCAGCCCTGTCCCTGTGTCTGGTGCCAGGGCTGGAGCTGCCCAGGTCTGGCAGGGGCAGCAGGAGAGAATGGGCTGCCAGGACTTGCACTGAGCTCCACTGTGGTCCCCAGGGAGACCACAGCCCTGTGAAACTATGGCTGTTGGAGCTGGAGGGTCCAATGATCTAATGTGCTCCAGGCTTGGGGAGCTGCTGTACATGTCCCTCTGCATGCCTACAGGCACACCAGACAGCTTGTGCTCTTCCTCTTCCTATCATTACATTTATGTTCCCTGAACTGCTGTTTGCAACACCACAGACTGCCCAGAAGAGTCACCATCCCTGAAGGTCTTCAAGTAAAGGGTAGATGTGACACTGAGGGACATGGTTAGTGGGAATAGTGGAGATGGGTTGATGGCTGGATTAGATGATCTTCCATCTTTAATGATTCTATGATTCTGTTACCCATCATATAATAATGGTGACAAGGGATATCAATCTTCCTGCCAAGTTCTCAGATACCAGCTCTTCACCAAACTCACCAACAGTGTTAGATTAAGCTTTAAAAAGGCTTTTGCAGTCACATGAGCCTTCCAGTATGTCTTTATAAATGAGGAGCTGAAGTCAGTCAATCCAGCACTTGACCAAGGGCTTCTCCTTAACCAGATACAACAGTTCAACCTGAGCCTCCAGACAGAAGAGCAGACTGATGCTCTCCATAGAGACCCCGCCCAGAGGAAGGTGAAGCTTATCTGCTGTTGAATGTCCCCGCAGGCCGACAATTTCTTGCAGCTCTTTGGAGAAACAGCCACATCTCTTTGCAAGCATTAGTTTCCATCCCCAGTTGCACTTAAACTGTTGTCCAAATTTATTGACATCCAATCATGATTGTCCTCGATTCACCTAACCTATTTCTTCATAAACTTGCAGTTCTTCCAATACAAATTTCTTACATTTTAGGCATTCTCATCCTCAGTTTTCTGTTAAATAAATCATCAATTTATGACAGTGTGTGGTTCACTGGCAACATCTTGTAATTCCACCACAATAAATATGAATCACTGTTTGATTCTGTCATCTTTTACTGGGTGCTTTATTTTTACTCCATTTTCACCTCTCCCCTAGATTGATGTGATACAGACCATAGTTTCATGTCCAAACTTCTGCTTTTCTGCAACCCACATGAACTCATGCCATTAGATTGTAACCTATTGTTAAATAACATATCAAACATTTTGACTGATGAACGTGGCGTGTATAGAAGTCTTCTTGGCCACCTAGACACACTGTTGGCTCGTGTTCAATCAGCTGTCCACCAACACACTCTAGTTTTTTTTAGCTAGGCAGCATTCCAGCCACTCTCATCCCATCTGCACGGGGTGGTTATGGGACAAGCACAGCACTGAGTATTAGCTTTGTTGAATGCTACAGAGCTGGATGCAGCCTTTGATCCAGCTGATCCAGATTCCCCTTCAAAGTCTTCCTATTCTCAGACAGATCAACACTCCCACCCAACTTAGTGTTGTCTTTAAGGGTGAACTCCATCCTCTCATTGATGTAATTGATAAAGATGTTAAACAAAACTGGCTGCAATACTGAGCTCTGGGGAACACCACTTGGATGAGTAACCTCCAAAAATGGCCACCAAGGAAAGGAACTGGAAGCACTTTACTCTCTGAGAAGTGGAATTGAAAAAGACTGTATTTTTGTATGATAATAGGAAACATCTTTCTCACAGACAGAAATCTGGGAGCAATCACTGTGGATCTTCCTTGCCAGTTATTTCTGTAGAGCATGGTGGTTTTGATGGCAGCTTGTAAGCAGGATGAGGGAAAGGGCTGAGCAGAAGCTCATGCAGAGTGAGGATCCCACCAGACTGACATCAGCCTGGTGCTCAGCAGATGCCCACTGCTGCAGGGAAAACCCTCATGGCTGGGAATCCATCCACAGATAAGCACATCTCATAATCCAGCTTGTGTCTTGAACCTATGCAGTTTATCCTAACCCTTGATATTCAGTTCTCTTTTCTGAGGAAGAGTAACACTGTCTGAATTTGTATGAGCACAGAATTCCCAGAATCTTTTCTTACAGGGACCTAATTGAGAAGGCAAAATGATACCCATACAGATAATTTATTTCTATCATCAGTTCCTCAATTTTTTCTCCCTAGTGAAAGTGTCATGAGTATCTAGTTATTTTTTGACAGCTAGAGTGATAATGGGAGGATTTTTTTAAACTACCGTGCCATTCAAGATCAGAAGACTTCATAAAACATCATTAAAGTGTGAACTCAAGGTTGGGAAGGATGAGGTCTTTACAAGACTAATGCAATTAATTCTGCTTGTTAACTACATCCTCAAAATATGTACACAGAGTCTGATCTCACTTCTCCTGTGGGGGGTTATGTCTGAAAAATAATTGTTTTCCAGTGGATTTCCTCCTGATAAGGGAGCATGGAAAGCTCTTCATATCATATACCAATGAAAACAAAGTTATTGCACGAGAACAGAACCAGAATCTTTTGGTGTACAGTAACTTGTCAAAGTAAGAAGCTTAAATAAATTATGGCTCAATATTAAATAATGTCAGTAATTGAAATGTGCTAGATTGAAAGTGGGTTTCTCTTGCTTTTTTTGATTTTAATTTTAATGTAATCCTTCTAGCTCTGCCATCCGCCTCAGCACTTGAATTCTAGAAAGCCTCAGTTCTTTACAGTTTACCAGAGCTAATTCCAACCTCAGTCCTTCTTGCTTTCCTTTCAAAGAGGAATTTGCACAGTGGGACATTTTTAATATATGGGAACTCTGATGCAAAAAAAAGCAATTTATTTTGCCAGCAGCTTTCACTATTCCCTTTGGTATAGCTGAAGGTATAGCAGTAGCATCCTCATAATCAGTCTCTCCTTTCTATCTGGTCCTGAAAGAAAGACTATGCTTGTGTAAGCTTGCAATCATTAAATGAGCATGTTTCTGTGCATGTGAGGGAAAGAAGAGAAGAGAAATAAACATCTGTCCTACCAATATACAGCCCTATTATTTGGGCCCTGGGGAGACTTCCACTTCCTCCATTCCCTCTGCACACATTCACGAGATGTTTCTCCTCTCTCCAGTGATTACCCACATTGTGTTTCTGCAGTCTGGCATTTCCTTGGGGCAGGGACCTCATTCTGTATGCTGAAAAACATAATGTCATCACCATAAACTAGTTTCCTGCAAGCCTGCTCTCTGATGGACATGAAGGGAAGGTGAGAAGAGCAAATCAAGAATTTATTTGCTTCACTTTGCAGTGAGGAGACGAAGGGGGTGGCCTTAGAAAATGAACTCACAGAATGGTACTAGAGGTAAGAGACTAATGGCTACAGGTAAGGATCACCAAAAACTTGATTCAGTGCAGTGAATTTGGTTTTCTCCCTTGCTTATGCTGGAAATGTTGCCCACAGTTTAAATTTTTTTCCTCCTATGAATGCATCTCTTTAATGCTTCTTTCATAGATTTTTGTTTCTATCTTATGGTCTTAAAGTCTATTAGAAACACAGCCTTGAGGCAAACTTTCTCACAATAATGTCTTACTTTGTTCTATGCTGCAGAACATGCAGTTGGCTCTGACAGCGTTAGTTCTGCACTGATACGCTGTCTGTCAAACTGGCTGCAAGAAGAATTGTGAAAAAACTCCATGTGCTAAGTGAAAAAAATCCTGATTTGTGTTTTCATGTGAATATTTAATTCCATTTCAATGTCCTCTCCCCACATCTGAGTTTTGCAATGAAAATGCTACAGCAGCAGCAACTAAATTTGACCTGTTTTTGCAGATCTGAGTCCCATCAATAATGCTTAGATGTGCCTTTCAGACTCCCTGTTTTATAAGTCATCCAAACTGTTGAAAAACTCAAGCAGGGTTGTAATCCAGCTGGTTTCTTGAGACATAGGATTACTGAATCATTGAATGACTTGGTTTGGAAGGAATCATTGGGATTACCTAGTTCCAATCCCCTGCTATAGGCAGAGATACCTCCGTCTAGACCTGGTTGCTCACAGCCCCATCCCATCCTTGAATGCCTACAGGGAGAGGGCATCCACAACCTCTCTGGGCAATATGTTCCAGTGTCTCACCACACTCACAGTGAAGAATTTCTTCCTAATATCTCATCTAAATTTACCCCCTTCCAGTTTAAACCATTTCCCCTCATCCTGTCATTACTTGCTCATATAAAAAGTTCCTCCTCAGCTTTCCTTTAGGCCCCCTTCAGGTACTGGATAGCCACATGAAGTTCCAAGGAGACCTTCTCTTCTTCAGGTTGAAGAGCCCCAACTCTCTCAGCCTGTCCCCATAAGGGAGGTGCTCCAGGCCTCTGATCACCTTCGTGTCCCTCCTCTGGACCCACTCCAACAGTTCAATGTTCTTCTCATGTTGGGGGCCCCAGAACTGGATTCAATACTCCAGTTGGGGTCTCATGAGAGAGAGTAGAGGGGCAGAATCCCTCTCTCGATCTGCTGGTCATGCTTCTCTTGAAGCAACCCAGGATATGGTTGGCCTTCTGGGCTGCAAGATCACATTGCTGGATCATGTTAAGTATTTAGTCAACTGACACTCCCAAATCCTTCTCCTCAGGGCTGCTCTCAAGCCACTCTCAACCCAACCTGTATTTGTGCTTGGGATTGCCCCAGCACAGATGCAGGACCTTGCACTTGGCCTTGCTGAACGTCATAAGGTTGGCATGGGCCCACCTCTCAAGCCTGTCCAGATCCTTCTGGATGGCATCCCTTCACTCTAGCGTGTCAACTGACCACTCAGCTCGATGTCATCTGCAAACTTGCCAAGAGTGCTCTTGATCCCACTGACCACATCACCTATGAAGATGTTAAATAGCTCCAATTCCAGCACTGATCCCTGAGGAAAACCACTTGGCACCAGTCTCCACTTTGACATTGAGCTGATGGCCACAGCTCTCTGAGTGCAACCATCTAGTCAAGTCAAGTCCTTATCCTGTGAATGGTCTGTTCATTGTATTACTTAAACCAGACTACCTAAGATAATACATTTGTGCCTGAAGATTAGACTCAGGTGAATGTGAAAGTCTGTCCAGACACAGGGGTTTTAGTTATCCTAGGTCAAATATTCATATTTAGTAATGAAACTAAGAATCAAATAATTTTACAATGAAAGGTGCACACTGTTCATACTGTATGTATAATTCAGATAGCTTGAGAAGTGTAAAACTCATGACTAATTAAGCAATTGCCTAAAGCTTTGCAGCCTGGATAGATCAATCATAGAGATGTTTCAGACTGAGGCATAGTGAGTGTGCCTCTGAAAGCAAGTATATATTTTTTTTCTCTGTGGCATGGGAAAGACCAGGTAATGTATAGGCTTCTTTCAAGCACACTACAATAAATGCTGAAGTTTTACCTTCTAGGAACAATAGTACAAGAGGTGATTCTTTGTGTACACTCTAATGAGGCACTGAAACATGCTGCCTAGGGCTGTAATTAATGCCCCATCCCTGGAGGCTTTCAAGGCGAGTCTGGATAAGGCCTTGGGCAACCTATATAGCTGTGGTGTCCCTGTTCATTGCAGGGGAGTTGGACTAGGTGGCCCTTGGATGTCCCTTCTAACTCTCAGGATTCTATGATTCTATGATCTCTGAAATGTTTGGGGCTGGCTTTTAGGTTCTCCGAAGGCAAGACTAGCTCACAAGACACCATGATCCCCAGAGGAGGAGGCAAATCACTCAAACAGCCATGTTCTCACAATATCCCTCATTCCCTCTTTTTCGTCTAATAAGCACTGAAGAGTCATGACATTACCATCACCATCTGAGAGCGGCTTACAAGCAATGGGCAGTTGTATTTGCAAAGGAGTCTTTAAATGTTGGGCATGTGGTCAGAGTAGGTGTGTGCAGGGAAATATCCTCGCTACCTTTTCTGTCATTTCCCTGGAAGGTGCATATTTATGCAGCACTGGTAGTGGGGAGTACTTTGCATTACTCATATCTTCTTGTTGCTGGTTTTTGTAATGTAGCTCATTATTTCTTCTCACTTGACTGGAATTCTCCAGTTGGCAGAAATGTAATGAGAAATATACTCTCATGAGGGCATTAGGTGAGAAAAAATATTGTTTTCAAAAGAATCTTGTAAATGAAATCCCGAAGCCGTGTTTGCATAGCTTTTAATATTTTGCCACATTGTTTGTCCTTAGTGAAGTGTAAAACCGGAGCGCATAAATGTTGCCTCAGAATTAATATAAGGCTAAGACAGTTTGCTAGCATTCACATCTCTCACAGAATTTGTGTGCATTTGTGTACGGAAGACTACAACAATCTTTTCAAAATACTGCAATTATTTAACTGCACTGACATCATGTTTTTCTTTTGAAAGTGGGAAATATGCCTCAAATTTGTATAAAGGCTGCCACTTTTGCCCCTGCTTTTACTATAATCCACTGTTTGTGCTATGACACTGACAAAGTCCTTACATCCCCAATGTTAATATAAAAAACATTAAAAATAATTTGTCTCTTTATCGCACTCTTTTTAGACTTGCAAGCACTTAAATTGACAAAAAAAACTATTTCACGTCTTATACCCAAAGTATTTTAGAATCATAACCAATAGCATTAGCTTAAAACTGCTGTTCCAGTTCGAGGTTTGTTCATTTACTGAATTAAACTTGGGTAGGAGCTTGGTATCACAGCTAGCATTACAACTAAATGCAGAAATACCTATCCAAGTCCTGTTACATTCTCATGAAGATAAAATAAAATCTTAACTAAACTAACATCGTTTGACTTTTACATTCATTTGACTGACTCGCTGCTCACAGAAATACAGAATTTTTCTGCATTCTGGTTTCAGTTTTCAGTCCGCTGGTTTACTTGGATCAAATACTGATGAAAAGCTCCAGGCTAACAGATCCCAAACTGACAAGAATCAGATTCTGGCCCCATCAACATCAGTGGGAATTTTGTCATTTAGCATCACAGAATCCAGATTTTATGTAGCTTTGCAGAATAGCACCCAGGCAGTAATGGTGGCATCTTTCCACATAGTGTACTACTTCATTTCTTTCTTCCTTGCCATTATCTGGTCTGAAAATATTTTTCAGAAACCCTTCCTGCTGTACAGTTTTGCACCTGGGTGAATCATGGAAGCACACTGGGCTGTGATCAGGGGACCAATTCCCAAGGCAATACACTGATACTAGAAATTCATTTCCAACAGCTTGTCACACAGACAAGCCACAGCTGTGGCTGTACATCAAATTAGAATTTAAATGGTGATCAAACTGTGAAGTGTCTGTGGCTCTCAAAGTACCTCTTGAGCATGGCAGAGCTGATGTGCATCTCAGAAACATGGAATCATTAAGATTGGAAAAGACTTCTAAGATCATCTTGTCCAACCCCATCCCATCCCCACATGCCTACTAACTATGTCCGTCTGTACCCCATTTACTCCTTTCTTGAACACCTCCAGGTGACCCCACCACCTCCCTGGGCAGCCTTACCACTGGGTTACAGTGTCTCATCACTCTTCCTGAGAAGAAATTTTTTTGAACATCCAACTTGAACCTTCCCTGGTCACATGTCTGGATACATCCCATCGGCAGTGTGTCCTTTGGGGTGTGTTCTATCTCGTACTGCGGGGATGGTGGTGGTTTTAGAGGGGCTGCAGTTGTTAGATGCACTGGGGGATGTTTATCCTATCTTGCTTTGGCTTTTGAACTCACCTGAGCCAGGAAATTATGCTCTTCATGTGCTCTAGATGTAGGGGCCGTTGCACTTTGGGTGTTCGCACAGTGCCTGCTCCAGCGTGGTTTTACCCAGAAGAACACCAAGAGCTGCTCTGACACGGAAACCGGTGCTGTACGTGGGAATGATCAGAATCATAGAATTGCTCAGAGAATGGTGTGCTCCTTGTCTGAACTGAAGCACCAGTAGTGTTCACCCAGAGTTTCTGTCAAAAAATGAGTCACAGCATTTGCTCTGAGCTGCTCTCTGGAAGTCCACTGGCTAATCAAGGATGTAAGGGAAACTGCCTAAATATCACTGGCCTGTGCTAGCAAGAGCTGTCCTCCTTTCTTCCCTTCTTGCCCTGCTATCCTGCAGTCACTTAAATAATTCTTCCATTTCAGCTTTTTGTAAAGAAATAAATAGTTTTAGTTATTGGTTTATGTCTCCTGTCATTCATAGCCTCTAATTTGTTTCACATATATCTGATATCCAGCATTTCCAAGTCACAGCGAAATACTGTAATTAGGATGTACACACGTTTGGAATTCAGGTTAAATAAAACTCAATTTTAGCTCCTGATTTTTCTGGCAAAGTTAAAATGGGAAACCAAAGTTTCTATTTCCCAATTTAGAGAAGAGGATGATCAAGTAAGAGCTCAGAAAAAGTGTTTCAGAATTCTTTTTTCTCCTATAGAAAGTCAGAGAAGGAATTGGGTATTTGGGACACAAATAGCAATTCGTTGTGTACTGTCCTCATTTTCCCTATGCAAAGTACAATTGGGAAGAAAAGCTCTCGTTGACTCACATGCTAATTTTTCTCATTGCCTTTTTAACTTGCAGAGATTTTTCAAATATTGACTAGGCTTTGAACTTGACCTACTTAAAACACTGGGTATGTTAAACAAACACCACTGCAGATCATGTCAGTATTATAAAGGGGCCTTGCAAAATATCAGTATTTTAATACAGCTTTATATTGCTAGACATAATGAGAGGGAAGCCAGTTGTCATTCTCTGCTTCACATGGCTTTCACAGCTCTCACTTTCCTTGGAATGTATTTACTCTAATTGGCATGGGACTGAATATATGTTCAAGCCTGGACCTGCTGATCACCCGTACATTAAATCCTCTGGATCAATCCTCGCCTGTAGCCGAGCCTGAAGCAGGCAGCTCCTTGTGAAGACAGATACTGAGGCAAAGAACAACTCCCCTCTGCATCTCCTGCCCACTTTCCGACAGCAAACTCACTGTTCTCCTTCCTCATGCAACCCTTCTCTGTTCTCTACTTGCCCTGTTTGATTTACTACTCACTTCTCAGGGAGACATTTTATGCTTTTCAGGAAACCAGTTCCCAGGTTTCTGATTATTCTCTGTGGGCAAAGAAGTAAAACACAGTTTAGACTGTAGGGACTGGTGGAAGGAAGGAAGGAAGGAAGGAAGGAAGGAAGGAAGGAAGGAAGGA
>JAPSGF010000027.1:5469437-5576602 GCA_035772895.1 Perdix hodgsoniae | reverse complement strand
GAAGGAAGGAAGGAAGGAAGGAAGGAAGGAAGGAAGGAAGGAAGGAAAACATGATGTGGTGTTGTGGCTTGCATATTATTGAATTAGAAGCTCACATGTTGTTTTTTCCTATAGAATCATAGAATCATGTGACTTGGAAGAGAAACTTAGTGGTTATCTGGTCCAACTCTCCTGTAATTAATCTACAGCTAGATCAGGTTGCCCAGAGTTCCACCCAGCCTGACCTTGAATGTCTCCAGCAGTAGGGCATCTACCTCCTCTCTGGGCAACCTGTTCTGGTACTTCACTACGCTTCTCTTAAATAAAGCCCTTTTTTTCTTATATCCAGTCTAAATCTCCCCTCTTTTAGTTTGAAACCATTTCTCCTTGTCCTATCACAACAGATCCTGCTAAAGAGTCTGTCCCCTTCTTTCTTAAAACCCCCCTTCAGATACTGAAAGGCCACTATCAGGTCATTGACTCCATCTGGACATTGAGCCAGTGACTGTCAGTCTCTGGGTACAATCTCTCAACCAATTGCTTCATATCCATCATATTCATATCTATCCAATCTGGAGAGAAGGATATTTTGGGGACCTGTGTCAAAGGCCTTACTGAGGTCCAGATGCATGACATATGTGGCTCTTCCCTTGTCCATAGACACAGTTATGCCATCATAGAAGGCAACTAGGTAGTTCAGAAAGGGCCTACTCTTGATAATGTCATACTGGTTGCCCTGTATCACATTCCTCTCTTCAGTGTGCTCTAGTGCAGCTTCCAGGAGGATCTGTACCATGATCTTCTCTGGCAGTGAGGTGAGGGTAACCAACAAGTGGCTCCCTGTGTCATCCTATCTACCCTTCTTGAAAATGGGTGCCATATTGCCTTTTTCCAGCCATGAGGGACTTTGATTGCCATGACTTTTCAAATATAATGTACGTAAAATCCTTTTTCTTCTACACTGTTTGACAAGGAATAGTTTTGCAGTCAAGAGTATTCTCAGCTCACCTTGAAGCACAAAATAATCTTGGAAGGTAGAACATTTTTAGTCACTCTAGAAGAGAAATAGATTATATCTCTTCCATTCCAGCAAAATAAAAGTACTCCAGTCAAGGAAGACAAGGAAAATGCTAACAGTATTAATAGAAATGTAAAATTTTCCTTCTGTTGTCTAAGACTGCTGCAGTGATACTAAACATCCCCTAGGGAAATGCAGGACAAATGGGGTGTGGAGCTGGAATGTGGAGGGAAGGAGAGTCAGGGGTAGATGAGGGCAAGAGAAGCTGGAGAAGTGCATCAGCCCCCACTGCTGGGGAAAAGGGAGGTGGATGTCAGGCAGTTGTGCCCTGTGTAGCTGTAGCACCACCACCCTATGAACCTTTTCTCAACAGCCCAGTGTTGCTTAATTCTTAAGCTGTGTACTCTAACTGGGTTCTCTTATTCAAGCTGCTGAAAAATATTCTGTTTGATGTTTTCACAGACAGCATCTTAAGGCATTAACTTCACCTTCTTCTCCAGTGCTGCCCTTTCCAAAGTCATTATTACTCATTAGGTATATTGTGCAGAAAGCAAAGTAGGTCACGGATGAAAAGCCCCATCTTAGCGAGAGGCACCAATACTGCACAAAGCTATTTTCAACTTTCATGAGATAAAAAATGTTTTCTGTAGGATGAAAGCTGTCACTGCCAACTTACAAATGAATGCCAAGTATGTAAAAACTTTCATTTTGGATTCCCAGTCTTTCATATGTTAAATGCATTGTTTCAGAATTCATTTTCAAAGATAACTCTCCATGTGTAACCTATGCTTGCTGGCTGCCTAGGACAGCACGCACCGAGCTGAGGGACAGCTGGTGTGAACTACTGCTGACTCCAGTGGGATGCGATCATTTTCCCCACATGGGGATATATCCCTGGGAATACCCTGGGGATGCAGTAGAGGAGACACCTCCAGGAAGAGAACTGGTTGCAGGGGGTGATGACCTGGACTTTCGCCACTCACAAACCCTGGCTGTCTGTGCCTGGCAATGGAAGAGAGAATTTCCATCTGGTCCCTAAAGTGGAGATGACAACTGCTCCTACATTGCTGTCTTTTTGCCTTGTGACCCATGAGTTAAAACAAAGCTTTAATTTCTGTTTGACTGTTCACCCAGCTCCTGTTTTTCTGTTATTTGGAGATGTTACATAAATACATAGACTTTGTGGAGTAAACTGGTGGGCATTCCTCTTACGGCTCTTGGTTAGACAAAGCACTCAGCAAATGATTAATTTTGTTTGATTTCCACGAGGATGTAAACACATGATTGCAGGAGAAATTAGACTGCATTCATACTATGTCCTTCCATCAACAAAACATCAACTGCCTTGGAGGTAATTAATAAAATTATGCTTTCAAGTTATTACTGTATATAATAAGTTGACATACATAGCAACAGTAATGCTGCTAAATTCGTTTTGTTGGTATAATCGCCTTGCGCCACTGATCAGAGGAAGGTTGGTTAATCTTCATTAAAATCTGGATCCATTACAGTTGAAATTAGATCTTTATTTTTCTCTCTTAAATAATGGTTGTTTCAAGCTAAAATGTAAAACATGGAGACATATGGGAAGGTCTAAATTTATTATCATAGATTAGAATAAAATAAATTACATTTAAACTAATAAGCAGTGCATGTTTTGTATGCGTGTGAGCAGCTAAACTTTTAAAGAAAGTCATCCCACAGCTGGTGGGAGTTACTCACTAAGCACTCAGAAGCAGGCCTTGCTACAGCAAGAAACCATTTCTTTATCAGAGGTAAATTCTACTTTTAAGTACAGAGTCCTTTCTGCATTACATTGTGTTCCAGCAGCTCAGGGCAGAGACCAGACCAGGCATGTCCAATTCACAGCCCGCGGGTTGCATGCGGCCCGGTGCAGGTCTCAATGCACCACCCCGTGCTGTGCGTCGTCATGGCAGTAGTTCTCATAGATGAGAAGCTGGACATGAGCCAGCAGCGTGCACTTGCAACCCTGAAGGCCAACTATGTCCTTGGGCTCCATTAAAAGAGGATGGGCCAGCAGAGAGAGGGAGGTGATTGTCCCCCTCTACCAAGCTCTTGTGAGGCCTCATTTGGAGTACTGTATCCAGGCTTGGGGCTCCCAGTGCAAGAAAGATGCAGAGCTCTTGGAAAGGGTCCAGAGGAGGAATACTAAGATGATCAGAGGGCTGGAGCACCTCTCTTATGAGGAAAGGTTGAGGGAACTGCAATTGTTTAGCTTACAGAAGAGAAGGCTCCAGGGAAGACCTCATTGTGGCCTTCCAGTAATTTAGGGAAGCATAACAGAATTGGGAACGACTGTTTATGAGGGTGGGCAGTGATAGGACAAGGGGGAATAGTTTTAAACTGAGACAGAGGAGGTTTAGGTTAGATATTAGGAGGACGTTTTTCACACAGAGGGTGGTGACGCACTGGAACAGGTTGCCCAAGGAGGCTGTGGATGCCCCATCCCTGGAGGCATTCAAGGCCAGGCTGGATGTAGCTCTGGGCAGCCTGGGCTGTCGTTGGCAACCCTGTACATAGCAGGGGGGTTGAAACTGGATGATCTTTGAGGTCTTTTTCAACCCAGGCCATTCTATGACTCGATGATAAAACAAAACAAAACAAAAAAATGGTTTTAAAATAATTTTGTCTCACCAGACTGTAGCCAGATGAACTGAAGAAATAGGAAAATCTATCAGAAGAAATTTGGAGAGTAAAGCTGCTAATTTCAATTTTTATTCTGTGACAATAGATAAAAGTACTGATGCTACAGATACTGCTCAACTTGCCATTTTCATTAGAGGTATTTAGAATGAACACAATGTCACTGAAGAAATTGTTTCTTTTGTGCCATTAAAAGACATAACTAAATCTCTTGATTTGTATGAAGCAGTAAAAATTACATTAAAGAAATTTTCTTTAGCCCTTGTCAAAATATCTGTTGGCACCCAGGTGACAGTGGTAAAAAAGAGGGACTTATAAAATTAATAGATGATACAATTGCCACCGGCAACTCACCTATGACAAAATATCATTGCATCATGCATCAAGAAAAATTATATACAAAAGCTTTAATAATGATCAATGTCGTGCAAACTGTCATCAAAGCTGTAAATTTCATAAAGTCCAGTGGACCAAATCACTGCCAGATCCAGGAGTTCATTAGAAGTATGGCTGCTGATTATGGGGACATAATTTACTTTTCTGTAGGAAGGTGGCTAAATCAGGGTAAAATGCTAAGAAAATTTTATAATTTGTGTAATGAAATCAAATCATTTATGGAAGCAAAAAGAAAATTCGTGCCAGAACATGAAGATTAAAAATGATGAGCTCACAAGCGGCTCATTTAAATGAGTTAAACATGTGTCTGCAAGGTGAAAAGCAACTTGCCTGTGCTATGTTTCAAACCATAACTGCATGTGAAATGAAACTTAAATTATGGCAAGTGATGGCAAATAATTGTATGCATTTTGATGTGTCGGCTGAACACGGTCATGTGAATAGCAAAAAATATGCAGCTGTGCTTCCTGTTGTGATAAAGGACTTTGAGAATAGGTTGATAGATTTCTGATTCTTTTTTTTTGTATATTCACAAATCCACTTTCAGTTGACATAAATACATTACCTGCACAATTTCTAATTGAAGGTGTAGAGTTGCCATCAGACACTCAACTCAAAGAATAATTTGATCAGGTTTCTTTACTAGACTTTTAAAAGATCTACTTTACCTGAGAGAAAAACCCCTGACTTCACAGTCATGTCATCTCTTTTGGCAGTACGCACATTTGTGAACAAAAGTTTTCAGAGATGAATCACAGGAAGAGTAAAATGTCACCAAAAATCTCTGACAAACACCTTGGGAACTCACTAAGAATTGCAACCACTGTCATCAAAGCAGACATTGATGCATTAGTTTCACAAAAACAAAGTCAAATATCTCATTGGTTTTATGGTTTTGTTGCTCCTTGCTTTTATGTTTTAATTAAAAAGATATTAAAAATAAATTTTGTTACTTATATACATAAACTATATGGTGTATTTTATATTCGACCCATGGCATTTGCTCTTCACTCAATGAGACCAGGCAAGCCAAACTGCTGGACGCTCATGGAAGGTTTAAGTTGAAAACCAAGCACTCAGATACAACCAAGAAAATGTGTTTTCATCCCCTGATTTATGAGTGAAAAAATAATGTGGAAGGAGGAAATCTACAAGTTCTAAGACATCAGAATATTATCTTTTGATTGACCATAAACAATCAATTTGATCTGGCAAATAGGAACATTACATATTTGTTTAATAAACTATTTAGCTGCTTAATGTGCTATGGCAAATTTGTTGTCTCCCACATGTGCAGAGCACTGAAGTCAGTATCACTGAAATAATTTAAGTAATAAAAATGCTCATGTCATGTATTTTAATCCATTTAAGTTACAAACAGGAAAGAAGCATCATCTAATAAATAAGAGATGTTTTGCCTGATGTTTCAAAACTAAGTAACTTAAAAATTGAAGGTCTGAATCAGTGTTTGTAAACAGTAACTCCACTGATAAATCCATGTAGATTTTATTTACTTCCTCGTCTTGCAAAAATGAATATACAATTATATTAATTATTGTGCGTGGGCTTTTGTGTGGGGACATATTTTAGAAGGAAAAATTCAAAACAAACTGCAGATGAGGATTAGCTATTCTCTTCTAATGGCTGGAATCATAATTAAAAACAACTGCTTATGTCACTTGGATTTAAATCAGTTCAACCTGTAGATACACACCAGTTGATTCTATAACTACAAGTCTTGCTGTCCATTGCTCACCTTCTGCAGAACTACCACCTCTATCAGGTGAATTATTTCACCCTTCAAGGGACCACGGGCTGTCCTGGCCAGGATGAGATATCAGTATCCATTATCCTGAGTAGACAGACAGTCAACCTTCTTAGGTTGTAGAGAGGTGTGCTGCACTACTGCAACAAGCAGAGCTTACCTAATGTGGCTGCTGCCCACGTTAATTGGCTGATGTCATCTATGGGTTCAGGTTTTCCACATGGCTCATAAAAGATATGAAGATGGCCAGAAAGAAGTTGAACAAGCCCAAGGAAGTTGTATGGAAGAGAAATGAGAAATCTCAGCTCTTCATTCTGTCCTTGCCTTTGTGGATTTGTTAATGACTCTGTTCACCATCGGACTGCTGTGTTTGTCAGACGTTTCACACAACCGATATATCAGGAAGGACTTCTAAGCTGCTACAGATTTCTTAACTGCTGAATCTGAATTTCTGAAAGGGGTTTTCCAAGGGGGGAAGTCCAATACACATGAAAAAAAGAGAAATAAAAAAAGAAAGAAGATAAGGACAGAAAAGCTTGGCATCATACTGAAATAATAATAAACAAGAAACCACAATAAGGTGAAAAAAAAATAATAAAAAGCCTAAAAACCAACAAGGGTTTGGTTGCACGATCAGAAGAGAAAAGTGCGTAAAGACCCCATATGTTCTTGAGTTAGTGTTGCAACAGTAACACAACCAAGCATATTTGTACTAAGAGGGATAAGCTTAATTAGCAAAAAGAGATAGAATCAGGAAGCCAGAAGGTGGATTTTGTCACTGGCGACACTCAGATAGGAAGGCCTGGACAAGAGTGGAGGGGATTCCACTAAGGGATGTGGGGCTGTGCCTGAAGGAATCCTTGTGAGACATAGGGAGCTCAGGCCCAGAGCAATGCACTTCCTTCTCCCACCCCATCATATGGCCCTTGTCATGAATAAGGTGGAAGTTGTAACCCAGCTCAAGGTACAAGGTGGAAATTCCCAACCTTGTTTTCCCATCAAATTTCTTGGAAAATGAAAGGTCAGAAATAGTTGGGATTTTAGGAAGCAGCAGAAAAGTATTTTAAGTGCCTTGGTCAGTAACAGAAATACGGTCATACAGGTTTCTGGAAATGATTTGTAGTGTACTTAGGCACACAGAAATTGTAATATATGTTGCTCTTTTACTGTGAAAAAAACCCCACTATCTCTGTAATGCGATTTGTGAGGTCTGTACAAAGAGAGGATGAAGGCATTTCAGTCTCAGAAACGTTCTCAGATTTGTGTTTTGGCTTGCAGTATTTGAGCTGCAATGCCTATTTAGAGGCAGTGATATGCACACAGTGTGTCAAATGTAAGAATGCGCTAAAGCTCTTCCTTCTCAGCGGGCCGAGTTCTTGCTGTCAGGTTTGCATTAACGACCCACTGACCTACTTTCCTGATTCACCTGGCAGAACTCCGCAGCCACGCAAGCCCAGATTGGTTTTGTTTAGATTTGGTGACAGAAATCATTAGAAGAGTGACACTGCAGATAAAAAGGAAAAGGGCTCTGCTTTTTGGTATTGCAAGTGATTTTTTTGTTTAACCGTGTAAACATTATCCATCATGATGGACTTGTCTGCTTCTTTTTTTAGGGCTCTGTGTTTTATAAGGCTTTCTTCTCTCTCCCTCATATTAAAGAGAAAAATGAGCTGTGTACGTGAATCCAGTGACACTCAACCAGTGCGGCTTCTTTGCTGCTGCGGACCAGAAGCAAAGGGAAGAGGCAGACATAATGGATCCATGAGAAAAACGCATCTTCTGCCTGTCTTAAATCATCTACTTTCCAGAGAAGCATAAATTGCTAGGAATAAAAAAAGCTCCTTGGCAGCTCAATAACTGCATATAAAACAAATCATATTTTTCTGTGAATTGTAAATGTCACTGTCTCAAATAACATTTATGCTTTCATAGAAATAGGAACTTAATTTTCCCCAGCTATATTATTACCTCACACTGGTGAATCAGATCACCTACACTGAAACAGAGCGAGCCAGTGACTCAGAACCGTGGCACATCTAAAGATCGAGCGCACTGAGCTGCGCGCAGATGGGAGGCTCCGTTGAGCCACCAGATAGAGCCCGATCTGCTACAATCCTGCTAAAAATGGGCACCAAATGCTTGTTGTCAGAAGTGACTGGCAGCCCGTGTCCGAGCTGAAAGGAGGTTGTTTTTTGCCTATTCATTCAATGGGTACATGGTGACAGCATAAGAGAGAGGGAGGGCTGTGACGGGCTGTCACGTGGCAAGCTGGCTGCTGTCTCAGCCTCAATGTCCTTTTGGAAACTTGAGTAGTTTAAAAAAATGAATCACTGCTATTGAAATGCTTTAAATAATTCAAATTATTTAATACTTTGGTCTTTCTGTTATGCTTCCTTCGATTTATTACTTAGAATCACAGAATACCTCTTGCTGGAAAGGGCCCATAAGGATCATCAAGTCCAGCTCCTGAATCATAGAATCATAAAATCATTGAGGTTAGAAAAAGCCGCTAAGATCATCTAGTCCAACCACCAACCAATGCATTTGAGTCTTCTAGACCGCTAGACCATGTCCCTCAGTGCCACATATACATCATCCCTGAATGCCTACATGGATGATGACTCCACCACCCCCAGAGAGCCTGTGCCTGTGCCTCACTGCTCTTTCAGAGAAGGAACTTTCCCTCGTATCTAACCTGGACTTCCTCTGGTGCAACTTGAAGCAATTTCCTCCCATCCCATTGCTGTTATCTGAGAGAAGAGGCCAATCCCCACATTGCCACAACCTCCTTTCAGGTCACTGTAGGAAGAAATAAGGTCTCCTCTGAGTCTCCTCTATACTGAACAAACCCAGCTCCCTCAGGCACTCCCTGTAAGACTTGTGATCCAGAACCCTCACAGCTTAATTGCCCTTCTCTGGACACACTCCAGGGCCTCGATGTCTTTCTTGTAGTGAGGGTCCACAGGACCATCCAAAAATGAGACCATGTGTCTGAGAGTGCTGTCCACATTGCCATAGTGAGCTCATCTCCCTTATTACAAGACCAAACAATTAATTTTGAAAACATACATAGCTAAAAACGGCTATCTACTTCAGTCCTGGCAAGTAAGGAGATGATAGTTGCATGTAAGATAGGCATTGCTTGAGTGCAGTTTAATTTCTGCATGACTCATCTCCGCTTCAGAGTAAAGGGATGCTGCTGATGACAATGCCAATATTTTTTGTGCAGCTGTATATTTGACTTAAAGCAAAGGAGCCCAGAGACCGACACAGATCCTCGGAAAATATGAGCTGCAAGTCTAGCTCACGCAGAAATGTGTGTGAATGGTGACAGTGAATCCTGCATGCCAGCAGAACACTGAATGGCGGTGGTGTTTCAGAATTAAACCTCAGTGAAAGGTTTTCTGTTAGTTTAGGGGTTGTGGCATCTCATCTGCATTTTCATGAATTAGTGGTTTTCACTATGTGACAGAAACATTTTGATATATTAATGAAAGCAATTAAAAACATATGTCACTGCCAGATTTCAAGCTGAAAAGAAAATGGTATTTCTCACAGTGCATATTCCAACCATTTCAGCTCCAAGTATATTCCATTTCAGCATAGCATCCCTCACTCACGAAAGAGAGATGGAACACAGGGCAGATTCCATAACCGTTTGATTCAACCCCTGCAGATTGCACTGATTTTTGTAACAATACAAACAGTCTCTCCACCAGTATGTTTTGCTTAAAAGATGTTTATATTGCATTTGTTACTCTTCGGAGCTATTGAGTTTGGAGCTCTCTTTTAAGGCAAGTCTGTAGCAGTTTATTTTTATGTCCCTAGATTGAAGGCTATCTTGACATTGGACTGACTGAAATTATTTTTTCAAGGTGCTAATTTTCAGTAAAACAATGTTAAGATATCACTGGAACTGACGTGGCTCTTTCAGAAAGCCCACAGTGCCCACAGTCGACCTCAGCAACATGGAGATGCTGAAGGTGGCCTGACTTATTTAGGTAATAATGGTGTAGGCATTAGGCTCTGTGATCCCAGAAATGGTTGATGAGGAAAGATGTTGAATTGTTGGATGCAGGTGAGCTGACCCAGTTTGAGCATTTATCTCTCTTTAAATGTTCTATGATTTAATAATAATAATAATAATAAATAAATAAAACAAAAACCACAGTCTAGTACAAATTTCAGGCATGATGGATTCTTTTTTGCAGTGTCTATTTGTTCCATCTTTCTCAGTATTCATGACTTGCCTTCATGATCATTGGGATGGTAATGGTTTGTTTTCCAAACCAAACCTGTCTTGGGCTATATCCTTTTACACACAGTGGCATATGTTTGCAATTATGATTTCATTAAAAAAAACAAAAACATACAAACCAAAAACGACCCAGAAAAGTTATTGAAGAGCAGCAAATTCAAGGGTTGCACTCGGTTTAAAGTGTGTTGATCTGCAAACAATGATATTGTTCACTGCAGGGGAGTTGTACCAGATGACCTTTAAGGATCCCTTCCAACTCAAACATTTCTGTGATTCTATGACTCTGTGATATTTGGGAAGCAATGAATGCTGACTTCCATCCCACACTCAGTGAAAGGGCCGGAATCCCACTCTCACAGCCTTCATGTGTCACTGGGGCACTCAGCACATCACTGCCCAGCATGGCATTTTGCAGGAGCAAGCCCCTGGCCCTTCACCTTTCCTTCCTGTCTCTTCTTTTGCATATTCAGCTAAAGAGCTATCTATAATTTTTGTCACTTTCATTTCCAGTATGTCACCATGGATTATGAACAGTAAGCCACCGTCCGCCCATTTAATGGAGTGCATCACTGCGGATAATCGCTTTGGAATGTAAATCAGTTTACTGTTACCTGGTTACTGCTGGTACATGCAGGAAGCAGAGAGAAGATGGCTCTAGCACACTGTAAGTACAGCATGCAGTGGTGAACGTATACCAAACTCCCCTTCTCCTCACAGTTGTGCTTGGACCTACGTGGCAGGGTGGCACATTTGTCTGCATGCACAGGAACATGACTGCCCGTATTTACAACATCACACTGATAAGAAATGTTCCCACAAGCAGGCTTCAAATAAAGGTTGCCTATCACATCTATTACAACCAGTTTTCTTTCAGGGAAGCTGCTTGCAGAGCAGACAAGATACAGGGGTGGAGACCAACCTGGTCACACAGCTCCCATCTTAGCACCAAGTCTAGCTCCAATGGTCCAGAGCAGCTCACAGCAACAACCTCAGAGGCTCAGCACATCCCTTCTCCTCTATGTAGATCACCTCCAAACTGGAGAGAAATATGACAGAAAGGAGTAAACCCCAGACAGAATTCCCAGGAGCAGGTGTCATGGGGCATGGAGAGGGTGAGAAGATAGACTAGAGCGAAAGCCTGTGACAAGCTCTAGGTGTGTTGGTGCTGTGGTAAGATATACAGGTACAGTTGCCATACAGTGCAGGAAACACAGAGCAATTAAATCCTTCTGTGCTCAGGATGGGTCCCTATTCTGCCAGCAGAAGAGCAGTGTTGCATTTGGTGCACTTACTCTCCTGACAAGGATGCTGCCGCTACAGTTTCGAAGGATCTAACATCTTTCAAATCAGTTTCTCTCTTACAGGCACTTTCTTCACATACTCTGAGAAAAGCTCTGTCCTCGAACTTGAGCCATTTCTCTAGCAGTGCTCAATGGAAAACTACTGGATGGATTACAGTACAGGTTTGCCTTGCTTTTCTCCCCACAGAGTGCTTAAGTTAGACATGAAGAGGGAGATAGGGATACAGACGTCCACTTTGCACAGTAAGGGCTTGTGACAAAACAAACACATGAATGCACACATGCACTCACCCCATGGCCACAGAGATACTGGCATGAGAAGATATTGAGCCTCTTAATGGATGTGTCAAAAAAAAAAAATAAATAAATAAAATATTTGTATTTTTAAAAGTTGGCCATGTTGTAAAAATGGTATCCAATCACTCATACTATTGTACTCATACTACAAACATACTGCTTGCTGCCAGAAACAAGAGCATTTCCAAGCAACAAACTGTGCATGTTTACTGTATATTTCAGCATGGAACATGCAAGTTTTACAGCCATCACCTGCACTGCCTGATGTAATTGGCACTGCCCATATCTGGATGCACAGTCATAGCACACAGTGGTTGTCTTTAAGGGCACTGAGCAAGCCCCTTTCCTATTCTTGCAAGATACTGCCTCAGAAGGCTGTTTATTCACCTTGTCCAAGCTGCTAGACAATCATTCCATACCTTACTGCACTCCTGGATGCAGTTCTCAGATCCTGCCTAGAGGGAGAAATTCCCACTGCTAAGGAGTCATAGAATCATTAAGATTGGAAGAACCACTAAGATCATCAGTCCAACCATCAGCCCACCCCCACCGTGCCCACTGCCCACGTCCCTCAGTGCCTCATTCACGCAGTTCTTGAACACCTCCAGGGACGGTGACTGCACCACCTCCCTGTGCACCCTGTGCCACTGTCTCATCACTCTTTCTAAGAATAAATATTTCTTATTATCCAATCTGAACCTTCCCTGGTGCCCCTTAAGGCCATTCCCTCTCATTCTAACAGAAGTCTTAGTGAGAAGGGTCAGGAGGGGGCACAGGGTGAGAGTGTAAATATGACTGATTCTCTTTCCTTCTTTAGGGAAAATTCAAGGGCTACCTCACTAGGAAACCTGCTGTGTTCTGATCTCTGCATAAGCGTCCTCAACTGCTCATTTAATGAGAGTTTGTTGGGTTGAGGAGTAATCTAAATTATAACTAGAACACCTCTGATTATTTGCCAAAGTTTTTGAAAAGTGAAGCCATACTTTTATACTCCATTATTATTTTTATTGTGAGTCTTTATTTTGTGCTGCTGAGTGATGACTGATTAGTGGAATGTTTTTTTCCTCAAATGGGAAAGTAGTCTTCGCTCCCCCTACCTCCAGGTTTTCAAATCGCCCCTTTCCCTGCCAACAGTATCACTCTGAAATAGTTCTGATTCTACTGCCAGCGTGACAGAATTTAGACACTTTTCTGAATTACACTTGACAACTCATTCAAGTAGCCTCTTGAGCCTTCAGAGGTATCTTCTGTGTTATCTGTTGGCACATACACTTTTCCTACAATTGTATCCAAAGTTTGTGCATATTCCTTTTTTTATGCTTCCCTTCCTTGGAATGTATAAAGTTAAAAGAGGAAGCATTCTTGACAGCTTATTGTGTAAATCCTTCTGACACAGTTTCCACATTTCTGTAGGAGATGAGAACTGATGGATACAAAGTAGGTCAAGAACTCCTAAGAGACACAGTGACTGCCTTTGATTTTTCTACCTTGAAGTTCAAAGAGCATGAGTAAGTTCATTGAAAGAAGACGAAACGAGTTATTTAAAGAAATAAGGATTCCACTTTGCATGTTGTGCCCTGAGAGCTTAAGAAAGAGCAGCTCATGAGTCAGCCAGAAGCGTGCATGCACATGCATGTGTCTGGATGCACTCTTCTAATATTGTTTGGAGACAACACTGCCATTAATTGATGATGAACTCTTCCTAGCACTGAAAGGTTTTTAATTTTTGTAAAGAGTCCAATAAGAAGTTTGATACTACATGCTATATCTATACATTACTGCCTCTTACCAACCTGGGTAGAGCAACTGTTTCTTCAGGCAATTTACTTTGGCTGAAAGTGGGCTAAAATTGAGAAAAGTGAGAAGCCACCACCCCCTTCGCCTTTTATGAACTAAAGGAAGTTGACTTCCAGGACAGGAGCTGTCTACTTGTACAGGAGCTGTACCCAGGAGCCACTTAGCTTTGGTCTAAGGCATTGGTACTCAACCCATTTGTTATTTGCAGCACAGGCCTTGCCTATAATATTGCAATGTAGAGCTACTGCAGCAACAGAAATGAAAAATGCTTTTGTACACTCTGGTGAGGAGTTACAGGGCCAGACCCTGTGATCTTTAAGGTCTTTTCCAACCTGAGCAGTTCCATCAAGAAAAGTGACGCTTCTCACTAGGCAAATTAATTGGGGGACACTTAATTTCAGGGGCAGTAGGCTCAGCTGCCACACTGCATACACATGCTAAGCCATGTGGCAAAGGAAGACCACACCACCTCATGAGCTTCCTAACCATGTAGTGGCTGCATTTGACCCCAGTTAGCTGGCATTTAGTAGACACAAATCAGAGGAAGGCCAATAAAACAGATGGAGACAAAAAGCAAAGAACTAATGGAGACCATATTCCAGAAATGCTAGTACAGCCCATTTGAAAGCTGTTACTTGGATTAATTCCTCCTATGAACAGTGAAAGATGCTTTGATTAAAGCTGTGCAGGAAGCTGAATTTTGCTGTGCATGGATGTATCACTATTAGAGATACTCCCTTTGTTTCATACCTGAGACAGAAAGTAAACCTGTGTGCTGATGTAGAAGTAACATGAATAAAAATTGAGAGTAAATAGCTTCAATTTACCTTCACTCTATTTTATATTGTTACAGTTAGCATTACAGCTAGAAAGTTTACCATGGTGAAAATGGGAAAAGAAACAAACAGGAAAAAATATACACACCTGTATCTAAAGATCTAGAGTCACAACAATGTCTACTCAGAAGAGGGATCTCCAGAAGGAGACCTTTTCTCAGTGGTAGACAGCCCTTAAACAGGGTCTAGGAGGGGTGCAGCCAGGTTCCACCCCTTCTGGCCACACAGCTGAATTGCCTTCACCTGCACTCTCATGGCTGAGTCAGTCCTTTCCTCAGGTGATCAATCAGTGGTTCAGGCCATGACTCAGCACAGAATCACAGAATCACAGAATTATCAAGGTTGGAAAAGACCTAAAAGATCATCCAGTCCAACCATCACCAATACTCCCCAGCTAAATCATATCCCTCAACACAACAAGCAGTTCCCATATATATATATAGTTAAACACCAAGCATTACTGCTGTATGAAAAATTGAAAAATATGTTTTTCATGCTCCACAGCACTGGGAAGGTGCGCTATAACATTGCAGAATGCACTTTTCCATTCACATTTTCCTGGCCCATTCTGGCACTGAGTGCAAGATAGGAATAATGAGAGGCTTATACAGGATAAAGAAGTGCTTTGTCTCCATCAGGCATCACCTATGGGTTATGCCAGAACCTGCTGGAGAGCCTAAAACAGGGCAGGCTTTGCTGGCGATCAGAGAGCACAATTTGTCCTGTGACAGCAGAAGTTCCAGAACTTACAGGCAGCACTCATAGAATCATTAAGGCTGGGAGGCCACTGAGATCAGTTCAACCAGCAGCCCCCTCCCCCCCCCCCCCCCATAGAATCGTAGAATCATTAAGCTTGGAAAAGACCTCTCAGATCACTCAGTCCAACCATCAGCCCACCCCCACCATGCCCACTGCCCACGTCCCTCAGTGCCACATCCACACAGTTCTTCAACACCTCCAGGGACGGTGACTGCACCACCTCCCTGGGCAGCCTGTGCCACTGCATCACCACTCCTCAGAAAGAGCTCTGATTTTTTCCTGCTACGCAGTGACTTCAGCCAACATGAAGCGCAGTGCTCTTGCTTGAGAACATGTGAGCCTAATTGGCATTCTGTGAAACTCCTCACAACGCCTTTTAGTTAAAGTGAATGTCAGAAAACACAAGGTCCCGTTTTCTTTGTGAAAATTCCTCCAAAAACTTCCACACCACAGGCTGTGCATCCAAGCATTTAATTCACACTTTCAAAAGCAGGGCTGCACAATATGAGATTCAAGATGTTTACTTCCCTGAGCCTCTCCCTGGCCAAGAAGTATGACCTAACCCAGGGGGTGGTTCAAACCTTGGCTCTGTGCACCTGCAGTCCAGATGTCTGCCCTGAGATTGCTCTTGACAGAACCTGCCAGGGCAAGGGATTGGCTGGATGCACGTGGGCATGGCAGGAGGCTTTGGACCTCCCCACCACCTCATCCCCATCATCTTCCCGTGTCCCACTACGAAGCAGTGGAGCTACACCAGATGGAGTCAGCCCACAGGCTGGATGCAGCCTCCAGTTGGATCTGTTTGATTTCATGCTTGGAACTAATTAAGCTAATGATTGATTACTATATAGTGTTCTTTCGTTTTGTTTTGCTTTTTTTCTCTAATGCCATTTAGATGGCATTCTCCCAGGTAACAGCAATAGAACAAGAGGTGATTGCCTCAGTTTATGCCAGGGAAAGTTGAGGTTGGTTATTAGGAAATTTTACTTCTCAGGAGTGGTAGTGAATTGGAACAGGAAGTTCCAATTGCCAAGGGAGTTAGTTGGTGGAGTCACTGTCCCTGGAGCTGTTCAAGAACTGTGTGAATGTGGCTCTGAGGGACATGGTCAGTTGGCGTGGGGGAGGCTTTTAGAGTGGATGATCTGAGAGGTCTTTTCCAGCCCTAATGGTTCCATGATTAGATCAACTGTGAGAAGCGTTGCAATCTGATAGCTTCTGGGACCCTCACTTTGGGTTTGTGTCAGCCAAGCATTGGAAGTCTTAGTTGGTAACTCAAGACTCTTCCTATAGATGATGCAGATAAATGGGCATCTCCAAAGGTGAGCTGTCTTGCCAGCCTCTGACAGCTCTTTTGCTTCTTCCTACTAATGATAAAGTGAAGGAAAGGGCCTCCAGCCTAGGATGGGACATTTTGTAGATGAATTTCTCACTCTTTTAGGCAAATTACAAAATTGACTAGAAGAATTCAGTAGCCTCTTTCTCCAAATCTATACCCTAAGAAGCTGGTTAGTAAGAAGGAGCCTCTATCAAAAATTCACTATGTCCTACATGTGCAAAAAATACCAACCACCAAATATGCCCTATATGTGAATATATATATGTATATATGAAAGTCAATCTCTAGAATATGGTGGTTTTTCTGGCCTATTTCTAGGATAGCCTAATTTCTTGTGCTCGAGAGATCTCCTTTTGTAGGAAAGAGTAGCAAGTCTCCAGTGAGTTTCTCTCTTCTATCCATTCTAAATAAGGAAAGCAGCACCATCAGTGAGGATAGGGATGCTAGTGGCCCACCTCTCACTGCTTTTCATCCTTTTCTAAGTAGCTAAAGGTCCTCTCCTAGCCGCACCTGCTGCAGACCCCCAAAACCCAGCCATGTCTGGCAGCTGAACCCTTTGCCAAGGAGCTCCTCTCCAGTGCCTTTGACCGAAAGAATGGAGAAACCCTGCTGACTTTAGTATTTCAGATCTTTCAGATAGTGGACAGGTATTGGAATTCCAAGCCATGCCTGGTGCACAGTGAGGTTAATAGATTTTTATGGCCAGAGGGAACATCCTGACCACTTCATCCCCTCCAGCTAACACTGGCCAGAAATAGGAGCTGTAATGAAAGAACACAGCACACTCATAATCGCCCTGCCAATCAGATCATCCTGCCAGTCTCCACATTCCTTCACCCTCAATCGCTTTACTGGGGAGAGTTCAGAACCACATGGTGTCTCAGCATGCAGCTCGCATCTCATGCGAGACAAGATGGATGCCTTTCACTTCAGGAGAAGAAGATAAATAATCTGTGTATAGCTTCCTGTGAGATGATTTTTCCTTTCCTTTTCCTTTTCTTCCACATCAGAAAAAGCAAAACATGAGAGCAGCTAGAGCAGCTTTCTCCTCATTGACAGCTGTTTGCAGCTGTGTGCTCTCTCCAGTGGAGTCAGGCCGAAGTGCAGGGTTTCAGCCCCTGTCCAATTGCAATATAACTAATAGAAGCTACTGGCCCTCTGACCCCTCAACTGGTGGTGTGTCCCCAAGCATGCTTTCACACAACTCCAGACCAGGACTCCCTCAGACAAACTCATATCTTTAAAAGTACCTAGAGTGTGGGGAGAGAGTTCCCAGATAGATTTATTGATGTTTCTGCTCAGTCAGTGAGTTTAATAAAGACCAGAGAGCCTTCAGGCATTGTTGAAAATACTCCTTAGAGTTGGTATCACATTAGTTAGGGATCATCTCTATTTACATCAGCTCACCAGCAGTACAATCAGCAGGTGATTAAACCCTAATGAGCAGGAGGTTTGTGAGAGCACTCCCTGCACATGTGCATGGGTTGCCTGGGCTTGAAACTAACTGCATGGGGACTGCAACTCCCCTCTTCTCTCCCAGCCATCACCTCACCCAGTAGGTGAGGACATTTTTCACTGATACTACACATCCTTACCAGTTGCTTTTTCACCATGTCCTATGGGATGTAAACACTGTCCCTCTGCTGGAAGCAGAGCACTGAAGGGGAGAAAGACTTGGTGGTGTGTGCTGGGGTGCTGTGGCCAACTTGGCAGTCACTGCTCATTCATGCTATCTCTTCCCATCCTCTGATACAGCAGCTCAATGCAGTAGTGCTGATTCATGCACCACCTTGATAGTATTCTCCCACCCACCTGTGAGTGCACAAGGCCCCTGATGAAGGCAGGAGGGAGACCCATCTTCCTCACTTGAGTGGTCTGGGAAAAGATGAACTCTCCAGAGAGAAGCATGATTGGTTGGATATTAGGAAAAATTTCTTCTCAGAAAGAGCAGTGATGCAGTGGCACAGGCTGCCCAGGGAGGTGGTGCAGTCACCGTCCCTGGAGGTGTTGAAGAACCGTGTGGATGTGGCACTGAGGGACGTGGGGGGTGGGCTGGTGGTTGGACTGAGTGATCTGAGAGGTCTTTTCCAAGCTTAATGATTCTACGATTCTATGGTAAGTCAGTGTCTCAAAGCTGCCAACTACAGTCCTGTATGAAAGCCTAATAAACAATTTACGTTGAGCACTTTCGTGTTTTAATGCTGATACAGCTCATAAATCATAGGATGCTTGATTGGATGATTGGAAAAGGTTATAAGAGATAACAAAGTATTAAAAACTTTCATTTTTGCAAATCGCCTCTTTGACATTAGACAAGCTTTTCTCCACGTGAACTATTTTCCTCTAAAATATGGTGGCAGTCCAGTACCTGTAGCACTGGGACAATCTTCCTGAGGCTGCCTGTTCATTTCCTTTGCCAAGGAGCACTGGTTGCTTAATTTCATTTTAAAGACCTCCAGTGGGGACTGCAACATGTCTCATCACACAAACCTGCTCAGTGCTTCCCTTTTCTTCCTTCTAGAAATCTTTCCCTTAATGCCTAACTTAAGTCATCTTTGCTGCAATTTGAACCCATTATTTACTTTGCTTTCCACCAGGAAGAACAATTTTTTTTTTTTTCTGCTCTGTCAACAGCAGTCTTTTGCATATTTGAGGAATACTATCAATGTCCCTTCCCCCATCCTTAATCTTCTTTTCTTTAAGGAAAACAGACCCAGTGCAGTTATTCCTCCTGATAGGCTGTGATTTCCAGCCCTCTGATCCTTCCTGCAGCTCCCTTCCAGATCCACTGTGGCTGGTCCATATCTATCCAGGATCACAGCGCTGCAGATAGTGCTCCACTGAGGCATTATATGTGCTGAAAGCACAGACATTTGTTCAGGATGCTGTATGAGTTTTCTGTTCCATCTATAGTAATCGTCAAAGGTAAAAGAGAATCTGCTCTTCTACAAAGAGCAATAAACTATGCCTTTGATCAGGATCCAAATGGGTTTTCTAGCTAAAATAACTGGGAGGGAGTGAAATAAATAGACTTATTTTGAACATGTTTAAGTTGACAGTACATGCTTAATCCAGTGCGTGATGCACTAGATAGTCCTGTAGAAGTAGGCATTTGCTCAAACGTACTGGCAGGACAAGTTCAGGAAATGAGAATGGGAAGGTGTAATAGCAGGGAATGAGATCTCACCTTTTCTCTGTGATCTTGGACAGACAGGAATCTTCAATTTCAGTTTGTGTGATTCCCCAGATCATCCTTATTTTGGGGAACACTGTGATACAGCATGTAGCATCAAGTATCAAACTAAACGGCACACCTAAGTAGGTGGATAATTTGGGAAGGGAAAGACTATTGTAGGATCAAGCTGTTCTGCCCCTACTAAAAGGGTACAGCTATTAAGAGTCAGCATCACCAGCAGTGTGGGTGCAGTGTTTCCACTGCCCAGTGTCCTGGTGCTTCTTTGCCACATGTGAATGTCACCTCTAGCAGAGATTTACTCAGCTTTATCTGACTGACAGCAGTGTTTTGCCTGGAACCTTTGAAGGCAGGCAGGCGAGGGGGCAAAGTGCACTAATAGAATTCTTCAATGTCATTTTAATAGGATCACTGTTTTGTGGTAGCTATTTTTTCCCCTCTTTATCTTTCTCTGTCCTCTGCTAGGCTCTGTGTTAATGCCCTCTGGTGATACTGAATTCTTCCCAAGCTTCTCAAAAAAATAAAAAATAAAATAAAATCCCACCAGCATTAATTATTGTTCCAGGAGCATATCTTGCCTTAAAGATGCAAGGTTTTCTCTGAAGCCATCTGTCTGGATTTTCTTCCCTTGGGACGGAGAGAACTGTTAGCG
Source organism: Perdix hodgsoniae (assembly GCA_035772895.1). NCBI lineage: Eukaryota > Metazoa > Chordata > Aves > Galliformes > Phasianidae > Perdix > Perdix hodgsoniae. The sequence continues at coordinate 5,556,351 of JAPSGF010000027.1, read as the reverse complement.
ACTCAGTATGTCCAAAAGGCAACTTGCAGCCAGAGGAGATAATATGAGTGACCCAGTTGCCCTGTGAAGGGAAATGCTGTCTCTGTGCAGTGTGTTCCATATGCTATCCATCCACCTTCCCCACTTAATGAGCCTCAGACTTCTTCATGCTGGTCAAGATAAATATAAAGCTTCCAAGCCCTGAAATCACCATAGTGAGGTTGCCATGGTAAAAAGAAAAAAAGTTCAGTCCATCACAGCTTAGGCTGAAACCTGATGCAGTGAGGCACCGGCGCTGCATTGAGACACAGAAACATGTGTGTGATGTTCTCCAAATTATCACGATCTGGGCACAGTTTTTTAAACTGTCCTATTCTGTTCATTTTTCTAAAAAGATGCATTAGGATTCTGTCTTGAAGGAAGATGCTTTTATAGCAAGGCTGCAAAATTGGAGCTTCCTAAGCCCTCCAGCTCAAGTATTGCTGCTGAGTTATGCCAGAAGCAGAAATCCTAAGTCCAGGACATTTATCTTACTGTTTCATGACCTAACCTGCAGAAGAAAGGGCTATCTCATACAAAATCTAGATCCCAACTCTCTATGGCTGTTCCACTGTTGATAAGCAGGTGGTTTAATTACCTCCTGGAGTGATTACATGACTGGGTTATTTAAGGTTTGAAAAGCTGCGCAGAGGCTCTGATAGCAGAATGTTATTCACCTGACAGGATGTGCAGAGTGGGCACAGCAAGTTGAGACAAGCACTGCAAGACAGACAGGGATTTCCTGGCCTCCTGTGCCCACCATGCAATGCACACATGCCCTTGCAGAGCCCTTAGAAAAGGGAATTGTATAACATGTCTGCAACATCCCATATGGGCAGGGCTCTGAGGGAGAGGGCAGGCTGCCCTGTCTATTGTGAGAAACTTCACTTATTGCCTTTATGTATGGGAGCTGCTGAATCACAGCCTGAACCTTTGATTAGTTATCTGAGGCAAGCAGTATGTCAGCCCTGGGAGCACAGGTGAAAGCAGTTCACCTGTGCTGCAGGAAGGGGTGGAGCCAGGCTCCACCTCTCCAGCCCCATTTAAGTGCTGACTGCCAGGGAGGAAGGATCTCTGCTGAGAGATCCACTCCTTTGGAGCCCTTTGCAGCGAGCCCTCTACACGGGTAAGCGTTCCACCTATTTTCTCTTTGTTACCCTTGTGCCTAACTCTTTTGTTGGTTTATTCTCACACCCTGATTATATATCTATTTTTGATTGTACTTTTGAATTATATTATTTTCCCTTGATTGTACAACTTTTCAATTACATTATTTTTCCTTGATTGTACACTTTAACATAACTTTTTTGTTCTGTTCTGAGTGACTCTGCACCTTACAAGCAAAGATCAGTCTCTCCAGACAGGGAATCTTGAAATCTCACAGGTCCTCTTTGGCCATTTCTCAGTGTGTTCATGTAGAGCCCTGCTTTGCTTTGGAAACTATCTGGATACCACTTTTCTCTTCATCATACCTGCTTTTGACCATTAAAAAAATGGGGGGAATCTGAATTCTTTCTTCTTTCATAAATAAAACTGCAAAGCTTTGCAGTCCTGCACAGATGTGTCCTCAGGAAGAAAGAGGAAGGAGAACCTATGAAGATGAGCTGGATCACTCTTGATAGCAGGGAGCTAAGGCAAGAGCTGTGTAAGGGTTATCACGTTAGGACTAAGATCCTTCCTATTCTGCTCAGAACATGGTAGCCACTGAAAACCTTCTGAACTCATCCAAAGATGAATCCAAAAATGTAGCAGTCACAACCCAGTAATAAAGAAGGAATTGTTTGCCCCTTTCCAAGGATCAGGGCTCACCAAACAGCCCGCAAACAATGATCTCCAAGTAGAGATGCTTCCCTTGCAGCTGCCAGCCCTTACATGAGGTTAGGGAGGTGTCCACCCTTTCTGGTGGCACAGATGAATTGCTTCCACCTGTGCTCCCAGTGCTGGCTACAACTCTTCATCAGGTGCTCAATCAGTGGTTCAGGCCATGACCTAACATTTCCCATACAGGAGCACATCACATAGATCTTCATATGTTCACCTCATGCACAGAGGTGGGACTGCTCTGGTTCGGGCAGGCTGGGCTCACTCCTCAGCCTCTGCTGTTTTTGGAACCAAGACCTTGCTGAGGAGTGATTTAGAAGCGACTTTTCTTTCTTTCATTTTTTTTGTGTGGACAAGATGCCTGGATCTGTACAGATGGGAAATCAGAAGTGTGTATGGCCAGCTGTTCACAACCAACATGATGACAGATGCATTCTTCCTGAAAAAGAGTCTTGTGAAATTAATGCTGTAGATGCCATGTTCACATGCAGTATAACAGAGCCACGTCAATAGTTAAAGCTTGCAGAAACCCATGGGACAGATTCACATGTGCCCACAGGGAGACATACTTGACATACAGCTGGTGTATCTGTTTCTTAACAGACTTCAGGCTGCACACAGCATCTCAAGTACTGCCGCTGATACTTCACTGAAACCAGCATTGTGTCTAAAAGCACACAGACAGGCCGTATTAAGGAAGCAAGTTTATTTCTGTGGAGAACATTGCCATCTTGTGCACAACTGCAGTTACTTCGTGCCTGGCACACTTAGGAGAGGTGATGCTGTGGAGTTGCTCATCCCTCCCATTTTCTGAAAATTCAAAGATACCTGAAGCACACTTTGAGCCCTTCAGCAGGGCTCCCTAAGTAGGATGAGTTTGTTCCAGTCCTCAAACAATAACAACAGACCTGAGCTTCTTTCTAAGCTAGCAAACATTTCCTCTCTATCTTGCTTTCTCTATTAGCACATCGTCATCCAAACACAGAGAACAGCAGCCTGGGTGTTCTCCCATGGGGGTATCTGAAAGATCTGGCATCCATACCCATTGTCTCATCAGGAGAGGTTGTAAGGCCTGATTCACCCTGCAGGATCTGGTTACTATCCATTCCTCAGCACCATTACATCTGCCAGTTAGACATAATCAGGAATTTGGGGTAGCTACAAGCCAGGAAATTCAACTCCAAGTTTTGCATGTTCTCTTGTGTTTTCATCCCAATAAACTCTGCACCCTTTTACAATAAGCACTTCCTTGCTGAAGAGAATAGCCCACGCCTTGGCATCACAGCAGAAATTAACTTTCACTAGGGACTGCTGCTGACCTTCTCCTGCTCTCACTGCCTGAGCCTAGGAACAACAATGCTACAGAAAGTGGCTGTCACCTTGAAGGCTCTGAATATCACTGCTTTCAGCTTTTGTAACAAACATCCTCATATGAGCAAGTAATTGATGAAGTCTCCCAACACCCAGAAGGTCTGTACAATTTTGCAGATGGATAAACTGCAATGAAGTGAGAAGAAAAGTTCAGCAGTTGGTTCTGCTGCCTTCCTTGTTGATGGCAGCATTCCCAATGGGTATGAGTGAGATCGGGATCATAGAATCATTACCATTGGAAAGGACCACAACAACTAGCCCAACCATCCACCCATCGCCACATGCCATAGCAAGAGGCACTGTCACTTTGCAAGTAAGCAGCAGCTGTCTGGAAAATCTTGCTCTCACTTGTAACTGTTGTGACCTTTGCCTCCACAACCTGGAGCCTCATAAATAATGTTGTGCTTAAGCTGTTCAATGTACCGGAAGAAATGTGACTTCTTATAGTAGATATATTGATCCAGAGGCTTACAAATATGAATGATTGCATTCATCTCATTAATTGCCTGTTAACATCTATTACACTGGATTGTTCCGCTTTAAGTTAAGTAATTCCTTGATCACTTAACACGTTAAGTGTGAAATGGAAATGACCTCAGAACTACTTGATGTTTTTCCTGCTGTTTCTTATCAGACCTCAATTCCATCAGTCAGCTCTGTAAATTAAAATTAATCTGCTGAAGGCCTGAAAAAGATGGCACTGTGTCAGGAACTGAAAGATTGAACGCGTTACATAAAAACAAGTTGGAATGCTCATCAATCTCCCACACAAGTCTAGAGAGACTCTCACTGCTTGGATTTTCTTCTCCGCGGTTCTCATCTGAAGCTCAAAATTCTTCCAAGGGAGGGAGTGAATCCTCGCCTGGCATCACAAAAGGCACCTGCAAGTAGACCAAAGATGTTCAATACTTTTTCTAATTCTGTGACGAGATAAGTGCATCAATGAAGTACTTTATGCCTCTCGCACTCCTTTGATGACTGGATTAGCTAAATGAAAATGAAATGAAGAGTGATTTAAAATGGGCTGTGATGAGGAATGAGTTTAACTGGATATATGCTGCATTCTCAACAATTGACAGGGAATAGATTAGGTTTAGCAATGCAGTGGTTTTAAAGGATGTGACTAGCATATAGAGAAGGGAAAGCGGTCCCCTTCGATCTTTGCAAGAGTGGTGATCCTTTAGACATGATCTAATCCCAATAAATATGCAGAAAGAGATTCATATTATGGTGCTTTTTTTTCTTTTTGCCCCCCTTACAAAACAAGTTAGTCCAAGCTAAGTTACCGTGGTTTGCATTAGAAGTCTTAATTCACATTGCTACACAGATTCTGAAATATAGCACTTCCTGAATTTTGAGAGAATAGTGATTGTGAAATTGAACTTGCAGTACAGGAACAAAAATACAGCTGAAGTTTGATGGAAATCACATCCTGAAATCCAGCATCTGAGAAGACTTGTGTCCAAGCACAGGTACCCTGGCCATGGTAGGTCCAAGAACCTGGAGGACTGGCTTTGCCCCTTTATTACCGTGCTTATACAACACAGGCTGTGTGTGTATAAAGCACATGGAAACTGTTACCCTCCAGGTTTGGCAGGATTTGATGAGTGCAGATCATCCCTGCAAGCAGATCGAGGTAGAGGAAGATCAGAGTGGAGACTTAGCTGGATCAGGGCAGCCCGCCACCAACATGATCTGTCTGCTCATACAACCCAGGTAAGCAGCAGACTTAAGACCCACACTGTGAAGACTGCACTCTTCATGACTACAGATTTACTCACATTTCACACACACAAAAAGAATTCAAGTGACTGTCCACTAATGGTGAATCATCCACATCTCTCTGGCCCATGGTTACTTTTTTTCCCACCCTCAGGCACTGCTGCTGTGTGGGATGAGTCAGGGATGCTCTCATAGCACAGCACAGAACAGGATCTTCTATGAAACTCAGCAGGCTTTGCAAGATCTAGTGCCTCTAACTCTGCAGAGCCTCAGTGCACAGCAGAGATCATCGGTCTGACACTAACTGTTGACAGGTTGCAAAAATATCAAAAGTGCATTTAGTGACAGTGCCCCAAATCCTTGCAAATGAGCATTCAGTTTCCCCGGTTATTTTCCCACATTATATTGCCTCATTCTGCTATGGATATTAATGGCTGGTTTGGTTTGCTATTTAGCAAGTGGCTTCCTTTTAAATGAAAGCTCATTCCCCTTACCTGAATGCTTCCGTAGTTTCTGCTATGCTGAAAGGTTAAACAGAGCTCATTATCCATCTCCAGCAGAGATCTAATTTCTACAAAAGGCCCTGATCAGGACAATACAATTGGCAAGAAAGAGAAGAGGATTACAAAGAGCTGTTTTCACACTTAGCCAAATACCAGGAAGCACAGAGACCATTAAAAATGATGCTCTGCATGAGTGTCAGCAGCTCAGCAGAACCTTCAACCTCTTTTGGTTTTCTGTTATTGTCCCATCTACCCCATTAAGGATGACATTCTCTAATGGCACTCTACACGTCAACTGACCAAGCATCTCAGAGTACAGGATGTACAAGAATACAGAGTAAAAAATGGTACAAGTCATAGGCACATAGCAATTTCCTATGGTCTGATCATCAGATGCACTTTGTCCTTCAGCCACCCAATGATCAGCACTAGCAGGTGCATCCTCGTGCATGTCCAGACTGCTTTGTGCAGGAGACTTGGTGAGAGACCTCTCATGGTCACCTCCAAACTATCCAATACTATTAAATACATGCCCTCATCAGTTCTCTGAAATTAAGGGTTGGCAGTACATAGGCTGTCCTGTCCAGCACTGGTCACGGATATGTATTTAAAAACTGAAAAGAAAGTGCTGAGTAGAGACTAGACATCACCAGTATAGGAAGACGTGCACAGCAAACTCATAACCAGAGCAAGATTTCTCACTGTAGTACCTTGGATGAAAGTACCTGACAAGCACAGAGAGAATGTGCTGGAAGCAAAGACTGAAGGCAGAGTACTGTATTGATTTATGGACCATTACAGGAGAATCCAGAAAATCACAAAAGCCTACCAGCAGTTATCATCACCCTCCTTCCTTAAAGAGGCTCAAAAGAGCTAGTAACAGAAGCAAAAATGCATCCAGAGCTCTAGCTACTTTTTACATTATACTTTAAATTGAATATGTTGCAGCAATGACACAAAATGGAGTTTCTGCCCTCCTTACTAGAAAGTTGATAAACTTTAAAAATAAATTGAGAAGAGTATGGCAGCTGTGCCCGCACTAAGACAGCTGAACTGCTAACAGCAGCAAATGTGGAGAGAGAAAGGCTGAGGATATGACATTCATTCCAAACCATCTCATAGAGGGTCTTATTTCAGACTAGCCCTTGCCTTACTTTCTGTATCAAATGCCCCTTGGTGGTTGCTCCTCTCAGTTAGTATCCTCCTAAAGAAACGCAGCTAATATGCTCAGAAGTCATTCCAAGGTGTGAAACAATGCACACTTAAACAAGGACAAGCAAAGAAAAACCATACAGACTTCTGCTAGAATCTTTTAAATGTAAATGACTTCTATAGAAGTCACCTCTTGGTTTTTCTGCAGAGAAAGAACTGTTCTTTTCCTAGATTGTAAGAAGACATAGGTAAGCACCAAAAGGCTCAGGTCTGATAGCATTTTGCATAGCCCAGTGTCAAGAAGTGTGTCAATATATACAAAATGTAATAACCAATGTTTATCAGCTTGTATCCTGCATTTTACTCACTTCCACTGTGCTGTTTTAGATGTTTTACCAAAGATACAAAAGTCAGAAAGACTTAAGTTACACTCAAATCCCCATGCAGATCTCAAAGAGAAAGATTTCAGTGTCTACTGTTCCAATCCAAAATAAGCACACAGCTCAGTGTTAGAAGAGCTATAATTCAGGAAAGGAAGAGAGAGAGTTGAACTAAGACTTCAATTATTACTGCTTTACCTAGAAGTGTATTTTATTCTTGCTTTAATATAGGAAGATATTAGCTCTTCAAACATTGTTTTCCCTTCCATATGGCAGTGGCATTATTGTAGTAAAGCATCAAACTTCTCATTCTGTGGAAGTCAGTAATTTCACACTGGAATGCCACTATCTTGAGTCTTCTTTCCTGATTAGAAAGTGACAATGCTGCAAAAGGCAAAATACTGCTGCTGAGCAAACTCATGTACATGAAAGGGAGTTCTGGACTTCGCAGGTCCAAGAAGATACTGACCATCACCAATGCATCCCTGAAGATGTTGGGGCCCCCAGCTCTCCCACTTGTGCTAGCCCTTCTGCCAGCACTCCACTGCAAAGGGCCCACACATGGCTTTCAGCAGCACCCATGTCACCTCCCTGAGCTCTCCACACAGTCCACTTTCTCCATCCAGCATCTACACAGGACAGGTTAACAGAAGACCAAATTCAGTTCCATGCTGTAACTCACCATGTTTAAGATCAATTTTTTATACTAACATAATTAAACTATTACGCTTTAAGTCACTTCATATTTTATGTTTAAAAAAAAAAAAAGTGTCAGCAGTTCATTAAGAAAATAATAACAAGAGACTTTTGTATCTACCAATGCTTATATTTTAAAACTTGGAGTAAGATTTACTCAGGCTTTGTAATATAAAAAGTCTTTCATGATCTCAAGTGAAGCTGCAGTAATTTTTTTTTCCAGGAAAAATACCCACATCACCAAAATCAGAAAAACACCGACTTTAAATTTCTAGATAAATGGCTGTCTTGAAATGCTCCACTTCTGGGGTTCAGGAAGATCTTGATGAGCACCTCCAGTCCTTCAGGCAGGAACACTGGCTGCAAGTGTACTGTGATGCTGATGCAGAAGTTAGTCATCCTCTGAGTCACTCTCTCCCCTTGTTTGGACACATGCCCTTATGGAGGACATGAGCTGGTCCTGGATCTGTTTCCTGGGGTTCTCCTCAAGGTCTGTCTTGATGGCACCTGACTCTGAGATCTTCCACTCCAGTTCTACACAGAGAAAAATAAGAGTGTTATGAATAAGGGGAAGCAGACTAGGATGTTTTTTCTCTCAGATTCCTTTTGATATTTGCTGATTTATTTACCTCAACACACCGCTCCTCACCTTTCTGATTTACTCTCAAGAGGGAAAAGGATCTCAGACCTTGACAGTTCTCCTCAGTTCTCCCCACCTTGTTTCCCCAGCTGGCTTCTCTTACCACACTACCATGAACATCATCAAAACCAGGGCCATACTGTATCCGTCCCCTGCCACCCCATCTCAGCTCCCCTGCTCTGTCCTTCACCCCACTCCAGCCAAGTCCTCCCTTCAAGATTAGGAGTGCTGACTTAGATCTCAGCCCAGGGCACAGAGCCACTGAAGTGGTCATCTGCAGAACAGTACTCTGAGCCTGCAATGTCATTCCTTGTGCCTCCTGGCTCCCTTTACAACAGGGAATGTCAGAAAGAATGGACAGAGCAGCAGCTTTGCATAAGGCAACTTCCCTGTTGAAAGAAACAACCTCCTTCTATCCACTTAAGGAGAAAAATCAGGTTTGAACATTCACTGCCAAGAGATTACAGCTGTTTGCATCAAACAGCAAGCTCAGCACAGTAAGAGGCAGGAATAGCTACATTTCTTTAGCCACTCAGGCTATTCCATCAACGTACCTGAATTGTAAAGTATATCCCTGAAAAATACTTATGTAAGTGCAATTCACCCCTTTCCAGCTACTCCTTGCACTGATTATTAGTTCATTTGCAAGACAGTGAAAAAAAAACAAACAAACAACTCCCCATCAGTAGTGTGCCTGTTACTAAATAGATCCAAATTGGACTGCTTCCCAGAAGTAGAGGAAAGTCAATACACCACACTCAGTTGAAACCTTTCTCCTAGTCCTGCTGGAAAATCCATCATTAAACTTAATTTTCTTCAGACTTTACAGACTAATGAATGCAAGCTCACACTTTATTCAATCTCCAGTGGAAGTCACCTAGAATTAGAGAGGGAAGAAATAAAAGTACAGAATTTCAGTGCCCAGCTTTTCGCTACGACTGAATTAAGCTAGCTCAGCTAGCTACCTTTGGATCCCTCAAAATCAATTATTTATGTGCTAAAAATGGGAGAAAGATAACTGTATGTTCTGCTACCACTGCTCCTTTCAATGTATAATTAGACAACCTCTATATACAGTTAGTTATTCTCAAATTAGCAGTTTCACTGGTGAGCTTTTCTCTTTCTGACAGAGCATATACTCAATGTAACCAGTAAATTTTAGGATTTTATTAAAAAAAAATTAAAAATTAAATTAAAAATGAAGCACACTACAGAATCCTCTTTGCATCCTACTGCAACACAGACGACTGCTACCATCCAGCAGGGACCTGAAACGCTCCTTATCTGTGGCTCATTTCGGATCAAGATGCCTCTGCTAAAGCTTGGAAGTATCTGCACTAAAACAACTTTCCAGAAAGCCAACAAGTATCCTTTTGCCTCTAGTAAAGTTGAATTGCATTTGTTCCAGTTACTTTCCAACAATTAGAGCCTTCTCCATTGCACACCTGTCTCCAAGCACTGCTTTATGATACTACTCCCTGCCAACCTCCTGTAAACCACAGCTTTCTAAATACCTTTACATTGGCCTATACTTGCTGCTTTTTACAATATCTCTTCAATCATGTGTTCTTGAGCCAAATGGTGGGGAGAAGATAATAGCCAAAACAACTCATCACGTGGCTCTTAGTGATCTCCATTCTCCTAATTCTCACTTCACTTCTTAGCTTCTTGAAAAGATGTTCACAGCAGTTGGATGCAGACACTCACCATCCCTCGTCAAGTTCATGCCACCAAACACCAAAGGCCCAATGAACTGAGCTCTGATGTCTCCTTCAAGGTAGACAAATATCGTAGGCAGATTCTTATCGGGATAGTTGGGTATGCAGGTGGTAGAGATAGCTTTGATGAATTTCACATCTCTGAACTTTTTTGCAAGTCCACTTAAATGCTGGTTTATCAAGGCACAGAGCGGAATTCTGTCAAGAACAGCAAGAGACACATTTAAGAAGAAAAACTCAAAAAGACTCATTTGATAACAATCTCCAGAGAAAAAGTCAGAAATAACAGTTCAGTGGGAAGACAAATGTACTGGAAGCAACTTCTGACTACTTTTGTTGTCCGGTTCTCTAGCATTCAAATTAAATTAGTACCACTAGAAGTTGGTGTGGCTTTTTCTTTTCTTTGTTTTGTTCGTTGTTACTTTTTTTGTTGCACGTTTTTAATTAAGATACCAACAGCATCACTTCATAGTAACATCCTTTCAACAGCAAAGCTCAGCTGTCTTGAAGCCAACAGAAAGCAAGTTACTAACAATTCTTTTAACTCCAGATTCAGTTCATCGATTTCCACATTAACTATACATTTGTCAGGAGCCATCAAAGGTTTAAAGGTTAAATAAGTAAGGTCTTACCCCTGTTTGTAGAGGTGCAGGATTACCCATATACCTTTCCCAGCTTTCGTAACCTCTTGAACATAATCCTTTCCTGAAATCTCCAGAACTTCTCCAAATTTATTCTTCATTTGAGCGGCTTTCATTTCTGCTAATCTTTGCTGTCTAAACAATAAAGAATGGGAAAGAGATCTTAAAAATAGATACATTTAAAGTACCTGGCTGAAACCCAGACTTCAGAAGCAGGTTACAAATGCGTTGAAACCCAACAGCGATAAAAGCAAATTGAAGTAGGCTACAGATGTTGTTATATTTGCACCACGTATTCGAGCTATCAACATGCAGTAAGTACAATTGCACTCCACGAAAGGAATTTGATATTTCTTCTGCAGATGCTACGCTACCAAGCTAGATGGTAGAAATCACAAGAGATACACAAGGGAAAAAAAAAAAAAGATTTCATCAAAGCCAAGTTCCACATGATGTTCTAACCTGTACATTTCGATAGCTTTCTCATCTTCCTCAGTAAATTCATCCTCGTTTTCTTCTAGCTCCTCCAGAGTCATGTCCTCATACGTTTTCACTAGAAAAGAAGCAGTATCAGATCGGCTAATACATCATTCTGGGGACAAAACTCATCGGCCTTTCAGCCTAACAGAATTTAGATATGGGAAATATACTTTACGTATGGGAGATACGTTTTTTCCTCTCCAATATTACACTGCTTTTTTTTTTTTTTTTTAGAAAATATTATGAACTCTATACATATAGATGTAAAGACAACAACGATTCTAAGCCAGAAGCTGGCTACGCTGGTGTAGAAGAACCACAGGTAGCTTTCAAGCTGCGACCGCAGCACAAACATACAATACAGCAGGGATGGCTGAATAATGGAGGATGCATACAACGATCACGTTTATGAGATGCTTTATTTGTACATTCATATAACACACTCCACTGAAATGGTTCTTATGTAAACTGTATACATGTAAACGTTTCAAAATCATGGAGTTGTCATCAAGAAGAGAGTCTTCCTGTTCTGGAAGAGGCCATATGTTCTGAAACGTATTTATCTGATTGTGTTAACAGAGGTAACGCCCTGCACAAGAATTAGCTTTGGTATCCCCTACAGGTTTAGAAGAGGACACATTGCTTCACAGGCACATGCACTCACCGAGAGATTTCTGAAGGATTTCAAGCTGCTCCTCTTCCTTTGCACGCTCCTGCTCTTCTCGGTTTTCCTTTGGAGGAAGGATACCTTTCTTGCGTAGGATGTCATTCCACTCGGTGTCTTTCTCTGGGTCCTACAGTAAAACAAGAAGTGGATGACTGGTATTTGAGGAGAGCTTTGCTACATTCAAGCACATTTTTCAGGAAACACAGCGCAGTGATAAAGTGTAATCATCCAGACAGCATCAGAAAGCCACAGCACGCATCCTCCTGACACCAAGGATTCCTTGTAGCCCCATGAGAAGTAACTTGATTCTACTCCAGGACACATGTTGGCAGGGTACAAGGTCTGGAAGTGCTGTGATCATCACTAAGCCAGCGCTTGGAGAGAAGTGCATGCAGTCCCTCAAGGTAAGGCCACTGTGAGGGAATGTATCTGGGTATGTACCGAAGCTGCTCCTGAATTTTAAAAACCTCTGCAATGAAGAAGTTCCAATAACCCTAAAAAAGAAGCCCAATGTGCACTCCTGCATTGCTGAGAAACTCAGTAGAAATGTTTTTAAGTTACACACCAGGTTGGTTTTGTTTCAGCAGCCTGCCATGGGGAGCCTGCTTTGCGGGAAGGCTGGACCAGATGATCTGTGGAGGTCCCTTCCAACCCCCCCCAGTTCTGTGATTCCGTCAGACCACATCCCTTCCCTACCCCGCGGCACACTACTTGCAAAGGAAGAGCTTTTCAGCGCTCCTGCCATCTGCCAACACGCAGAAGCGCTTTAGCCACCCACCCACCTCCTTACCACAACAGCAAAAAACGCACACCGCCCTTAAAGAAAGGAGAGCCCAACCCGGCGCCCCACAACGCCACGCTCGGGGAGGAGCGTCGGGAAGGCCCGGGGCCGAGCCCGTCGGCCCTCACGGCTCCGCACGCCGCTCCGCCTGGCGCCCCCGCGCCACGGGCTGTGGCGGGGCCGGACTGCCGCGACCCCCAGCTCTCACCTGCATCTTGCCTGCGGGACCGCGGCCCGGGGAGCGGCGGCGCTGGGCCTGGCCGGTCCCGGCGTGCGCGGCGCGGAGAGGCGGCGCTGCCGGACGGGGGCGAGGCGGGGCCGCCGTCGCCACTGCCGCTTCCCGGAGCGCCTAATAAGGCAGGGCTCGCTGTCAGTGCGGCCCACTCCCGATTGGAGGCTCGCTGCCTTCAGCTCCGCGGCTGATGCTGGCCGTGTGACGTACGGCTACGGGTCTCTGGTCTGCGTCCCGCAAGCGAGCTGTGTGAAAATCCTGGCAGTCCGTTCCGCAGGCTGACCTGTTTACGCAGCTTTCAGCGTACAAATGTTTTGTCGGGGCCTGAGCTTTAAGGGGGCCCTGCTGCTTTAATTCCATCTTCTGATGCTGAAAATACCATTCACGAGCCTGGTTCTTGCATGTTGCTCATGGAACCTGTTTTGGACACCTAGAAACAAATACAAAGAGGGCACAAGCACAGAAAGTACACTCGTTATTTACAAGGTGAATGAAATGAGCAGTGACATGGGTTGAGAGGACAAGAGGGAATGGTTTTAAACTGAGACAGGGGAGGTTTAGGTTAGATATTAGGAGGAAGTTTTTCACACAGAGGGTGGTGACGCACTGGAACAGGTTGCCCAAGGAGGCTGTGGATGCCCCATCCCTGGAGGCATTCAAGGCCAGGCTGGATGTGGCTCTGGGCAGCCTGGTCTGCTGGTTGGTGACCCTGCACATAGCAGGGGGTTGGAACTGGATGATCATTGTGGTCCTTTTCAACCCAGGTCATTCTGTGATTCTATGAAAACACTCACTTGTATTAGATAAGATTCTTACCCAAGTGAATTCAGATGAACTTACCAAGGACCCTGAGCATCAGAAGCCCATATTTTCAGACTAAGTCCTGAGTTACCAGAAGAAGAACACACACCTTAGAAGCACCTCCTTCACATCACTTCAGGGGGCTTTGCTCACAGAGTACAAGTGAAGCTAGCAGCCTTTCTCGATTCTCTTTGCCTCTGTCTAGGAGGTACCCATGTTACTCTGTTTCCTTTCCTCTTTCTTGATTAAAACAAACATTTCCTTTATATACTTATCTAAAGCAAGCATTAGCAGGAAAGTAGAGGATTGATTTTTACATGCAGTACATGAACAGAAATATTCCATCCCCAGCAACTAAGAGTCAATACTATTACAAAGACTAAACTGTAAGTGTAGCTTAGCTCTTGAAGACAGCCTAGACTTTCACTTCCTCTCCAAGAAGGATTTATCTCAGTATCTGTATTTCTTCCTTTTCCCTCCAATCAAGCATTTGGAGGAAAGATGAGCCACATGTGGGAATGACTCATTAATTGTCCAGGTGACCCCACTAATGGGGAGAAAATCTTGCTCATAAAAGTCACTGCCTCAGGTTAGGGGAAATGTTTTTTTGAGGACTGTTTGTCTTTGAGTGTAGGCTATAGCAAAGCACGGTTTAGGCTAAAAGCAGCTCTTTGAAAGGTAACAGGATATCTTTTTCATCTATAATGCTTAGGGGAAAAGTTGGGGAGTTACTTTGTAGAGAAACTGTATGTGTAGCATAGTATGTCTGCAATGTAAGTTAACAGAAAATGTTTGTTTGAAGGTAGAGGTACTAAGCTATAGCTTGGCTTTGCTTAGACTTTGATACAGGGTAGGTTTTTTGTTTTGCTGCTTCTCTTTAAAACTTTATTCTGTTATTTCTTAAGTATTTAAGCTTCTCTATTTAAAAACTGCACAAGTTATGTTAATCTAATGATATGTGTTCTTTTATATTATAAGCAGTTGTGCTAGAAGTTAAACAATACTTTAAGTCTAAGTAAACAAGATAATCAAGTACTTTTGTTGCATTAACTGAAGATATTCTCTAGCTGACCTGAATTTCCTGATTGCCATTCTAGTAAATTGACGGTAATATCTATTTCTATGCTTGTAATACTATGTCTAAGCTGATTTTTTTTTCTTTCTTTTTCATGTACAGTAGCCTCCATAGTTCTACGGCAGCCAGAAAATCTGCTAAAGAATGCATTTAAAAACTATAGTGAAAATCTCTTGGTTTTCCTCAGATGAGGCCTTGTGGGCTGTATGAGTCCTTGAAGTATAGTATTTACTGTGAATTCAGAAAATCTACTATAATAAAAGAAGTTTGAATACAGAGTCCTCCTGGAAGAAGAGGCAGCCTTTGCCTTTAGCTAGCAATGAGATAAGCTATTGTTTAAGACAAACCTTGTGTAAGGTGGTCCATTTTGCCTCAATCTCCAGTACGTTCTAAATATTGAAAAACTGCTTTTCTGAGCTCTTAGCATCTGCTTCAGTAGGTCCTACTGATAGCTTTTAAACTACTCTTGCTCTCTCAAAAATAGGCTGTAAAGGGGCAGTAGCAGTTATCCTAGATCTGTTGTTAATGAACTTAAGTAGGTAGCCCTTCCTACCCTCATGAAAAGAACAAGCTTTCATTTTGGTGTAGAAGAGTAGAAAGTGTAACTAGCCTTGCAGTTATCTCCTCTTGTTATCAGTTACCTGTATTCTAAGCACCTGGGTACTGTGAAAATCTCCAATTCTTTGTCTCTCTGTGCTATTCAGAATGTCTGGGCGTGGGAAGAAACCTACAGTGGCTAGCAAGACTGAAGCTGCACCAAAGAAAGCGAAATCAGCCATGGCTGGTCTGCAGTTCCCTGTGGGTCGAGTCTACAGGCTCCTTAGGAGAGGCCGCTACGCTGACAGGATCAGCCCTGGTTCTGCAGTCTACATGGCTGCCGTGCTGGAATACCTGACTGCGGAGATCCTGGAGCTGGCAGGCAATGCTGCACGGGAAAACAAGAAGGCCAGGATCCTGCCCCGACACATCCAGTTGGCTGTGAGAAATGATGATGAGCTGAGCAAGCTCTTCTCCTGTGTGACCATCGCTCAAGGAGGGGCTATGCCAAATATCCTCCCCCAGCTCCTTCCCAAGAAAACTTTCAAAAGTACTGATGTGCCTAAGGAACAACCCGGTAGCCAGTGAAACTTGCTTTTTCTGGTCTGATCCACGCACTTATGAATGAGACTCAGCACTAATCTGTTTAATTCTTTGTAACTTTTTCCACTGTTTTTAATGCATTTTTAAAGATTGTAATAAAAATTCACAGAAAGCAACACTGTTCTCCTTTCTTTCCACATCTTCACTTCCACAGAAATGCGATTGCCTTATAATTTTCTAGGTTTAGCATACCACCCAAATAACTCTTTAAAATTGCTTGTTTACTTCTATAATATGTTTTCAGGTAAAGGTTGTAGAGCAGGCAGAGGAATCCAGACATGTTCATGTGAACATTTACCATGGTCTCCGTGCAGTTAATTCTGCTTTAGGAGTTGATTACCCTTTGCTTTAATGTCTTACAGCTTGGACAGCTGCAGTGAGCTGTCTTTCACAGGAGGCTAAACTGCTTTTTCCCTCTTGCCATACTGGCTACAGAGAGCATATTTAAATCTTGAGCTGTTGGGGGAGGTGACTCTCTTGCTTCTTCCTATTGATGCAGAATAACAAATGTTTTCCTCTAAACAAACTCACTGAAAGTGAAAGCTTTTCCTTGAGAAGGTTCCTGGGCTTTTCATTCTGTTTGTAGTGGACGTTGAGATTTGCTATTGAGTAGGGAAATGAGATCTGGTGCAAGCATACTAGGATCAGTCTGCCTTTGAGGTACTGCCTCACAGAGTTCACAGCATCTTACAGAGAAGAGTTGGTTAGGGCCATCTTCCTAACCTGCAGGCAGAGTGAAAACCTGTTTTATATAAGATATGCCTGTCATGTTGAATTTGACCTGGGTGCCCTCAAAGCATGAGTGTGTCAGAGCCTACAGGTCAGCTTTTACAATTTTGAGGGACTTTGGAGCTGTAGTGATTCACAAAGTAAACAACTCAAAGCACAACTCAAAGCTGCACTTAAGTAAGATGGGAAAGGAGGATTCTTGAGCAAAGCAAACATCTTGAATTTTTCACAGCAGTGGGCAATTGAAGGAGTTGTATACAGCCTGTTTGCAAAGATCAGTTTGATGAGCTTTTGGTTGGCCTACACTTTTCACTAAAGTGAGAAAGTGGGGGATGCTGGAGCAAAGAGATGTAAAAATGCCTGGAAGTAGATTTTCAGCTTTGTGCATAAAGATGTGCTATAGAGTCATAAAGGTTGGAAAAGCCTGTGAAAATCATCTAGTCCAAGTGTTTGCCTACCACCAATATTACCCACTGACCACATCCCTCAGTGCCACATCCACACGGTTCTCAAACACCTCCAGGGATGATGATTCCACCACTCCTGTGCCACTGCCTCACCATTTGTTTGGAGAAGCTGTTTTTCCCAGTATCCAGCCTGAGCGTCCCCTGGCACAACTTGAGGCTGTTTCTTCCAGTCCCCCTTGTGCTACATGCAACTTCAGCCTTGTGGTGATAACTGGAGAAAGAAAAAAAAAGTTTTAATGCATATATATGTGAAACAAACATGTGAAAATCAAATTAATCCTGCTATTTGACCATGCAAAGCAATGATGGGAATGATTATTTCTTTCAAGGAAGCAAAATTCTAAAAGCTTGCAGTAATGAGAGAAGATTCAAGCAAGATACTCATTTCATGCAGTTTTAAGTGTGGCGGTTGTAGCTCTCTGCTAATCAAGAGAGCTGTGTTTCAGAGTTCTGCTCCAGGATGAAAACTGCTTCTGTGGTTCTGCTCTGCACCACACCAAACAGACCCACAAAGGCACATCCAGTGTTCATGCAGCTACTGGAAGGGCCTTTACTTGACATTTTCTGTGCAATGAAAGAACTGAGGAAGAAGAAAGGCCTTATCCCCAAAGACTGAGTTTGTGGCAAATTCCAAGGTCTATTTTTTCAGAATTTCTTCGATTGAGAACAATCTCATTTGTTTGTTTTGTTTGTTTGTTTGTTTCTAGCCAGTAGTTTAATTCATTCATAAACTAACCAGATTGCAGAGTGAGCTGAAAACACCCCTCTGGATTTGGATGTCAGAGAATGGATGCCTCCTAGCTCAGCTGCTATTGAAAGTTTTTTGGGGGCCTAGGTTCAACACTTCAGCATTCATACTTTGGAGAAATAATAGATTCACCACACACACAACCCTTGAAAGAACATATAAAATCTTGCAACACAGCTACTTGTGACTTTGGAAAAAAATGTACTATACGACAGAGGGGGACAAGCCATAGAATGGAGGCAACCAGAAGTCCCGAACTTTTCCCAGGCTCTGCACTGTGTTCAAAAAGCAGTTTGGCCACTGCTGGCAGCAAAATCAACCACGGTAGAGGCTACTAGGTTGAATTCTTGATGACTTCAGCAGGGTGTGGTGTGCCCCCTTACAGCTGTAATAAATGAATTGCCAGTCAGAGGTATCATCCTTCTTCAAGGTAGCAAATAAAGTGTGTTTTCAGAGGAGAAAATCAGCTGACAGAGTGCAAAACAGCTTTTCAAGGAAAAGTACCAAATTCACCTGCTCTTAAGAACTGCACTGTGTTGCTCAATGTTGTGACTTTCATTGTTTCTCATTTTGAGAGGCTGAAGCTTCACTCATGCAGGTGGCATTAAATGAGGCAAGAGCTGCTAATGATATGGTTGCCAGTATGGAGCTTAAAAAGGAGCAGCTGTGGGGAGAAAGCGTGGTTTGTTTTGGTTTGGTTGTGGTCTTTTTGGAGTGAAGAACTAAAATAACTTGTATAGGTAAGGGCTTTTTCTTTAAGGGTGTGCTTTTTTTGTGTTAGGAATGAACTGGATGAGTAAAAGCCACTATTGAATGTGATAGCGGCTTTTATAATTTTTTTGTTTGTTTGTACAAGGCTGTTGTTTAAGGTAAATCTTTAGCTTGGTTTATCTAGGCTACTTCTAAAGCTCACTTTTTCTAGGGTCCTCAGAAATGAGAGTCTTTCTTTTATTATGCTTCAAAATGCTTTAATGTAATATTTGATTTAGTTTCTCCTGAGCTCTGAGGGAAGTCCCTTCTTATTTCAAAACAGCTTACAATTGAAACTTAAAATCAATCCTATGCACAGGGGCAGAATTTTCTGATGTTTGCCTCTGTTTGTTTTTTTTTCTTTCTTTTTTTAATGTATCAAAGAGGAGCTGGTGCTATTCAATACCAAGAACTTCATCAGTAATAAGTAATGGAGGCTTGTTGTGAAAAGAGAAATGCTATACAAATAGATGGCAGTCATGTATTTGTAGTAATCTGTTGCAGTATACAGAGTAGAACAGTTTCAGTCTCCAGTGTAAAAAACAGCTTCTCTTCCTTGTAAGTCTTGTTTTTGTTTGTAGCCTGTCACTTCGCAGCAATAGGTCTCCTCATCTTTAGAAGACAGGCTCTGTTTGAAGTGGTTTCCAGCAGATGAATGGGACTTTTTTGTTTGTTTTTCTGCTGTTACATCAGAAAAACATATAAATTTTTACCTCCGTTTGCTTGGAGGACATGGTTACAGAAGCTGTTTGTATTTCTGCGAGGGGTAAGTTCAGTGAAGATTCCCTGCAGGCTTTTTGAATGCTTGTTGCATCTTGAAGCCTTGTTTGCCTAACCTTTTTCCTTAACAGCAGTGCTCCTCTGATACTGGATCAGAAAACCTTGCTCCCATGCTCCACTTCTCTTTCTTGAGAAGTTTAGGACCCAAGCAGAAAGCTGACCTCTGCTCTGACTGAGCTGGTAGGTGTCCCTTGGCTGGAAACATGTCAGCCTCCAGGAGAAGCAGTCTAACACATCTGCTCCTCCAGACAGGAACATGAAACAACTAGCAAACTTGTTGAGAAACAAAAACTGACTTCTCAGGAATGAGAGGCAGTGGAATGGCGAGGAAGGGAGGATAGACTTAAATATTCCATTTTTGTTGCTTTTTCTTATTGCTAATTCTTCCTATTCTTACACTAGGCTTACACTAGAATGTCTGCACGTGAAAATGAAAACACAAAGCTCCCTCTTGTGTCAAAGAAAACGAAATCAGCCATGGCTGGTCTGCAGTTCCCTGTGGGTCGAGTCTACAGGCTCCTTAGGAGAGGCCGCTACGCTGACAGGATCAGCCCTGGTTCTGCAGTCTACATGGCTGCCGTGCTGGAATACCTGACTGCGGAGATCCTGGAGCTGGCAGGCAATGCTGCACGGGAAAACAAGAAGGCCAGGATCCTGCCCCGACACATCCAGTTGGCTGTGAGAAATGATGATGAGCTGAGCAAGCTCTTCTCCTGTGTGACCATCGCTCAAGGAGGGGTGTTACCTAATCTTCTTCCTGAGCTTGTTCCTGAGAAGGCAGTGACACTTAAGCCACCCCACAAAAATGGCCATTCACAGGAGTTCTAGCTGCTGCCACACACCTGAACTTGTGCTGATGTTGCTGGCTTCTTTTCCCCAGCTCAGTGCTCTGTGAAGTTTTTTGGTCTGTATTTGTATGCACATCTAGGTGGGTGTCTGAAAGGTGCTTAAGCTTCCCTGTCAACATTCTTCAGAAAAAAAGGAGTCAGACTGCTTTTATTAATAACTGTGAAAAGGACTCAACCTTATGCCTTTCCATGAAGTATTTGCTGCATCAAACAGATGGTTTTCTTTCCACTCCCTGTTGTCTTTAAAGCAGGTGGGTGGGTAGCTGGAATCTCCTTATTCAGTGTGTAAAAGTCTGCTTCACCTGACAACACTTGAGAAACACTATCTGGGCTCGTTCATGATGATGGTAAAGCTGATGATGGATTATCTAATACTGGAATACTGAAATAGTGTTGTGCCGTAACTTCAGCATCACCACATGCACTTTGGGCTGAGGACTGTGTTTGGCATTGCCTCCTCAGTTTCTGCATTCAGAGTACCATCTGAGGAGTCTTCTGTAGATGGTGTATAAATGTTGACAGCAGTTGTGCCTTAAGGATATGTAAAGTTGTTTTATAATTGATGCTAATAAGACTCTCCTTAGTTTCTTTGTGGCTCGTTCTATTAGAATCCAGATCAAGCAAACTTATACAATAAAGTGCAATCCAGAAAATGACCTTTCCCAAGACCTTTTAAAGATCGTGTTCCATTCAGACAAAAAATGTTACTTGAACTACTTCCAGGCAGACCCTACCAGCTCAATATTTAGGAGCCTGTTTCCTGTGTTTGACCTGTAGTCATTCAGATGGTGCTGCTTTTTTTTCCTGCAACTCAGATTTCTCCTGATTTTTTTTTTTTTTTTTCTTCTCCAGTGGAAATGGATATAGTTTCTTCTCTGTACAGACTAGCTAGGGGGTTTAAACGGAGGGTGAGAAGCGTGGAACGGGGCACTGCATGTAAAACTGCAGTTGGGGGTCTTTCAGTGTGTTAAACCTGTAGCATTCCTGTAAATTGCAAAATAATGTCTAGAGGTAAGGCTGTGAAAGTCAAATGGGGGAAAGTGTAGGTATTCAGTCAGTCCCAATATCACTGGCTGCTAGGAGCCATGGAGATCACAGAATCACAGAATGAGTGGTTTCTAGCATGGATATTAGGTGATTGTTTTGAGAGTAGCCTTAAGATCAGCCATTGCATCTGCATAAGCATGGCACCTTTGGCTTGAAACTTAGGGGGGTGAAATTATGCTGAAGTGCTAACCTGTGTCATAAACTAAACCCTCTGTCTTGAAAAGCAACAGCAGCTCCCTAGGGGGCTGCAGGATGTCTTCCTACAGCAGTTTCAGTTACCACTGACAGGCAAGATGTAGTTGAAGAAAAACACTCCCCCATTCCCTCATCAGGCTGGTGGTTACATTTCATGCTGTGCTGGCTCCTGGCCCATCCAAGATGCTGCCCCCAGCGTGGTGCTCCAGCAGCAGCAGGGGCCTGTGCAGCTCCTACCATGCTGTGCTGCTCCCTTTGCTGTGTCAACACAGCTGCTCATGACATCTGCTGCTGGTATCATGTGTGTTAAACCATTTTGCTTCTGGTTTGTGCTTTTTTTTTTTTTTTTCCCCCTTGATTTATTTTTTTTTAGCCTAAAAAGCAAAACTCATGTCAGCTTGGCAAGCTATTACCATGCATGCCTGAGCATGATGCTGCCATAACTTCAGTTTGCACGGGGAGTGGAGAAAGTTTGGAATGATAACAAGAGCTGCTTATGCAGAAGTTGCCTCTGGTGCCTTCACAATGAAAAATCATGAGAATTTCAGAGGTTGATAACAGAGTTGAGTTGATAACAGTGTAGTAGGTTTCAGCAGCAACCCCCCCATGTTTGTATTGGCGTATCTTACAGAAAAAGGGAGGTGTTAATGGCAAACAGTTCCAAGTCTCAGCTCTGCTGCAGAGAAAAGCAAAAGATGACCCAGGCTTGTGTAAAGGATTTCCTCCAATCTAAAAAGTTCTGTGACCTGTGCTAAGATGGCTATGGGTTTGGGCTCATGCCCAAAGCACAGGAGTCAGTTTAAGACTGGGGCAGAGGGAAGGCAGCCATCAAGGTTGGTGCTGCTTGTGGCTTTTTTCTTTCTTTTTCTTTCTTCCTTTGTTGTTGTTGTTGTTGCCAAATAACCAATCATCTACATCTTACAAAATTCATCTGGTTTAACTAAAAAGTTTAAATATGACTGCAGCATGACTGGCAAACCTGAGATGTTCTATCACCTTGCAGGCAGCAAACTTAGGAAGATGCAGTCTTCCAGGGCTGAATGCTCAGTGGGCATTCTGGGGTCTGCAGCCTGCAAGCAGTGGTTTGGAGGCTGGCAGCTAAAAAAAAAACCTTGCTGGGGAGAGGCAGCGCTGTTGTCAGTGCCTTTCCCCCTGTCTTTGACACAACTGCAGATACAAGAAAGACTTAGAGAAACAGTGGTCCAGGAAAAAGCACCCTTGGAGCACACAGGATTCCTGTATTGTTTTTGGATTTTTTTTAATTTTTTTTTTTTTTGCCATGTCTGAAGACAGTTAGGAAGATAGCACTCAGTGTTATGATGGAAGCTTTTGTTGACTGCCTATACTGTTTCTCTCTTACAGCAAGGAAGCCTATTTCAACTTTCTCTTTAAGATGAGCATGCTCACCATGTTATGTGTGTTTCAATGAGGGTATTCTTAAATCACTGTCAGTTCAAATATATAATAAAGCACCTCTATACCGCAAATAAACTTTGCATGTTATCAGTGTGTTTGTGAAGGCTACCCTGGCATCTGGGTCAGACTCTGCTTTTGTTTATATTTCTTCTTTCTTCCTCAGCTCTCTTTGCTGTCACAGCTTATGTACCCCTTGAATTCAGGAGGCAAACTGCTTATTAACTAGCTAATGTTTATTGAATATATTGAGGCTGCTAAGTATGATGGGCTGGAAATGTATTGTTTTGTTTGTACAAGCTGCTCAGGAGACTCCTAAACAAGATATTATATAAGTGTGCGTGGGGGAGAATGGAAAAACTGTTTCCAGCATTGCAGTGAACGCTGTTGTCTCTCTAGCTTGCTCTTCCTATCTGTGTGGCTTTCTTTTTGGTGCTGTGTGCAGCATCCATGAGGATATTTTTGTCAGCAGTATCATGATAGGAAACGTAAGTTCACTTAAACTTGGCTAATGACAATTTTGCTGGTTATTATGCCAACAGCTTGGCAGCTGGGGAGAGGAATCGGCCAAATGCTTTGAAATGTGTAATTGGTGAACCAATAAAACATGCAGACTGACCCTACACTGTCTCTGTGCTCTCGTCTCCTTTGGTTGCAGGAAGTGGCAGACTCAGTCACTGAGATGCATTAGAATTTAAATGTGCTTATCAAGGTGAGAGGCACAGAAAGAATATTCCCTGCAGAAACATGCTGTTTTCTTTGTCACAGTCTAAGCACTCTAGGTGCCAGGCCAAGGGAGATGAATGTGTTCTCAGGTGTTGCCTAGTCTGGGTATACCTCTCTTCTTCCTAAGCATGCTAGTATAGGCATCTCTCTACACATACCTCTCACCCCTGAGGTATTCATGAAGCTTTCTAAGGCTTGGTTTGGCTGTTATACTTTCTTTCAGACTTCTTGCAGCCCAAGATATTAGATATTGCAGCTTTGTTGCTACCAGCCTACACAGTTCTGTATTATCCCAGTACCTGCCTTTGCATCTGATGTTTGAATCCAGGGCTCTATTCTGCTGGGGACTTGTGATAACTGAAGGTGCCGCACAGAGCCAGCTCAGTAGCAGAAAAAGTGAGTTCAACTTCATGACTCAATGGTGAGCACTTCACTGGGGATACTGACGTTTCTTCACTTTTATTTTGTTTAATCCCCCTAATATTCAATCCAAGTGTGATATCAGCCTGTCAGTACACAGCTAGATGTCAGTGCTTCATAGTGGAAAAGAAACAGGCCTACTTCACATAATGCAGAAAGCAAGAGAAGTGCACATTAATAACCTGAAAATAGCTGTCCTCCATCTAGGTCAGAGAAGAAACTTGTCTCTTTCCTGCTGCAGCATGCACCAAATCCAGGGCACTGGTTAAGCTGGAGTTAATGACACAAAGCGGTGAACAGTAAGAGGCTGTATCAAGCTGTCACAATGCTTGGCCGACTTTCTTTTGAGACTCAGATATCTCTAAGTCTCCCTGGTGAAGATTGCTGTTTGAGCTTGGGAACAGATTTTTTTTATTACTTTGAGCTTCTCTGTTTGTTCAAATGTCACACAGTTGTTTGTTGAGGCTTAAATCCTACATTGCTAGTTGAATCTATTGAGGAATGTGCTTGCTGCTGTAAGGGTGCTCACATCCAGCTCATGCATCTGTTGAGGAAACATTAAACACCTGTCATACATCCTGGTCTCTCTCCCTTTCCGGATTTAACGTTTCTTCTCATCTCAAGATAATTTCATCTATCAGGGTCACTTTAATGCACCAGGTAACTTAGCTGGGGCCTGACTTTTCTAGAGTGGTATGTGTGTATATATAGTGCTTGCTGGGATGCCATCCAGGAAGCTTTCCTCAGTGGGTTTACTATTTACCAGTTTGGAAGCTTCTTCCTTCAGGATGTTGTACGGACTTGATTCTCCTGTTAACTGCCAGGTGTCCATCTTTACATATGTGAGAGTAAACCTTGTGCTGTGGATTGTGGCCTACCTCTGGCTGAGTATTTCTGTTGTGCCTTCTGCTCTGGTTTCCCTGCTGGGCAAGGAGAGCAGGAACGAATCCTGGTAGCTTAATAACTCTGTAAACAACTCAGGGCTTCGTTATCACTTAATACTTCCCGCTGAAGCATTCTGCTGAGAAAATTTACATGTGCGTATGCTGGGACTGCCTGTCTCTCTCTGAAGAGGTCCATTCTTAATGGACCTACATATTATTTTTTTAGTTATCATTTTTATAATTTGAAAGGAAGTAAAATGACACTTCCATACCCAGAGCCTTTTATCATGTTTTTCACTGCTTTAGCAATCTGTGGTTCCTCTCAAAGGAAGCTTGCTCTGGTACCTGCTTCACTTCATATTCTTCCTCAGAGCATAGCATTGCCTCCTTTGTCTGTACTAGGATGTGTTGTACCAGGACAGATGGAGGAGGATGGTCAAAGCAGAAGAAACTGCTGGCGGAAGCAGTAGTGGAAAACTATGAAGTGGGAGAGCAAAGATGAAAATACTTTTTGAATGGAAAGAGAGATGCAGGCAGTAAAGGAGAGAACAGCATAAACATCAGCAGGAAGTGAACATAAAAATTATTAAGTGACAGAATAAAGGAAGACAGAATAATTCCCTTCATGGAGGAACTACTGGGTGATGTTCTCTGGTTTCTGTTATCAAGGTTATTGAGCAACTTGAATGTCAGAGTACTTTCTGGTCATTATGGCTGCACGTTTATACCTGCATGTCCCATTATCTACTCAGCAGGTCCACTGATAGTATTCTTCCTTTCATGCTGCTTTTTAAAAGTGAATGTAGCTCATTGAGCTCATTGCCAGCCCTGGTGGGGGCTACCAACGAATCAAATGTCTGTTGCAGAAAAGGAAACAAATGCAATTATGATATTTTATTGCTGTCCTGTAACCAGCATTGAAATGATAGGGAATCAGAAACCGTCAGATAGGACAACAACAGAAGTATTTTCAGGAGCAATGTTAACAGTCTTAATGGAAGGAACATGGAACTGGCTCCTGGCAACTCATTTTGCTAAACATACTCTGAAGAGTACTTAAATATTTACTGGAGGAGAGCTAATTGCACTAAAATAAATAAATAGTGATACATCATGGTAATATGATAACAGTTATTATCTAAGGATTACTTTTAATGTAAGCATAAATTCTTTCAGTTGGTTGTAAGGTAAACTATGAACAAATTTGTTTGTTCAAGTTTGTTACAATGATTAATGTCATTTTTCATTCCAGACATAGTAAATGGGAACAAATTCAGACAAATATCTTGATTATCAGTATTTGTCTTATCTGAACGGTCTGGGTTTCGGCTTGGTTCATTAACGGATACTCTTGATGATTTTAAAGCTATTTCTTTAGAATAGAACAGAACAAATAGGATATCATAATACAACTTTGAGACTGACAAGTTACACATGTGTTTCAGAGATGGGGAAGCGGAGTTAGAAATATGCCATTTTGGTGGAACGCATTAATTTCATACACAGTGGGAAGCCTCTGTTAAGCAAAGCACTTGGTAAATATGAAGATCATGCACTTAAGTGGTTCACTGAAATGTACGTTACCATTATGCATCAAGAGAGCCTGAACTGGAACTCAAACATATGATTTACCATCTAAGTTACCTACTAAGCTGACTTCATTCAGTTCTGAATCCACAGCAATAGGCAAATATGATGGAGGGCTACTCTGATTCTTATCAGTTTTATGGAAATAGGTAGCTCTGTAAAAGGAATAGATCCTATGAATACCCTGACTGAAATGAGGGCAGCAGCATGGAATTATGCTAGTAAAATGAAAATAAAAACTATCTTTCATTATATGCAATGTGGGAGATCCTCCTTGAGCTGTAAATCTGATAGATATAACTTTGCCAGTTCTGTTGATCTACTCATTTACTTTTGTAAAATGAGACACTAATTGCACCGTAATTTCACACGTGGCTAGTTCCCTTGCATCCAGTGCTACAGATTTCATTTTATGTCTGTCTAGTCACCTGTAGCCAAAGCTGGTACGTGACTTAGCTACAAAGCAAAGCAATGAAAAATTTGAAAACACAGCTCCCATGGCAGCTCTCGTTACCGGTGCTGAAAAACATGTTTATCTTGATGTAGTGTTACTTTCCTAACTCAATTGTGGAATGGTGCAATTGTCTGTCAAGGAATACTGATGTTTTCAATAACAGCCATTAGAAAAAGTGTCTACATGGTACTCCACAATTCAATGAAGCTGTGGACAGATGGAAACATGGAAATGAAATGAAATGATGCCTGGTAAAAAAAGTCGTCCTCTGCTTCCTGTTTGGTGGATTGATCTTGCTGATGGATGTACCAGCTTTGTAGAACACTTGCAGCCCACTCTGCACTGAAGATTTGTGTTGTAAGTTTGCTTCCTTGTTAGGCCTCAGACAGCTTTGTCCAGGCGGTTATAAGGGATGTGTAAAGCCTTAACATGACTGTTACTCAGTTTAGGATCAAAATAAGCACCCATTTCCACAGCACGGCAGTAATGTGTCACTGATACTCAGAGACCTGGGTGGGTTCTGGCGCACCTCTGATTTTAGCATCCCAAACTCGGTATCAATGTTGCCCTCTGCTGCCCAATCCCAATATTACAATGCTAAGCGTCTGCTCTGGAAGGCGCTTTAACGCGGTGTACCAGCTGTCAAAGAATGATAGGATGGCCTGTGTTGAAAGGGACCCACAAGGATCATCCAACTCCTGGCTCCACACAGAACCACCCCAAACTCAAATCCACCCCAGCGGTGTCCAAATGCTCCTTGAATTCCACCATGCCCACCGCCCTGTGGTGCAGCCCCTTTCCCTGACCCCCAGCTGCCCTCCCCTGACAGCTCCACGCCGTTCCCTCGCCCTGTCGCTGTCACACAGAGCAGAGCTCAGCGCTGCCCCTCCGCTCCCTGTGAGGAGCTGCAGCCGCCACCAGGCCTCCCCTCAGCTCCTCTGCTCTGCGCTGAGCACAACGAGGGGCCTCAGCTGCTCCTTACAAACCTCGCCCTACAGACCCTGAAACAAACTGGAGAGAGCAATTAAAGGCTCTTGTTTAGGCAATTCAGGTGGAGCAAGAAAGACCTATTGCATGTTCTGTTGGAAATTATAGTTGATACGTAGATCTTTTGCTGTTTTAGGTTTAGATAGCTGTACTCCAGAAACATGTAGTCATATGTGCTCCTCACACCATGCAGTAATGCAGCAGGAGCTATCTGAACTGCTCTGTACAAACCTCTGGGCTTTGTGGTAAATAGGTTCAAAACTTTTTCTATTTAGCCATCGGTTCTCCTTCAGATTTTCTCTATTGATCTCTCAGTATGTTTAAGGGTAATAGATAAGTGGTATTTGGTGTATAAGGTTCTTTTCCCTAGAGAAATGTCAATTTTGCAGGTGCTGAATCATAACTAGTTATGAGACCAGTCATATTTTTGTTTCTTTACTGTGGCAAAAGACTGGAGGAAAAGACTTGGCAGCGGCTTCTAGTTTTCAGTGGAGAAATCTATCAGGGTGATAGATGTATGGATTAAGACAATTTATGCAGTGCAGCCCCATCAAACATAGGTTTTTACTCTGTTTAATAAGGCAGACTGGCAATTGCAATGCATGAGTTGTCTGAAGCAGACAGGCAAGACGAGCCTTCCCGTACAAGCATCCATCTCAGCTGCCAGCAGTGATCCTGCCACCACTGCTTGATTCCAATATCCCAGCAAATAAATAAGCATTTTGTTGCTGTGTTTAGAATAACAAACACATCCATCTTGTAGCAGGTGTTCAGTCGGTGGCCTCTCATACACCAGTAAGGCTGAGCAGGGTTCAGGCAGTTTTTGGCCAGCCTATCAAGAAGCTGCATGACTTCTGCAGAACTGGCTAAATCAAGCAAATGATTTTATATCTGCAGCGGGTAGATCTGTAATTTCTGCAGCTGCTTCTGTCTCACTATCTGCTGAGGACTGTGAAGAGGAGACAAGCTGGTGGGTTTGTAGTTCCTGTATAGTATTTCATGCCACACATACATGAAAGTTATCTCACTGACCTTTTGTTTGTCCTCATTGTCATTTATTTGAATCCTGTCACTGTGTTTTCAAAGACTCCAGTGTGCAGTCTGACTTTGCAGATAATAAATAGTCTTTTCATTTTTTTTCCTGTAATCCATATGCTTCCTTATCCACACTGAGATGTCTTCTCTTGCTCTTCACAAGCATCCCAGAAGCAGAGGCAGTGCCCTTCCCAGGCTGGGTACATGCAGCTTGGGGAGCGAGGTGCCACTTATCACAGTGGCTAGTGGCACAAGATAAAACACTAATCTTTCATTAAATGAAACATAATCAGTAACAAGCATTGCACCATGACAAAACACTGAAGAGAGAAAACGGGCTTCTGTGACATACTGTCCAAGTCAGGTTTCGGTCCACCTGGAGAACTTACGTGACCAAGAAAAGATCACGGTGCCTGTCAACCAATGCTTCATTCTTCTGATTGTCAAACATCATGTCAATCCTTCTTCATATCCTACTTCATTTTAAGCTTACTGTTCCTGCAGTATCCATGCACATGCAGATACTGCCAGGAGCAATAAGCTTAAAATGAAGCATTTTATCTTTCCCCTCATGCAATCAACCCCACCTCATTCAGGGCCCTAACTTCCCTTAATGTTTATCTTTTCTCCCAGCTGATCCCTGCTCTGTCACCTCTCCCTCTTCCTCCTCCAATGGTACTCTGTAAGCTTCCATACTAGTAGTGTGACATCTCCTTTGTCAGTCTTTACAGCCCCTTACTCACTCCACATCATATTTTTGTGCTCTCCCCAATACTATCATATCTGATTGATTGCAGTTACCCACCCAAGGAATAACTGACAACAGGAAATGATTTCACATTAAAAAAGGGGAGATTTAGACTGGATATAAGAAAAGAGTTTATTACAGTAGGGTGGTGAGGCACTGGCACATGCTGCCAAGAGAGGTGGTGGATGGGGTCCCTGGAGATATCCAAGGTGAGGCTGGATGGGGCTCTGAGTGCCCTGATCCAGTTGTAGGTGTTCCTGTTCATCACAGGGGAGCTGGACTAGATGGCCTTTAAGGATCCCTTCCAGCTCAAACAGTTCTAAGGTTCTGTGATTCTATCCCTGTTTCTGCAGAGCTGCAACCAATTATTCTTACGCACTCTCAGCCTCAATGAGCTGTACACTTTCTCCACTGATGTAGCTTTGCTAAGTCCATCCTGAATGCTGGCTCTGCCTGCCAGTGCTTGCAGTCCTCCCAGCCTGGAGATTTAGTAAATGTGCTGTTCCTGATGGGAGCCAGTTTGCAAACAAGTGCTGTCAGACCTGCAAAACACCACTCGTTATGTTTTTAGCAAAGAAGCTTCAGGAAGAAAAAAAATACTATTTGTTGCATCAATTCTGCCACAACTTGTTTGCAGCCTGGGTTCAGCAAGTGTTTATCTGATGCTAATGGGCTAGTGCCTTTGCTAGCAGAAGGAGCTGATGCACATGAGCCCTGTCTGACCCACAGTTAAGGGAAACACCAAACACCCACACAGTGCATTTGACCTCCCACATAGAGTGCAGAAATGGAGCGTGGGGGACTGGCAGCTGCTTCCAAGCCCCAGCAGCCCAGGCTTTTAACACAGGAGGTCCTGGGCCAGCCTGAATTCTCAAGGTAAATTATACAGCATGATGTTGTGCTGTCCTCGGCATGTCCTCCCCAAAAGCAGGCAGAGCTGTCTCAAATCACTCACTCTCAGCTACGGCAACGAGTTTCAGGAGTTGATTAAGTGTTAGAAAACAATTCCCCTTTGCAGCTTAAATGTACAGCTTCTCAGTGTAATTGAATTTCCCCCGTTGTTCCTTTTCATTACAACAAGATGGATAAGTGCTGGATTTACTCTTCTAAACATGCTCTTTATATACCCTGTCACGTCCCTTTTCATTTGTCCCTTCTCTTGCTGAACTCAGTACTCAGCTTTCATTCCTTTTTTCATAGAAATTTTTCAGTCCTTCTAACTGTTGTTGTTACCCATCTGGACTCAGATTTCTGCTATGGATTTTACTGTGGGATGTTCAAAAAGAGTTTCAGGCCTGGTATCATAGAATCATTAACAATCATTAAGGTTGGAAAAGGCCACTCAGATCATCTAATCAACTATAGTGGTGCTCAGAGCCAGGATTTTTATGACATACAGTCCAACTCAGGTTTTGGAGCACGTGGATGACCCTTACTCCAGTTCCAGTTGCTGTGGGGAGAAGAGGTTTCCACCAAGAGGCAAACAAGAGCTCTCCTGTGCATTTTACAGAGGAGCCATAGTTGCTACAGAAATATGGCTGAGGAATCTGAGCTAATTACTTACAAATTACTGTGCATTTACCAGCCAGTTTTAAGGCCTAAACCTTCTGTGTGTAGAGGAAGTCACTGCTGACGGTGAAGGCACAGCGTGAGTTGTGGTACAGTACTCGTGTAGAACTGAACAAGAGTTAGCACTTTTTGGCCTCTGATGTGAAACAGGCCACTGTGCTTTAGTATCACTACCTTATATTCATGTGCATCACTACAGTGCATCCTCACCACTTGCAGCAGGTTTAACTTTCTCCTGGCATGCACCCAAGCTGGCTCCTAATGCTTTAGGAAGCCAGCATCCCTTTAGTAAACTTTTCCTGAGCTAACAGCTTCCAGCAGGGCTTGCCAATGCAACAGTGTGCCATCAAGGCCGGAAGAGGCCATTTCTGCCACTGGCAGCCTCCCTTCAGACATCCTGACTGTTAAACAACCCTGAAACCATCCCTATTCCAGGGTAGCTCAGCCCAGCTGCCCTTGCATCTCCTCACAGGTCAAGTGCTCCAGCCCCAACAGGTTAGGGGAGATCTCCGGGAGCTCCCTCCCACTTGTTCATGAGTTTTGTGGAGTGGAGGGCCACAACTGGACGTGCTCACCTAGATGACATCTTAACAGTAGCCAAATAAATCATCACTTTATCTACTGGCCGAAACCCTACCACAAATTTCTCAGTTTGTTTCCAAAGACAGAGGAGTTCCCAAATCCCATTTGCAGACACCTGTGCCAGCATAACTAAGATGGTACTGTGCTACGGTACCAAGGCTGAGTACTCCAGGAGGGGAAGGCAGGCTAAGAAAGAAGGGGACGGATGCTTTAGTGGGGCCTCTCATGACAGGACAAGGGGAAAGGGTTTCAAATGAAAATGAGAGATTCAGATTGGATACAAGGAAAGAGTTTTTTTGATAAGGTTTGTAAAGTACAGGAACAAGTTTCCCAGGAATGTGGTGGATGCCCCATCCATGGAGACATCAAAGGTCAGGCTGGATGTGGCTCTGAACACCTTGATCTACCTGTAGGTGTCCCTGTTCATTGCAGGGGTGTTGGACCAGATGGCCTTTTAGGTCTCTTCCAACTCAGATGATTCTATGAATCTAAGGTAAGGAAGGGCTTGAAGAGACCACTGTTGTGGGTCACTTTTTACCGGGGAATCCAAAGCTGATGTGTTTTCATCAAATAGGCCTCACACTTGTCACCATGGCTGTATTATGCCCCTTTCCCAAGGAAGTAACCACTTCAGTACTTAAAGATTTCTGCCCATAACTATTTTAACTTTCCAAAACAAGTCACCCACTCTTTATACTGCAAACACAATTGGCTGAATTGGCTGCATCACTGATTGATATTCGTGATTTCAGTAAAAAGAGCAGATATTAAGGATATCTGTCATGAGTGACTTATTTGTGCTTTATGACAGCCAGGAAGGCAAGGTTGAAAAAAATGTTCTCATCTGATTCCACAGCACTTCTGTGAACAGCAATACATGTTCCTCTTCTTTGAAAGTGCTTTGGATTCATTGTTTATCACACTCAATCCTTTAACTATTCAAACTAAGAATTATCCCATTAAAGCATCTATGATAACTTTTATTTCTTATCATGGGTCATATCTTCTTAAGTGATTGGAAAGTATGTTAATTTGTCAAAAAAGTTACCTACATGGCCCTATTAAAGAAGATACAATAAATATAAAATGCACCATTGAAAGTATTTGAAAATTATCTCTATTCAAATGATTTTGAATAAAGTCAGAATCAGACTATGTTATGTTACAGCCCAATGAGGTTTCGTATCTGCTACAATAGAGAAGGACAACAAGAAGAATTCATGATTGCAAATTTATTATATAGAACAGTACATTCCAGACAACTCAGTCACATAATAGACAGTGCAACAAGAAGTCTGTTGTTTTTGTATAAACCAAGTTATTGAGCTGGTAAGTCGACCCACAGACTTCATATTCCATGGTATTCTGAAATAAATTAATGCAGTGTCATATTTTATGTTGAGATGTTGATGTGTATATGATTTAGTATTCACTTATGTATGTTTAATCCTTCCTAAAGTTAGAAATGAAATCACCTGAAATTCCTATACCTTGATATTAAGATAGGTGAAAGCCTGAAATATGGAATTAAGTACCCAGATCTGTTAGGTGCATTCAAACATGAATCCTCCTTCCTCATGCAGTTCTGCTCTCTCCAACATGCCCCAACTCCACTGACCTTCTTTCAGAAGAGTGGAGGCACAGTGCTGATCTTGCAGCCCAGTTAACTCAGGGCACTGAGCTGTGGGTAAGATTAGAGCAAGCACACTGTTGCTGCTCCATAATACTCTTCCAGTCATTGTCTCCTTTCTGAGTTCATCTTGAAAATACAGTAAAAGCATTATTTGCTTGTGTTTTCTTTGCAGTATTTCTTTGCTACTCGTCTGACCTGTCACCCCAGATAAATAACCTTTCCTGTCAATGTTTGGATGTTATTCTTAAGTTGTAAACAGAATGATTTTTTTTTTATTATGGGATAAAAGATTGGAAGAAGAGAGTTTGAAGGAGGAAATGCATATATACTGATTATTTTGTGCATTTTCCATTAAAGCTCATTTAGACATTTAATATACCCTTTCAAAGATGGATAAGGAAGAGCTACATGCTACTACTAGATCTTACTGTCTTCCTTGCTTACATCCCCATTCTTGCTACTCATCCCACTCTTTCTACTCAGGTTTACTCCAAGAAGACCTAAATATGATGTAAAGGTTACTCCGATCTGCACACAGAGATCTGTATTAGTGGGTTCTAACATGGAACTAGGTGACTGAAGGTCGCTGGGAGCAGAGGTGAGTCCACAGTTATCATAGGGAAGGACGTGCTAGCTTTTGTGTTCCAAGTACAATTTACACCCGCTAGAAAAAAAGCCGTTATCATTTCTGTATCTTTTCTGTCATTTTACAGAGGATGAAAACTCCTCCCAAATGAACCTCAAAGAAAATCCTTTTGTCAAGAGCATATACCATAACACTTTGAGCAAGAAAGAATTTTTGTCCCAGTGGCTTTCAGTGACCATATGAAACATCCACATGAGTATCTAGGTTTGTATTAGGTTCATACAACTCTTCACTAACTCCTTCATTATTGAAATATGGAACAAGTTCTGGTTGCTTTTGGATGGTCTACTCACCACTGCCTTCAATAGTTCTTCCATTTCGAGGCTGAAAAATAAAATAATGAAAGGGCTATATAGAGATATTAGATGTCAGATATATAAACACAGCAAAATACATCCCCTGTTAAGGCTGCACTAAGATTTCTTTTAAAGAGACGTGTGAAGTATCAGAGGGAGCCGTGTAGGGTGGGTTTTGACTTTGAACCCAGGAAATTTTGTTCAGCCTCTGTCCAAACAGCTAAGCAGTCTGACTTCAGTTATTCTAAGGATGTTGGTCCCAGCTCATTGAGGGACTATGTAGATGCCTAACAAAGAACATACAAACACCAGCCCTGAAAGTACCTGGCTAGACTCTGAATTGGCACAGTGGTTACATGCCAAAACCTTTTTAGGAGATTTCTTTTCTGAAATGTTGGAAACATTCCTAAAAACTAGCTTGGTGTTAACCTTATAAGGTTAATCATATAATCATAGACCTGAGTATTCTGAACTAGACCATGCCATAGTTTAAGCCAGTAGGTGAAAAAAAGTGACGGAAATGATGATGTTTATAACAGTGCTTTGGCTTTTCACTCTCTTATGCAGCATGCCATTGCCTACTGGCCAGATCTTTCAGGTCATATCGACTATCAGCTCATGCATATACTTTATCTGGGGGATTTAGTATGAGGGCACCTTGGCTATCTCTGACATAGAAGTCACATGCTGTTTTTAGAGAAGGTGACTTGAGACATCCACAGTCACATCTTACACTAAAAAAAGTTTAATCCATTACCACTCCAGATCTCATTATCTTGTGGTCTTTTAGCTGAACCAGAGATTTTTAAACAAATGACTTTTTCAGCTTTCAAACAGAGGCAGATTTGATGTCAACCAAAACAAGTGTGGTAAGAATTTGTGAAGGTAAGCAGGTGATGGTATATGGATGTAACATTGTCTGTCACACTGAATCTGTAAGAAATTCAAATACCCTGAAAAGGAAAAAAGGCCGTCCCAGAGTCCCATGACTGTCCTGTAAAATAAAACACAAACCATTAACAAAATATTTTAAACTCAGTTCCGAATATCTGTTGATAAGTTTCAGTATCATTCCATCGGCCTATCAATAATTCAGGGCCTCTTTCAGCAGCATGCAAATAATGAGATGCTGAAAGTCTCCAATGCCCATTCATCTGGACTGCTGATTAAAAATTAATACCCAAAGGGCACTGTCAACAACAATCCATTCTGTCTTGTGTAAATATACTAAGTTAGCATAATTAAAGATTCACAGGCTTGAGAAGATGTAAAAAAGAAGCTTTACACATGGTACAGTGCTTTGCAGAAGCAGGGTCTGCTCAGCTCTTCCCAATCATTAAAAAACATCACTTACATAACTTATATATCACTTATATACTCCTACTCACTTGCCATCACATTTACATACCTTCTTTGTAAACTCTGCAGCAGCAATCTGTGATTCCTGCAAGTCAACAGTGTAAATTAATCAAGATGCCATCATTTTTTTGTTTGTTTGTTGTAGTAATCCTCTGTCACTAATTAGGTTTTCCACTCTGGGAAAAGTACAGAAGACAGCTACAAGAACAACAGCAGCAAATGGATTTTTTGAAGACCTACTTAAAATCACACTTAAACCAACCCCACTGTTCAACATGCTTTTATTTCTGGGGAGAGAAGCAGAGCTTAAATGGGCGTGAGGCATAGCAGTCCATGCCTCCGGCTTAAATGGCCCTTGATAGCTGTTCCCCTCTTTAAATGGGGCTGCTCTCCAGCTTGAAAATTGTCCTTATATTTCAACCCAGGCATTATTGCTGATGCCTTCCAGCACACCCCTCTTACTCTTCATAAAATTGCTCATTTTTCTACATCAGGAATAGAAACTTTCCCCGCAATTTCACAGTAACAGAGACAGCCAGGTGTCTCACAAAGCCCTGAACCTGCTGCCCAGTACACATGCAAGGTTTGAGAACCCTCCTGCCTGCAGTACAGCTGCCCACAACCATGCATCTGGCTGGCTGGGAACAGAATATCTCCAAGCCAGAGCCGCTGCTATGCCAGTGAATGGACTGAGCTGCCCAAGAGGAGCAAAGTATGAAGACGGGAGGAGAGCACAGGTAAAGCATGTGGGTGGGAAACTGGGGAGGAGGAATTTAAAAATAAAATATGCAAGAAGGAATGAAGTAATTGGGATTCAGGCAATGCGATGAGGATTTCGCCTTATTAAACTGTTCTTGGTTCAAGCCTTGAGGAAATGATGAACAAAGCAGGTCCCATTAATGCCAACTCAGTACGAAACAGTGCAGAAGAAAAAAAGTGCATGTTCAATCAAGATACTTTAAAGGACACAAATGGGGAGACTGCAAAGATACGGTGGACACTAGTTGTTGTGAGATGATTATTGGACATCAAGCAGAGACAAACACCAGCACATAACTTAGACTCACTTTCAGATGCCCTGGCTAATAGGATTTGATTATATGGAAGAAGCATGGCAACAGGTGAGCTGCTAACAACTATGTATTGCTTGATTTTAGGAAGAGATTTTCAAATACTGTTTAGATATTATTTCCTATTGATTCCTTTGAGACTGTTCCCTACAAGATTTGTTTGAAGATTAGACAATGAAACTAAATAGTTCACTATTTCTCGCAATAGTTTTTTTTAGGTATAGTTCTTCCATATCTCACACTTTGCTTTGAGCCTCCACTTTGTCAGACAACACCTAGAAATCATATTGTTGATACACTGCAAGTGTTTGCTGTAACTCTTGAAAAGACACTGTGTAAGATCCAGCTCCCAGCCTTGAGGAGTTACAGAGTGAATTTTTGTTAAGGTTAGTTATTAAAGTAGTAACCAGAAATGGCTACTGGCTGATTCTGGATGTCTCCTCATGAGCGAAGCTGCAGAAGCACAAAGTCAATAGAGAAACGCTAGAATTTTTATATAATAAACTTCAGTATTGTAGAGTGTTACAGCTGCTTTAGGAAAACATGCTTGGAATTCTAATAAGGCAAAGACACTGGCAAGAAGAGTTGTTGAAATATCTGTCAAAATACTTTCTATTGTTGTCTTGAAGGCTCTATTTGTGATTTAATAAAACAGAGGACTCAAACTCCACAAGTGAAATAGCTTTAACATACCTAAGGGCAGTATGAATTTTATGGGAAAGGCAAACTGTTGATAATAAAAAGCATTTTAAAGCAGAATTGATATTGAGCTAGGTCCTAATACTACCGCACCACTGAGGAAGAGCTATACTCAGTATAGCTCAGTGTATACATTATGCATACACTCGGCAACTTCTCAGCTTAAGTTTTTGGATCTGAATCAGAAAGAAAAAAAAACAAACAAGCTCCAATAAAGTATTAAAAATTAACAAAGCAGTTCATATGCTTCCATGTTCAGCATGATCTTAGGCATGCTGCTGAACCAATGCTGTGTATTTTTTTAGTATACTTAACCCTCTATTATCCAAAAGTGGGGGCCAGTTTAAAGTACTAACCTCATTTGTAAGTGGATGTTTAGCTCTGATTCAATAAAAACAACTTGATTTCTAATGTAATAGCATTAAGAATTACATGAAAGCGCTATTGAGAAAAATTATTCTTTCATTGGTACTTTCTTGCATCTCCCAAACTATGACAATGTCAGATTATACGCTATCACTTGGAGAAAGGTCCAAAGAGAGGATGCTTTTAGGTAAAAGCAACAATTGCACCTTACCTCATTTGTTTGCATGCTGTTGAATATGGAATAACAAAGATCCAAAACAGTGCTGGAGATCTGCAAAACCAGACAGTTCTGTAATACACTTACTGATAGGACACCATGCACAGGGTCTTACGGAGGACAGTTTTACAGGCTTCACCTAAATCCCGGCACAATTTAAGTATTATGTTTGTTGTTCCAATAAAACTACTCAGAGTAGGGTGAGGCTTACTGATGTTAGTATGAGATGAAAAACAAGTATTTTGTAATAAGGAGCATACCAAAAGACTTGTGTTGTCAGTAGAGCCTCTTGCTATCAACAGACTTAAATGAATCAACTACATTTAAGATGCTCTTTCCTATGCCAAGTGTTCCAGAATAAACTGGGTTGGGATTTGTCTTTATTCGCATGTTTTATCTACACTCATTTTCATCTATAGGCATTTCAGGAGAAGCTGGTTGGTGTAGGTTTGACCACAGAGCCCAGTATGTTCAACAGAAATAATTTTATCCTATAAGATGCTAAAAATCAGTCTGGTCCAGTTGTACACCTGCAGGACAGATGATGAAGGGCCAGAGGGTAACTCTGCTACATCGGTTACAAGAGCTGCTCCGGTGGGTTTTATCTCAGGACTCCCGAGGAGAAGGAGACAGTAAAGATGAGATTCACATGGGAGTCCCATACTCATATGACAAGGGTTCGCTTATGTACGTGACCGCATCTCAGACAAGAAATAACTACAGCAAAGGAAATAAAACAGAAGACAAATAACAAAGACACCATCTTTGGGAACTATTTCCCATCAATTTTGTTTAACAAAACTGAAAGATACAAGGGGAAAAAAAAAAAAAAAGAAAAAGAGAGAAAAAAACACCACCACGCACAACAAAACAGTTCAAAGTTTCCATATAACTTCTGGTCGTATGAAAACGCTGAGCCCAAGGGCAGCTTACCTGGGGCTGGTTGGACAGCTCCATCCACTGACTGAAGCACAGCGCCAGTTGCTTCCGAAGTACAGAGCGGACGTTAGCGGTGGGGCTGCCCCCATCAGCCGGCAGCCCAGTTCCCCGAGCCCGCACCCAACCCCCGGCATGAGCGCCCTACCTGGCTCTTGGGCAGCTCCGCGCCGTCCCTGTAGCGAGAGAGGGGCTGCGGGAACCCTGCGGAGAGGGACACGCGGGGGCCGGTTCAGCGGAACCCCGGAGGGCAGCCCCCCTTACCCTTCGGGCCCCGCACCTACCGGAGCCCCGCGGCAGGGCGCAGAGGCAGCAGGCGGCCAGCAGCCAGGGCAGCGCGGGCGGCAACAGGGGCATGGCGGGCAACGAAGGGCGGCGGCGGGCGGCGGCTTTATGGGGCCGCGCCGAGGCAGGGGCGGCACCGGCCGCGGCCACGGCTCCGCTCTGCCGGGCCCCCGCCCCCGCAGAAGGGACCGAGAAGGACGAGCCTTCCTAAGTTTTGTTTTTTTTTTTTTTACTTTTTTTTTGGAGAGTTCGGGTTTGCTACAACGAGTACATAAATTCCCCGTGCCCTGCTGTAACATAGGAGAAGGGATTCGATTAGTGAGAAGGTGATGCAAGAAATCCACGTCACTTTTCGACGGTAACTTTGTGCTTTGCTCAGACCTTGG
The DNA here is from genome assembly GCA_035772895.1 of Perdix hodgsoniae. Taxonomy (NCBI): domain Eukaryota; kingdom Metazoa; phylum Chordata; class Aves; order Galliformes; family Phasianidae; genus Perdix; species Perdix hodgsoniae. The sequence goes on along the minus strand of JAPSGF010000027.1, from coordinate 5,516,651 downwards.
CAGTTTGGGACTGAAGGGACCCTCTTGTCCCTTTCAGACAACACAGCGTTTGTGCTGCCACGCTCAGTGCAGTTTGCACCCAGATCGCTCCCATAGCACGGGGACAGGCATCTAACAGATCTGTTCAGTGTTAACTGCTGTCTGTGTACTAAATACTAATTCCTTCAAACACTAATTACTTACTACATTTCAGAATAGAATACAATTACACAGCTACTAATTTGCTACTAATTAGTAAGTATAACGGGCCATACCCAACTCCTTCAACCTTTCCTCATCAAACTTCTCCTATGAAGAAAGGTTGAGGCAGCAGGGGTTGTTCAGCCTAGAGAAGAAGTGGCTCAGAGTGGCCTTGAAGGCATCTGCATGTTATCTGCATGAGGCAGATGGACTTTTTACATGGTCTGATAGCGATAGGACAAGGGGGAATGGCTTTAAACTAAAAGAGGGGAGATTTAGGCTAGATGTTAGGAGGAAATATTTAACTCAGAGGGCGGTGAGGCACTGGCACAGCTGCCCAGAGAATCTGTGGTGCCCAATCCCTGGAGGCACTCAAGGCCTGGATGGGGCCCTGGGCAGCCTGAGCTGGTGGGGGGCAGCCCTGCCCAAGGCAGGAGGTCCCTTCCAACCTAAGTCATTTTATGTTTCTATGATTTTCTGATTCTGATTCTCTGGCTTTCCCCATCTGATAAGGAAAGCCCAGTCTGCTCTGTTTTCCATCAGGCTAATCATTATCTGCCTAAATCCTGCCTCCATCCTACGCAGCCTGTTCAGTAATAGCCTCTTCCAACTATTTAACCATGACAATTTTCAGGAGAGAAAGGTCTACGTGACCATGTTGGTTGGGTAAGGCCTACCTCTCTTTGAAGAAAAATACGGGGTGCTGCCTGCACCTTTCCTTCTTCCTTTTTGAGCACAAAGCAGCACCCACTGCTTTATTTCACCCTTTCCGTGTGAATATCCTAAATGTACCCTTCAGCAAATGTTGGTCCTGTGAAGCCTGTGGAGTTACTCATTTGCTTCAAGTGAGGCTTATACATAAAGATCGGATTAAAATTCAGTCATTTGTGTTCAATTTTTTAAAAAATAAATCAGTACTTACTATCAAACTGAAAATAGGATTTTATCTGCCTCACTGCAGTGTGAGGGAAGAACTGGGAAAAGTGTTTAAAAGCAACAATTTAAATAGTTGAATGTGTCACATTATGAACCCATTATCCTTCCTTAAAGAAGAACTTTCTGCTGCTGCTGTACATCTCATTTCACAGGTGCTAGATCAGGTGTGCAGCTCTGCCACTGGTCTCATCAGCACCAAGGCAGATTAATGAGCCACCCTTTCAATGTATAGGGTCCTGGACTTCCTGCATACTAAGAGATAGGTTAAGAGTTTCAGCGCCCTCAGTTATACATGAGCAAGTTAAAATGAAGCTTTGGGGGAGTGTCAATGGGAAACGAGAATCTTTGTGGTGAGTCAGGAGGGTTGGTGTATATTTAGTACCAGTAACATTAATTTTCCATTAAAGCATGCTGTGGTAGATAAATGAAGAATAAAAAGATAATTTGGCTTCGACAGGCATAAGGATGAAGACTGTCTTTCTTTTTGCAAATGATCTCTGTGGTGATATCAGTAGTTCTGCACTCAGGAAGGGCATGATCCATAAAACGTCACCAATGTGCAGCTCCTAAGTGTATTGAAACTGGCTGCTGCTGCTTCCTTGTGCCTTGCACCCTCTGCAGCTTGACACTGCTCAGTAAAAAGCCAAACCATGGACCTGTTGGAAAGATGATAAAATACTGCAGAAGTTGCAGGGTACGTACTAGGCAAACTTGCCACAAAGCCTGCAGGCATCTCCCAGTACTCGTCCTGTATTAAATATGACAGTGCTCATTTATGTGAGTATGAGGCCGTGTTGACTGTGAATTTAGCCAACATACACTTCATTTCCAGTACAAACAGTCCAAACAGTGGGAGCTTCTCTCATTTTTGTTCCTAGCTGGGCAAGGTTCAAGCTTTGTAAAACTGAGGTCTTGTACAGGTGTGGATTTGGTTGTCAGAATGTCAGACAAGTGCAGAATAAGTATTTTTCTTCTGTTTGTGGTTGGATCGCTGTACTTTGCAGATATAATGCCACGTTCTTAAAGTGCAGTAGGTCAACAAGGAAATGTTTAAAGAAGGTCAGTAAAAATGTGCCTCATACAGTCAGAGATTAAAGACAAAAAGATAACCAAGAGTTTAACCATGGAGGAGTAGTACAAGTGGAGAAGGATCTAGGCTAGGAATCTGAACTGTTGCATTCTTTTGGATCACTTCTTGGCTAAATCTGATTTTATGTGTGTTACATGCAGCCAGAGAAGTGAATATTCCTCAGAAATTAAGAAATTTATACTTACCATGCTGTACTGTATGGAAATGAAAACACAATAGTGGGCTATACTGTGCCATCCTGGGCTGAAAGTTCACTTAGATTGGCATGATCCAAGGCATTTGGAAAGATCTTAAATCTGGAACTCACACTTGACTTAATTTTAACACTGTCCTGTCCTGCTTAGGCAGAACAGTGGGATAACTCCATTTTCTGTGCCTGAGCTTTCATTTGTCCACAACTACACACTCCTGACTCCTTATCTTGTGCCTTACCAGAAATTTCTCATAGTGTCCCAACTAAGTACTGGAGAAGCTATGTTCCTAGCATCACCAGTTAAATAAACCTGAGCCTACAAGCCAAAGAGACAAAAGCACCAGATGACATTAATCTACATCAGCGCCTTATGACCCACCAACCCTCAGTGGGTAATATTTCTCAGTATCTTCTCAACTTAAGGTCACACATAGATAATATCCATTTGGGAAGCTGAGCATATAGGCAACTGGGAGCTCATGGCTCTGGGCACTACAGGGTGTGCATGCATCATGGTGCAAGCAGCAAGGAGCTAAAACCCACTCTTTGCTTCCCTTTGCTTCATTGAGCAGCACTTACTCCCACAAGGGATCTGAGTCAAGTGCCTTTCAAAATGAGTAAGTACTCCAATTTTGTCACTTACAATTATTATTGAAGATACCTGTATTTTTCTTGTTAAGCAAGTTGACTCATTTAATATGAAGGCAATTAATTTTCTTGCTCTGTTCCAGGTAGGAGAGATTCATACAGAATTTTATTGGTGTTGATAATGAACAGATAGGATCCCTGACGTGTTAAATCCTGGCAGCTGTATGACTTGAGTTAACTTTTTTTCTGCTCTTTGACAGAACTGTTTTTTACCTGGACCCTCAGTGGCTGTGGTGTCACACAGGTATTCCCCATGGCATTTATGTCTGGATGTACTTTAAAGCTAGCAGTAGTGTGTAGGAAATGCAGTGAGGTGAGCTCTACATTCCCTTCTGGAGTAACTCCTCTTGAGTATTTTTGGCAATAAATGGCTAGCTCTGATGGCCCTGAAATATAGAAGGAATTGTGCTAAAGCCAAATAGGAAAGGGAAAAAAAAAAACCCAAAAAACAACGAGAGAAAATAAGGATAACTCAAGCCAAATAACAACAAAGAACACAGTAATGAGCCAGGTCTCTCAGAATATCCACAGAGAGTAAAGTTCTGAGGAGTACTGTATGTATCCCTTGTATTAGGTCAAACCCAGTACCTTTCTGCCTCAGCCCCACAGAGGCTGGGGTCTCTTTAGCATGCTTATCTCCATGTAACTGGAGAAGACAGACTTTTTTTTTTTCTTCTCCACAGTACAGTTTGCTGTTAGACAACACACTTAAAAACTGGCTATCATCTGAAAATAATCAATTCCTCAGAGGAAACTTATGAAGGAAATGAGCAGTCAGCACAATGATTATTAACCACCATCTCCAAAGCGCAGCTCTCTGGGGAGAGGTTTTAGCACTGGGTCTGGGTCTCACAGCTTGTTAATAGAAAAAGATACCTTGCAATATCCAGTAAATCCAAGTTGGTCTACCACTGCTGTCCTCAAAGATTTTAGGTGGCTGCAGGTGTGTGACTCTCATGAGCTCCTATGGAGCTGGAGATTATATTGTGTTGATATAGTTGAGTGAATAGCCCTGAGACAGGAAAATTAACCACATTCAATTAAAATTTTCTTTCTGTTGACAGAATTATCATATATATTCCTGGCCAAAAGTACAGAAGGTCGTACTGAACGGAAGAGTGAGGAGAGCTGCAAAATTAAAATCCAGGTCCTCTGTGATGAAATAGTCATATATATGAGAACGACATTGAAGAAGCCAGTAAAAAAAAAACTATATTAAAGCTCCATGATGCATAATAAAATTTCAAAACCAAATTCTGGAAGGTGTATTGGATACATTTCCATAACCCAAGCCATTAATTGAAAAATGTTTTTAAATATTTTCTGCCTGCTCTATATGCCTGACAGGTTCTAGTCCTTTGCTGAGTTTTTGGCACGTAACAGTGATGATGCTGCAGCCTATGAATCTTTGCTGCAGATCTGAAAGGCAGTGCTGAAGTAACTTCAGTAACACACTGCTGTTAACAAATGTTATTTAAATCAGTTTTGTTTTCACCATGGAATAAATAATGTATGTCACTTATCCAGCTGCAAAATGCTAGCAAAGAAAAGAATTTTCTCCTGAGGGGAAGAGGGAATTGAACAAACTGAAGTCTGTTTGGTGCCTTCACATTAACCTCACACTGACTTTCCTAATAATAAAACAGACAGATGCCATCAAGCAATGCTTCCCTACCTTCTGCTCGGAGAACACATTGCCTAAATAATTTTTCCCTATTGTAAACTCAACCACATCATTGAGTGAACAGCAGAAAATGATGCAACCCACTCCCTTCTGTAATAGGAACATACTTAGACAACAATTCCAGGCACAGTTTAGTGCCATGAGTTATCCAATAGAATGAAGTTCATGCACTGCTGATGGTGGTGGTGCTGGAGAACAAACTAATCTCCCTCTTTGCATTGCTTGGATCAAGGAATCTCTTTTCAATGAAGCTAGTGCTTAAGGAAACTGCATGTAAAATAGGAGGAAAAAAAAAAAAAGAAAAAAGAAAAAAAAAAAAGGATGTTGCAACAAAGCACATGCTAACAGCTCTGGCACTTTTTGGGAAGTGGGAAAACCTACTAGTTCAGTGATGTCAAAAATAAAAGGACAGAATGTCTGGAGGGAATTGTAAGTGGGAGGATAGATGGCAGCCTCTTTTTCTGGGGATGCAACTTAAAATAAATACAATGTTGCTGGGGAAACATCCTAAATGGTTTGATGCCTTGAAATGCAAGGCTGGGGTGTCCCTTAGGCTAAGAAAAGAAATCGTTATGGTTCTGTAAGATTGTTGTGAGAGGCTTTAGGATGTACCTGGAATCTGATGCCCTACAATAAGATGAACAAGGGTAAAAGTTAGGCTCTGAATTGTCAAGAAAAAAGAAAAGAAAAAAAAAGAAAAAAGAAAAAAGGTTTCTATTGAATAACTGTATTCTGTCACATTGCAAGAGGAGCAGTGTTCAACACAGCTGATCTGGGCTATGCACAGTATTTATAAAGGAGCGGTACAGGCACTGAGAGCAGAGTCGTGTTTGTAGGATGCATGCTCAAAGATGGTACCCTCAAACACTAAGAAAACCACTTGTGGTAACACAGTATTTAAACACTATGTGCTACCCTAATGGCCATGCCACTCCACTGCTGGATGGCTTGCATCCCCTAGAACTCCTGAACATTGTTTCTTGTCTCCCCACAAGTGATGCTGTGCCTAGCTAACTACTGGACCACTGGGATAAGGGAAACAAATGTTAAAACTCCTCCTGCAAGGTATCACATCTGCCACCTTTCAAGAGTCACCCCAAACAGCAAGTTGTAAATTATTTGAGGCACTCAGTGTCCGTGTGAAAGCTGTTCCACTTAGTATAAAACACCTGTCTAACATGCTTTTGGAGCAAACAGGACCTCATGTCACTCCCATGTCTCCCTGTGCCCATCCTTCTTTCTGCTCACACTTCTGTTATTGAAGTTGTCCCTCAGTCCTCCTTCAGGCATCTCTGTGTGCTCCCAAACTGGCAATTCTTCTATTTTTAATTCATTTTTTAAGAATTAACTTGTCTTGCTACATTGGCATTATAGCTTGTGTGTTGGCTGCACTCATTTGATGGCCTATATAATTAATTTTGAATGATTGGATTCAATTTTAATTGACATTGGTTTGATAATTAAATGTAGTTCTTAGCTACTGTAGCCCAGTCTTGGCAGCATGCTCAGTTCACTGATGTAAATAAACATCAGTGTTGTTTTCACAACACACAGAGTTGTTTTCCCTTTCAAAAGACAGCTCAGACTAAAAGTTTTAACACTTCAAGGTAAGCTACGTGGTTCAGCTAATGGCTTACTTACCTCAATCTACATTTTTTATCTCGTACACCAAAGGAAATCCAATGGTATAATGTATAAAAAGATTTAACAGTTTTCAAGGCACTTACCAAGAGATAAACTTTTCTACCCTGCAATAAAAAGTGGAATTTGTTTTCAAATGAAAAAAGTCTTATTTGCTGCTTGTGGATCTGAACTTGCCCCTAACACATCAAGTCTCACTGTGGTACAGATATCTGCCCTAAGTTCCCTTCTGCCCACTCCCATAGCTACTACAGTCCTTCCTATACACCAGCTGCTTTAGACACACACCTTATAGCTGACTCCTTGCTTAAGTTATTACTACAGAAAAAATAAATAAATAATCAATAAATATATAATATTTTGCTGCCTTATTTTGCCTGTGGCACTCCATAGGACTTACTGTTTAGATCACACCAGTGAACCCTGCAGCTGTATGAGACTCCTGTTAGGGCTGCTGTATTCTTCAGTCTGATTTTTTTTGTGGCTGCAGAGGCCACAAGGTGTTCTCTCTTTTCTACCTTTCATCAGTCAGATCCGCATTTCAAGTAGCTTGCTAAAGTTCCAGAAAGAGAGGGAAAGTAGTGATGGAGATCAAACCCTAATAAATATATTACACACCAGCACACCATGTCAGAGTGGTTACAAAGTGTGATCAGCCATGCCTTGGAAACACGGCCACAAGGCAGAACAGTAACCTTGCCAGTAATGACACTGCACTAGGAAAAGCATCTGTTCCTGCTGATTTCAATCAGAGTTGTGCTTCCTCAGTATTTGATGTGGAACAAGTGTCCTGTCTTAGGGTGAGCTTTTATGGAGGCAAAGCATAACTGAAAGAGCTACCGAGACTAATCCAAGTAATTGGCATTGGGTTAAAACCTGAAATAACAGCAAACAACAACAACAACAAACAACAAACATATCATGAGTTTAACAGCATGCAGAAGCCTATGTTTTTGCTGAATAGCTTGAGCTTGGAAAGTCAAGGAAAATGTGGATGAATTCAGGTTCAACAGTGTCTGCGGTATCTAAAAGAGAAAGGTAATAAGAAAATAAGAAAGAAAGGTCAGACTCTTCAGGGTCTGATGTGATGGGACAAGGGGGTAATAGTTTCAAACTAAAATGAGTGAGATTTAGATTGGATGTAAGGAAGAAGTTTCTTGCAATGAGGGTGGTGAGGCACTGGCACAGGTTGCTCAGAGAGGTGGTGGATGCTCCATCCCTGGAGACATCCAAAGTCAGGATGGATAGAGCTCTGAGCAATCTGATCCAGCTGTTGGATCATTATCATTGCAAGGGAATTGGACTAGATAACCTTTAAAGGTCCCTTCCAACTCAAACAATTCCGATTCTCTGATTCTATAAACCAACAAACATCACCATTGATTTTGATGCCAATTTAAAGCTCTGAATCCCACTACAGTTTAACATTCCTAGTAGCAAGAACCCTGTCAGCCCTAGCTAGCAATTTCATAATCCAACTTTACAGTTTCCTATGTAACACATTATTTAACTCCATCAGACATTTTTGGGGCCAATTACTGAAAACAAAGCTTATTAACTGTGCTTAAGTTTGGAAAAAAACATGTTCAGTTTATACAGGATTAATTATTATACATGTCAGTAACAACATACTTGAAAGGTTAAAATGCTTGGGTTGAGTCTGATAATCTGTCAAAAACTGGTTTCACAGCTGGAGACTGCTTATTAATAATCTGTGCATGGCTGCACTGTAGTCGTCGCCCTCAAGACTGAAGAAAAAAGCAACTTCCAAAGTGGTCAGCATACGCAAATCTCAAACTGAATGAACTCAGACTTCCAATGTGCCTTATGAGCAAGGTAACGCAATTTCTATTTCACAGGCAGAAGGGAGGGACAAGGGCAACACACCAGCACCACAGAAAAGTTGTAGATGCTCCATCCCAGGAGTTCTTCAAGGCCAGGTTGGCTGGGGCTCTGGGCAGCATGATCGAGAGGCTCACAAACCTGCCTGTGGCTCTGGGGCTGGGACTAGATCGTCTTTGAGATTCCTTCCAACCCAAACCATTCTAAGATTTCATCCTAAGGCACTGCTTGTAATGCATTTGTGTTGGCCTGACCTGCTCCGGAGGCTGCCACAGCATTCATATGAAGACCATCCCTAGGTTTCCCTGGGCTTTCTTGGTCAGGCTCCAGTGTAGTACTGTTTTTGTTGTTTTAAGTTTTATTAATTTGTGAAAACATTTTCAACTCCTCTGTCATTGGATTTTTTGTTTCTTTCACTAATTGATGGCTGAACACAGATATAAACATCTAGTACAATTCTGGCTCTACTGAATTTGTCCATTCTCAAGCTGTTGGCCCTGATCTTGAGCTGTTGGCAAGCTCCCCTGTCTCCTCACAGACTTCATAGGATTCAAGGTAAGAAAAAAATCTTCCACTATAAATCAGTTTCAAGCGAACAGGTGTTATTTAGGTATTAACTTATTCACACAATTAAAAAAAAAAAAAAAAAAGCAATTTTCATATATTTACCCCACAAGATTTCATAGGAAATGCAGGGTGAAATGGTACATAGCATGAATGAATGTCTACTGCAGAGGGAGCCAGTCCTGAGCAGTATAGACATTCACATTTGGGCCTCTTCTCCCATGTAACAGTGACAGGACAAGATGCAATGTCCACGAGTTGCACCAGGGGAGGTTCAGGCTGGATATTAGGAAAAATTCCTTCTAAGAAAGAGATGTGAGGCAGTGGCACAGGCTGCCCAGGCAGGTGATGCAGTCACCATCCCTGGAGGTGCTGCAGGAATGTGTGGATGTGGCACTGAGGGACGTGGGCAGTGGGCTTGGGGGTGATGGTTCTACTGGATGATCTTTGAGATTTTTTGGCAATAAAGCCTGTCCTACGTGTTCTATCGCACAATTTTATGCTTCAAGATATGTCTTCAGCATTCAGCAGGACTTCAAATAGGAGGGCTTTGCCCCCACTGTCGCTCTCTCCTCCAGGGGCTTCCGCAGCAGGAGCTTCACTTCTGCAGGGCATGGGAAACACTATCTCAGAGCAGCATTAGGGAACTATCCATGACATGTTCAGAGGAACTGATCAGCGAGTACACACCTATCCGTCAGCCCATCCGAGCATTGGCTTTAGCTTCCCACCGAGAAGGGGCCGAGGGCTGCGGCGGGCCCCTCACCTGCGGGACGGGGACTCTCCGGGGCCGGGACTGCGGGGTAGGGCCGGAGCGAGGCGAGGCGGGGCGAGCATCTTTCCCTCCCTCCTGCCTCCGCCTCAGGGCCGGCGGCCGGGAGGGAAGCTGCGTCCGCTCGGAGCGGAGCGCGCCGTCTCCGCGGCAGCCTCCACCTTCTCCTCCTTCCCCGCGGCGGGGCCGGAGGCGCGGCCGAGACCGGGGCCTGCCCGCGGCGGGAGGAAATGGAGGCGGCGGCGGCGGCGGCGGCTGGGCTGGGTGGCGGCGGCGGCAAACGGGGCTGAGCGGGGAGGCGTCGCCGCCGCCCGCAACCGGGCGGGGGGATGCGGCAGCCGGGGCCGCCTCGTCGGGCCGCCGCGTAAGGCGGGCCCGGGCCGGAGCGGCGCCCCGCCGCGGGGGCCGGGGCTGCGGGAAACGGAGCCGTAGGGCCGGTAAGTCGGCGGCGCTTCCGCCTCGCGCTTTCCTAGCCTGGGGAACGGGGGGGGGGCTGCTCGGCTGGAGGCCCGGCAGCACGGAGCAGGCCGGGAGCCGCGGTGGAAGCCGGGTCGCCGCGCCTGGAGCCGCCGCGGGGACGAGGCGGTGTCCCCCCGCAGGAGGTGACTTTTCGCGAGTGGTCGCGGAGCGGGCGGCCGAGGCCCGGCCCCGGGTGCGGTGGCTGCAGGCCGGGCTGTCAGCGGCGGGGCAGAGCTGGCGGGTGCCCTGCGCGGAGAGAGAAGCTTTGCTTAGGGCTCTGGCAGGGAAGGTTTCCTCCTTCTTCGCCGGGAAAAGTTTGCTTCTGGTTAGCCGAGCTGCATCTCCAGCCTGCGCCCGGACTCCGGCTTTTGGGCTGTGGATAGGCTTTGCTTGACGCAGCCCGTATCTGTCACACCGCAGCACTGCCCCGTGTTCCTGGTGCAGGCTCAGCCTGCTCTTATCCCTCCCCTGAGGCAATGAGCACCTCAGCGTCTAGCCGGCTGGGGAAGCCCTGATGCTGGGATAACAGCTGCTGCCACGCTGCAAAGAGCGTTCAGGGCCTTGTGTGGCCCCAGTGTCTGTCTGGGAGGCTGGATCTCAGTGCTGAGCTGAACGCCTTGCAGTGCTTCCCAGCGTGGCTGCCGCCTGCCAAGCCCCTTCACGCCAAGCCTGCCTGTGGCCCTGGAGGGTGATGCGGCTGTTGCTGGGATGCTGCGTTGGTTCTCTGCCTTCCTGCTGACAGGTGAGCTGCACGTGCTCTGCAAAAGCTGAGCGCTGTCGGTGAGAGCAGGAGACGAGCCCGTTAATGCTGTCGAGGTGCTGAAAAGCCTTCAGAGAGAATCAGCTTTCAGAAATACCTGTTGTAACGTGCTCTCTGGCATTTTGCAGCACCGCTCAATGTTAAGAATTTTAAGAAGTGAGCCTGTGAAAGATTTTGGCTATTTATTTATTTATTTATTTTTAAGTATAAGAAGTTGTCTAGATCTGTTAACTTTATCTGAAGAGAAGGGAGGCTTTGATGTAAATGAACTGGATATCTCATCTCACTGCTGTTCGTTCTTTGTTGCGCATTTCAAGTTATGTCATTAGTCACGTGCTGATAGGCAAGCAGGTTGGTGGTTGGAGGCCCCTAGTGTGCTGCTGTCATTCACTGTGCACTGTCCCACCAAGGAGCCCCTGCCCAGGGGGTGCTGCCAAGCAGGGGCCTATGGTTTGAGTTTTTATACTGCTTAAATCTTCAAGTCTCCTGCCATCGTGTTCTGCATAGCCCTATTCATTCCCAGGGCATGTCTTTGGTTTCTGGGAATGGCTGCCAGCTCTCAGCATTGGTGGATCATGTCTGCCAGCTCTATGGCTACCAGGGCCCGGCTTGCTTTGATGATTGTCATTCATACTCACACCTGAAAAACTCTTTAGGAGTAGATGGGAGACCACCTTCTGGAGAGCAGGAGGGCATGGCCAAAGTAGCATAATAAGAGAATAAGACAAAACTTCCTGTTCAGGATAAATTTTCAAGTAGATGTGATACTGAGGGACATGGCTTAGTGGGCATGGTAGTGATGGGTTAATGGTAGATGTGATACTGAGGGACATGGCTTAGTGGGCATGGCGGTGGTGGATTGATGGTTGGACTAGATGAGGTCTTTTCCGACGTTGATGCCGTGAGCTGTCATTCTGCACTCTGTTCACGTGAAGAACAGGAATTTTCCCCAAAGTCCTGGTGTTTTTTCCAGATAGGATGATAGGATGTTACTGACAGACAAATCAAGGCTTCCACTTATTGAGTCCTGTTCTTTGGTTTGTGATTGTGTATACATTCCCTCTTGTGCTTCTGTACATGCTTGGGGAGAACTGGCACCTGACTGCTCTGAGGGCTGTGTGCCAATTTGGATTCAGGGCAGATAGCCAGAGATGGAAGAACAGAGGAATGCATGGAGAGAAGGTTGGTGGGTTTTCTTTTTTCTTTTTTCTGTTTTCTTTTTCCTTTTCCTTTTTTTTTTTTTTTTTTTTTTTTTGGCACTTGTGCCCCCCAAAGAACACAGAATTGTAATAAGAGGGAAATGGAGCAATTTGAAAAATCCCTTTGTGTTATGTTATGACAGGATGACCTGAGCCTTCAGCAGTGTTCTTGGTTTTTCTACTTGTAAGGAAAGAATATTTTATGCAAGAAATAAAATGTGCATTTAGAAGTTGAAGGAAGCATTTAAAGGGGAGATTCAGGAGCTGGTATGTTTGTACATGTGAAAATAAGTAGCAGGAGAGGAAAGAGAAATTGCAGTAAGATCGGAGATAGACGAGGAAGTGTGATTACTGTATGTGAAAATGATAAAAAAATATCTCTATCGGGAAAGAAAAAGCTAGAGAAAGGGGAATAACATAAACACCTTCTTTTAAAAATGTTGATGGTCACTTCATTTAAGTGAGAATAATGATTCATTTCTGTTTATCATTTTGAGTAGTTCTGCTTCTTAGGGTAGATGCAGTTTTGTTTAGGTGCTGGAAGTGAGTAATCGTGCCAGCCATTGTAACTACATTTTGATAAATCTTCTGACAACACAATTCCATCAGGGAATATGGCTGTAGATCTGCTTTGTGCACAAATGGCTTAGTGTTTTCTTTTCAGCTTCAACATATTGAGGGGTAATAATGGTGATTGTTATGGATGTGACTATGATCCCGTCCCATTTCTGGCCTACCCGTAGAGCAGAGCATCTGGCTGCAGGCCCTGTGGGTGCTGACTGCTGTTGTTTTCCAAGTCGAAGTGCACTGGAGCTGCTCTCCCCGTGACATTCAACACAACTTCATGGAACTACAGTACATAAATTACTGAAAGCAACAGGGATCCACATGCCTTACTGAATGACGTGTATCCATCATCGTTATGAAAACGGTTGGCCTAGCAGGGATACTCTGACTGTCAGAGCTCTGTTTCTGCTGGCTTTATGTAGAGCAGGTGTAATGGATTAGATGGAAGGATCTGTCTCAGACCATTTTTCATGTCTTTGAAGAGCCAGCATATCCAAAAGCAAATGTGGTGAGTTCTGGTGTCTTGAACTTCTGTTAGCTGATAGCTGATGCTGTAGCATACTTCAAAACAAGCACCTTTGGAAGCTGGTGGTTTGGAGAAATTTGGCATTATTGTAATGGTATGGTGAGATTCCCCCGTCTGTTTTCAGCTGCTTGCCTTGCCTGCACATGTATTTGGTGTATCCTGGAGACATTTCACTTCTGTCAGCTCCAGTGAGAACTCTTCTTAGAAGCATTTGCATTGCTGGAAGGCAGAAGCTAGTTGGAAAAGCAGTCAGCACCTGTAGCAGGAGTAGGGGTGTGGCAGATGGATGTGTTGGAAGAATGTCAAAAGCTTCAGTAGGTATGAAAAGGCAAAATACTGGTATGAAGCAAAAAAAAAAAAAATACAAAATTTGCTCAGAAGCAATAACTAGCATGATTTTATCATCTTAGCTGGGAATGATGGCCCCTACTCTCTGACAGTCCATTCAAGTGGCTGTGCAGAGAAGTGATCACACGACATGCAGGTGCTTTTTTTGTTGTTTGTTTTTGGTTTATTTTTTTGCATGTGTACAAATCTCCCAAGACTGTTGTGAGAATCTCATTGTGTAAACTATTTGATTTAAATCCTATTTGGTGAGGTGTTCTGAAGTTGCGTTATCGATGTTCTCAAAAGGAAGACTTCACTTACTGCTGCTAGGAAACCCCTCCTGCTGGCTGTGTGAGTAATACTTAGCATCATGGAAATCAAAACTTTCCAGTTGATACTTTACTGGCAACAAAAGTGACAAAGTAAAAAGAAACATTACTGCCTTTAAATACAGCTTTGGGTTAAGCTTAGTGTGTTGGCTCAGTAGCATCTGGCCTGTGGTTCTTATAGGCTGGGCAGGAAAGGAGTGTGTTGTGTCCTGAGTTGACACAGAACAGCTATGAATACTGTTAAGGTTGATCTGCTGACTGGCCACCCTGGGGAGTGGAGGTTTTCTCATTTCACCTTCTTGTGCTGCGATCAGCCGCCTCATAAATTTAAACAGGGGAAAAGAACTACCCTCAAAAAAAGTGGGACGTTTGCTGGTTTGACCCTGGGCAGCCTAATCTGGGGGGTGGCAGCCCAACTCACGGCAGGGGTTTGGAATCGGGTGGGCTTTTGAGGCCCCTTCTAACCCAAAGCAATCTGTGAGCAGTCAGATCAAAGTGGGGTGAATGAGGAAAGAAATATCTCGCTGATAGCAGCTGGTGCTTATATTGGCTAAGCAGTTGTTTCAATTGAAAAAAAACAGGAAAGAAAAAATATATATATACTACCAGCAAATCTGCTGCTCTTCTTATGTTGTATATATGATGTATTTTCTTGACACTCTTACTGGGGTGTGTTCAGAGAAGGGTAACGGAGCTGTGAGGGGTCTGGAGCACAAGTCTTATGGGGAGCAACTGGGGGAACTGGGATTGTTCAGTCTGAAGAAGAGAAGGGGAGGCCTTATTTCTTTCTACAGCTGCTTAAAGGGAGGTTGTGGCGAGGTGGAGGTTGGCCTCTTATCCTGTGTTACTAGTGATAGGATGAGAGGGAATGGCCTCAAGTTGCACCAGGGGAGGTTCAGGCTGGAGGTTAGGAGAAATTTCTTTTCTGAAAGAGTGATGAGGTGCTGGGATGGGCTGCTCAGGAAGGTGGTGGAGTCACTGCCCCTGGAAGTGTTAAGGAAACATTTAGATTTTGTACTGAGGGACGTGGTTCAGTGGGAAATATTGGTGGTAGGTGGACAGTTGGACTGGACTTGGAGGTCATTTCCAACCTCCTCCACCATGGTGATTCCATGATATACATAACCAGAGTTTGGTTATGCAGAGCATTTTTCTAAACTGGAACAAAAAGTATTCATGTGCCTATCTTTCCCCTTTCAAACAGGAAGCAACAACTTTATATGGCTCATGTCTGACAACATGCACCACCAGTGGCTGCTTCTAGCTGCATGCTTTTGGGTGATATTCATGTTCATGGTTGCCAGCAAGTTTATCACGTTGACTTTTAAAGATCCAGATGGTAAGTTCAAGTTTAATGTTTGGTGGGAAAGAGGAGATGGTATAGTCATTCACAGAAATGCACTTCCTGTGCAAAACGCTTCTCAGCACATTACCACTCTTTTTCAGTAGGTCTGAGAACAGAACAAATAACTCTGTAGAAATGTCAGTGCTGATATTCAATTCCTGCTTGTCTTGGTAGTAGTCTGCAAACTTTGTATCGGGATCCCTTTTTCTTTTTCCTTAGTGGTCAGGAACAGAGGAAAACTTGTTTTGCAGTTTTGTCTTGTGAGGTCTGCTTTTTCAGATGTACTCAGCCCGAGTATCTTCATCTCCTAAGAGGAGAATGTGTGTACAAAATGGTGTGTACAAAGCTACCTGTTTAAAAATGACCAAAATAAAGCTCCCGCAATACTTGTTTCAGTCCTCTTGTAACTGTAGCAGCATTGTGTATAGCTTGATTTCATGTGAAGCTTGCTTTCTTTCACAGCACATTTAGCCTAGCCACCTCTGCCTTGCTTCTTGCATTCAGCTTTATCCTCTGCTGTTTGACTGACAAACAGCTTATAGGCTTTTGCTTAGCATAAGTAGCCCAGATGGTGTTAGACTGATGGGGAATTTAAGCCATTTGATGACACCACACAGCATGTTAGAGTTTTCTAAAGAAAGTCTACTGAAGAGCTGGTGTTAGGAAAAAAAAATTGTCCTACAGAGAGCTTATGACACAACTTACAGTTCTAAGACATCTGTACTTCTGCATCTGCCTAAAATATGAAAAAATATGTAGTTTCTGAAGCACTAGGATCACTAGTGCTATTTGTATCATTGACTTGGTAGCAGATAAATATGCTAGGTGTAGCTTTTAAGTGTTACAGGTGAAAGCTATAGACTAACTTTGTAGATTTCCTCAGTTTTAGGGGTTTTTTTGAGCCTTGGTATATCTGCAAATGAGCCAGCCTTATGTAAGGTAGTTAAATGTTCCAGTATTTCATGCTATGCCAACTCTTGTTTCTGAGCTTAAGTATTATGTGAGTGGTTATTTCCACCAGAAGTTGTCAGAGGAACTAAAATGTACTTAAAATAATAAATAACCAGAGCACACTCTCTGCATTTATTTGCTTTTCATTATCTTGCCTTACCATTTTTTGTCTTTTTTTTCCTCTGTGCTGAATCCTCTTTCCTATTTGGATAACTCTCTGAGCAGGAGCTCCATCACTTTTTTTTAAGCTTCAGTCTTACAAAGCCATGAGTACATATGTGTTGGAATTTGCAGTGTTTGTATTGGGACTGATGAAGGGAAATAATGTGAATATACCAGAAGAAAGCCCAAGTAAGCAAGATGGCTAATTCTGGAGATACTCTTATTAAAGTAAAATAAATAAATACATAAATAAATAACCAAAACAACAGATGTGCCAGGGAAGGTTCAGGTTAGATATTAGGAAAACTTTCTTCTCAGAAAGAGTGGTAATGTGTTGGAATAGGCTGCCTGGGGAGGTGGTGCAGCCACTGTCCCTGTAGCCATTCAGGAGACATGTAGATGTGGCACTTAGGGATGTTGCATTCCTTTCAGTTTTAAGTAGCTTTTCCATCTGTTCCTTTTGTTTAAATCCAGCATAGGCACAGTGGAGTACTACCTTAAAAGGGGGGCATAAACAGTTGATGTCATCTTGAGCATAAAACCATAAACAATTGTGGTTGCAGATGAAGAAAGACTATTCATAAAAGAATGAAGTATATGAAGGGGAAAATAATTCAGTATGGATAGAAAGAAATTTTGAGGGAGAGATCCTGTTCTTTTCCCATTGTGGTTAGGGGAAGCTTCAAAAAAATTTTTTTTTCTTTCTGCATCATGTAAAGCTGCAGACTTGTGTTATTTTTCAGTTTCCGTGTAGCATGCAAATTGCAAAAAGATGTAGGAGGTTTTTCCCTTACATAGTTTAATTTTGTTTGGGATTATTAGCTGCTCTAAAATAATTAAAAAGAATGAATGTATTCATTGGATTTGTTTTTCTCCCTGTGGAAGTCTCTAAGGAAAAGCCATCGTTCCAGTAATAAATAATAAAGGGATCTTGTATTCTTTAGTGCTGATTAGATCTGTTGCTTAGAAGGCCCAGAAAATAAAGGTGATCCTTAACAATACTTTCTTTTTATTTTTTTGCTGATGTCTAAGAGTTTACAGTAGGTGAAACTTACCTACTAATGTGGGTGTGGGAAGGGCAGAAGCTTGCTAAATTACAGTTTTCAGGAATTTTATTGAAAAATAAAGGTATTGTACTGTTGCATGCATCCAGTTGTTCTTCTACTAGAGAAAATTCAAATATCATATATTATTAGATCTTAAAACCTGTGCAAACATTATTATTTTTGCTGATATTTGGATTTTCAATTTCTGTGTTTCTTTGTACGCAGTTTGTTTTTAAAAGCCCCCTCAAGAAAGATAATGGTGGTGTTTCTTTGAGAAAACTAAATTAAAATTGCATACAAAATTCCCATAGAGTATGTTCTTTAAAATATTCATAGCCTCTTATGTCTTCTCTAATACTTTCCCATCTGGAAACAAATTCTGATGTTTTGCCTGCTTATTGCAGAAAATGTTTTTCCATTGTGTTAGTTGTAAAGCAGAAATTGTTGCTTTCACCCCATCCTCCATAATGCTCTTATCTTTTTTCCTTCTTCAGGCTATGGTGCCAAACAAGAGCCATTAATACTGACAGCTGTGACAAAAGTGGAGGAGGCACGTGTGCCAGAGGAAAAACATTGGACTGAAGAATTCCAGGTGCGTACCATTGAGATAAGAGTTTATCTGTATTAAAGAGTGGGAGAAAAGAGAGATTATATAAGGGTTTCCTGTGGTTAAAGGAACTGCTAGACAGGAATTATATTATTCAGACTTTCATTTTCATAGAGCTAACAGAATTCTTTTCAGCTTCCCAAAGCTACTTTGTTACAGTAACCTTCTATCTGTCCAAATTAATGCATTTCCACTTCTAGGAGAATATAGTTGCACTACCACTTTTATGAAGTCATGTAAATCAGTTTTTGCTAGCCTTTCTTATGTAATGACCCCCATCTTGGGTTACTTGTTATAGTGTCTTAGATGTCTTGTTATAATTGTCAGGTTCATGGTTCTTGAGGTCAAGCCTGAGTCTTGTCTATTTTCATTCCTCTTGGTTCTTTGCCTGGTCTTTCTGATTCTTTTTATCAGATTCCATTTTTTTCTTCATCTTCTGTGCTCTTTGTGCTTTACATTGGAGAATTTGTCCAAAGTGAAACACAACCACAATAGTATTCAGTACAAGTTAATCCAAGTGCACAATTCTGCACTTTCAGAAATAAAGCAGAACAGATGTGGTTCTTAGCAAATTCCTTGCTAATTCTCAAGGAAACTGAAAATTCCACATGCAAATGTGGACTACAGACTGTTTGCATGGAGAGCTAGGGCCAAGTTTTTGCCATTGGATAAATCAATCACCTAATACTTAGAGTATTTTGTTAAAGCAGTATGGAATGTGGATATCTATATAAGCATGGCACTTTGTTTTCCTTATGTTAAAAAAAATAATAATAATAAAAAAAGGAAATCTAAGCTATTTTCACCGTACTTGGGAGAAAGGCTTTGTTCAGTGGAAGTCTGGAACTTCCATGTAACGAGTCTTAATATCTTTCTTTACTTGTATGGAAGAGGATAATAAGGTTTCTTGATCCAAAACTATTCCCTCTTGACTTTGTGACAGCATGAACCACAGAACAGTAATACTAATCCTGGTTGCATGCAAAAGGAATTGTTTTGATAAGCAATCTGTCAGGCCATCCAAATTGCATCTTGAGCAGGGAATGAATAATTGAGACAAAATGTAAAAACATCCCTTTCTCATATGTTGTTTAGGCATTATCTAAAGTACCATCTGAATAAAGATAGATGACAATGTTTGGAAGCATTGGACCTGGTCAAATTCAGCTTCCTGTATTTACTTGAATAATAATGAAGTCCCTCCAGAGTGAAAGCCTGAAAGTTATCTGTGAAAATAAGAACAATGTACTTCACTTTGCAGTATATCTTTCTAACATTGTGCTTAGTGCAAAAGGTAACAGCGTTAAAATAAGGAAGTTATGAAGCTAAAGAAAAGTTTGACACCATAATGTGCTGTGCTGTGCCATAAGTGATTTTTTCTCTGCTATTGACAAAGCATTGGCAGTGTAAAATCTCTTTTCCTGTGGACAGTGTTCTCTCTTTCCTTCCCAGATCCAGTGATGTAAATCACATTTTGTGGAAGGAGGAGAATTTTTCAACAGAAAATTAAAATTTTTCATCATTGGTGTATCAGGCAATCTCAGTCTTTCTCTCTCCCCATTAACCATGAGGTAGAGGGATGTGGTTGTCGTCATGGCTCTCTCCTTAGCCCCACAAAAGTTAAACAGGTCATCAATTTTTGGATAAGAGGAATGCCATGTACCGACACATACACAGTGCAGGAAGGAAACTGTTACTTCTTCGGTTAATGTTTAGCAGTGTTATCATGAGCATAGGGATCATTCTCATGCACAGTTTGGGGACTTACAGTTTAGAATTTGATCTGAAAACTAAACCTTTGCACTTTGTTTTTTTCTTTCTCCCCTCTATTTTATAAAGCCAACTGGAAAAGCTTTTACTGGAAATCTGCTACACCATCCCTTGGTTCATATGGAAAGACTTGAGCTTCTCCGGAATGTCTGCAGAGACACTGCATTGAGAAATCTCTCTCACACTGCAGTTTCCAAATTCGTCTTGGACCGAATATTTGTGTGTGACAAGCACAAGATCCTGTTTTGTCAGACACCAAAAGTGGGCAACACTCAGTGGAAAAAAGTCTTGATCGTTTTAAATGGTATCTACTCAGTTGTGGGTGTGTGGGTTTCTTTGAGGGGGAGGAAAGAGCAGAATTGGTCCAACTGGGACAGGACTAAAATGGATTCTTTCTGCCTTTCAGTACACTGATACTTAATTTCAGCTACTCGTTCATCACAGTTACTTCTATTCCTTTCAGAAGATCTATTTTTAAAGAAAATAAACCTGTTCTTTCTGTAAAAATAAGTACTGTTATTGTTTGACTCAAAAATTCTTTGAGTCATAATAGTACACATATGCATGTGGTAGGTAGGCTTGTTATCTTTGAAGGGGTGGCACTGATTTAAAGGGTTTGAAACAAGTAAATTACAAGGTACCACAATTCCCTAAGAAATGATTGTACAAAATCTTGAACCCACCAACTTATAACTTCAGTCTTTAAGGCACAAGGGAAGCTTATTAAAATACAGCAGCTGCTATAGATCTGTGGTAGTGAAATCATGTGTGTGTGTGTAACCACCAAGCCATCAGATGAGTTAAGAAGATTCTGAGACACTTAAAGGTAGAGGTTCATCAACAAAGGTGTGTTGTGAAAGTCTAAGAGAAGGAGTAAAAGGACTGGTGTTTGAGTAACAATCTATGAGGCAAACTCTGTCTGCTTGTACCTAGCACACTCTTTCAGTAGCATGGCATGCCAGTACAAATAACTGATTTCCTCAGGGTTTCCCACTGCACCACTGAGTGCACACGTGCTTAGCTTGATCATATTTAATATAACACACCTTTGTTTAACTTAATACATTATCTTGTACCAGGGTTGTGTCTTTCCTATGTAGAGTCAGGTCAGTTGGAGCCCTTTGGTGGTTTTACAGGCAACATGGCTCATCAAGGTATGGGTGATACCTGAATACTATAAACCTATCTTTCTTGTTATGAGAACCCTGAGAACAGCCAGCTCTACGCTTCTGTTTATGGTTTCTTGACCTTGCATGAGATAGTTCACATACCAATAAGGAAGCAGTCACGAGTTGACAAAGGAACTGTGTCCCTCAGCAAAACTTTTGTACTAAGGAGTACATCTCCAAAGACTTGTGTATTAGTTTCAGTCTTGATCTATGGATCAGAGCTTAAAATCCAGAAAAGATACGCGTGCACAGAGGTACACACTTGTTTCTTAAATGCCTATGTAAACTGCGTTTGAAAAAAAATACTGAGTATGAAACTACATGAGTGCATTAGAACTACCTTCCTTTGCCTGATTTTAACAGATAACATGCAAAGAATCACTCAGGACTGGCAGGGGTTTTTTTTGTCTGTGTTCAGTGGGAATAACTGATGTCTTACTAGCAGAGAACCTTTCTCTTTGAGATTCCAAGTTCTGGCATGGTGGATAATGGTAGAGAATTGTGTCTGTATAAACGTTGGTCTCATCTGCCTTGTGCTTCTAGTATGCAAGTACGTGCTGATGAAGACCATCTCTTTCACTGTTCTAACTTTTGTCTCTTTGGGTAGTTTCCAAAAATGGAACTGATATTTTGAGGGGAATGCTCTGCTTCTAAAAATGGTATGTGGAGGTTCAGGATGGAGAAACACAGCTGTGGCACTATAGGGAAACTAATTCTGATACTGCTTGTATTCATCCAGAGCTGAGATGCAATAAATGCATTCAGTTTCTGAGGTTATCTAATCTGACATCTACTGTGCATGTGGAATTCCCCTAGAGTACCAAAAAGTGTAATTAGAAAACTAAAATTAATAAAGTATTTCCCGACACTACAAAATGGTAAAACTGAGAATCTGAGTTGTGTGCATTATTCACCACAATTCTGACTGCTCCTAAGGTTTTTATTGAAATGTTAATTATCTACATTACTTCTGTGGTAGGAATATTGGAACAGAGAATGCCACAGAGGCTTTCACCTAAACAGCTTGCTTTGCATCAGCCTGTTCTCAGTACGTGCTGGCTTTCTGAAATGCTACTTTGTGTGAAAGCTTACTCCTGAGGCCCAAGGGGCCACATGAGATGTTTTTCCAAGGTCGTAACAACTTCCAGGATTGGATTCTTAAAAAAAATGCATGAGAACTTAGTGACAATTTTTCTTGTCAGATTACATCCTTGGGGGGGAGAAAAGAAAAGAGTATCTGAAGCTTTTTTGTTGTTAGTTTTAATGCTTTTTAATCCATGTGATATTGTATGATTGGAAATTTTGTTTGAGCATAGTGTAGTCATTAAAGGAATTTTATGGATCCTGACAGCAAAATGTTTTTGTGTTGACACAGTTCCAAAAGCAGCCCACAGCATTTATTTTTTGCTGGTGGTGGAAACTCAGAAAAAATGCTGATTCCTTCTCTGGAGTTAATTCTCAAAGTCTTCCCCCATTTGTATGTGTGGGCAGAGGAAAAGACAGTGGGGACACTGAAGTGGGAAGTTACAGGCTTAGACATAATTGCTGATGAAATTCTTCTAATGTGCATTTCTGAGGGCTTTTAAGCCCCATGGCCTTGGATTTTGGTGTCAGGTAGCCTTGAGAACTGAGCTTGTTTAGCTTGGAGAAGACTCCAAGGAGACCTCACTGTGGCCTTCCAGTACTTGAAGGGAACATATTAACAGGAAGGAGAAAGACTGTTTACGAGGGTGGATAATGATAGGACAAAGGGGAATGGTCTTAAAGTAAGACAGGGGAGGTTTAGGGTTTAGGTTAGACATTAGGAGGAAGTTTTTCACACAGAGGGTGGTGACGCACTGGAACAGGTTGCCCAAGGAGGCTGTGGATGCCCCATCCCTGGAGGCATTCAAGGCCAGGCTGGATGTGGCTCTGGGCAGCCTGGGCTGGTGGTTGGCGACCCTGCACATAGCAGGGGGGTTGAAATTACATGATCACTGTGGTCCTTTTCAACCCAGGCCATTCTATGAGAATTTTGACAGATTTCAGCTTAACAGTCAGAATCTTTTGTCATTTGACAGCATCAAACATTGTAAACATAAACACTGAAAACAGGGGAAAAAGGAAGATAAACCAAAAAGCTGTCAGCCAAAAGCATGCTTGGGTTTGCTTTTTTTTTTTTCACCCTCTTGAAAAATTTTCTTGCTCTCTTTTCAATTTTTGTAGGAGCATACTCTTCCATAGATGAGATCCCCGAAAGCATTGTACACGATCATGAGAAAAATGGCCTTCCACGTCTGTCCTCCTTCAGTGACTCTGAAATTAAAAAGCGGTAAGAGATGGATGGCTTCCTGGGGACGTGGCAGGGGCTTGGAGTCAGAAGTGGGGTGAGCAGATAGGAGAGCAGACATTCAGCTGAAACACTCAATGCTGAAGCAATGATTTGTCTAACCAACTGACATTGAAAATTGCAATCCTCTGTTGCATTTAACTGCACTGAGCTACTTTTTCTGTGTGACTGTATTTTACTTTTATTTTGAGCTTACCCTCATAACAGTAAAAATGTCTTGAATTCAGAGCTTTCAGCATCATAGAGGATTTGGTCTCCTGTTTATTTGGATGGTGATAAACTAAGCTTCTCTAGCTGTAATAGAATGTGAAGGATGGGGAAGCTCTACTTATATTTTGTACTGTGTACAAAAACTTACAATGAAACATACAAACATTGTATTTCAAGTCCTACTGATGATAGTATTGATAGATTATGCAAGTAGCATAAGATTTATATTGCTCTCTCTGTGGTTGGAGTTTCCATACAGTTTGTAAGACTTTGCTAGGTGCTGCTTATATTTTCATAATTATTCCATCTTTTTTTTTTTCCTTCTTCTCTTTAGGCTGAATTTATACTTCAAGTTTTTTATTGTTAGAGATCCATTTGAAAGACTCATTTCTGCATTTAAAGACAAGTTTGTGCACAATCCTCGCTTTGAGCCTTGGTACCGACACGAAATTGCTCCCAGCATCATTCGTAAGTACAGAAGGAATCGCATGGAGACCAAAGGGCTGCAGTTTGAGGATTTTGTGCGCTATCTGGGTGACCCCAATCACCGATGGCTGGATGTCCAGTTTGGTGATCACATTATTCACTGGGTAACCTATGTGGAACTCTGTGCCCCCTGCGAAATCACGTACAGTGTTATTGGACACCATGAAACCCTGGAGGACGATGCTCCCTACATTTTGAAAGCAGCCGGCATAGACCGTCTGGTATCATACCCCACGATTCCACCAGGCATAACAGTGTACAACAAAACAAAAGTAGAGAGGTATTTTTCAGGAATCAGCAAGAGAGACATAAGACGCCTCTATGCTCGGTTTGAAGGTGATTTTAAACTCTTTGGATATCGGGAGCCAGATTTCTTGCTTAAGTGACACTTGGGATAAGCTCTGGAGAAGTGTCTTAATTGAAACCTGCTTGAATGCCAGCTGCAACACTGACAGAGATGAAAATGACCTTTTGTTTTCTAGCTTTTTGATGTTGCTCCGTTCTTCCATGAAACGTGTCATATGAAGAGTTAGGGGCTTATAGTTGTTGCTTACTGACCGTATTTTCGATATGTGACACTGCAATCTGTTAGGAATGAAGTCGGTTATCTAAAACACAGATTCCACTTCTCTCCCTTCCTTGCAGGGGGAAGAAAAAAAAAAGGAAAAACAAATGGGCAATAGTCTTCCTCCTCCTTCTCCCAGGCAGAATGCAATTTAAAAATGTTGTGAAGTATTTATAAAAATGGCAATTTCACTGCAGGTTAACGCTGACATGTTTGTGAGCTCAATGATTCATGCTCATGAGAAGGGCACGCAGTCTCCCATGGGCTTTGAAAATTAGAGGCCAGTACAGGACTGAAGACTGATTGAATGCTTTACAAGTAAAATCATCTAATTTCTGTCATGTGGCTGCTATAATAATAGAAATGCTGATCTAATCCCATTTTTGTTTGTCACAAAATGAACCTAATTAGACAGAAGCTTTAGAACTGTTCAAAAAGGGGCTGGTTCTAAAGCCCAGTTATCTTTGTACTTTTGTCAAGTGTTTACTGTACTTACTACTGGTCTGTTGAGCATCATCATTCTACCTTTGATTTTCAAGGTATTATTTAACTCCTGGCTATGTAAGTTATCTGAGAACACCAGAATCAAATGGAGCATAGAAGAAATATGAAACCGTTAGGGGAACTTTAAGGAAAGTTAATTTAAAATAAAGAATTAGTTGTATTTGTGGGAGCACATACAGAAATCAAAGATGCCACACATTTTGTTTTGTCTTCTAACAGTCAAGATTAATAAAGAAGCCACAAAAGCAGGCTGACGTATGGAAGAGCTGCTAAAGTTACTTGGATTAATGGTCTTCCCTTTTCTTATATTCTGCCTTGCTCAGTGTTCAGTACCTTGCAGAACAGAACGTTTGTTTCCCTCTGAAAATCTATTCCCCTACTGCTGAAGCAGGCATTATTTGGATCCTTCTGTTTTCATTCACTGCTGTGGTGCCCTGAGTTTAAAAGTCCAACATTTGTGTTACCAACAGGTGAGGTGGCAGCTTGCCAGGAGTGTGAATTTCACTTACATTTCTGTACGTTTTTTGTGTGTCAAAAAAAAAAACAACAACCAGAAAACCAGAACTGAATGAATGCAGCCATAATAATTGCCTGTGCTTGCATTCTGCCCGGTAAGGAGCTGTCTCATGTTTGAGCTCACCAGCAATAAGCATCAGCGTGCTGCTGCCTCATCCTGCAGTTTGTGGGAGAGAGACCACAAACCCAGACTGCAGCCATCGATCTGTCCAAAGTGAACATGCAACCTGTGCTCTAAAATCCTGATCCTAAAGGATTACTTTTCAGATCAGTGTAACATTGCTGGCTGGAAATGCTGCTGGCTGTCAGTGCCATGGAATCTGCTTTTCAATGCAGCCCCAGCATGTTTTCCATAGCTCCTCTATCAGCGCAAGGAAGCATCTTGGACTTGTGAAAAAGGAAAGCTGTGCCAAGCTGACATGGGCTGCCATCTGCAGAAAGGAAGCGCTGTTGTAGCTGGATGTGGTTTCAGAAAGATCCCAACAGTCTCACTGAAATGAGAGAGGATCGTTCACTGAGCATCATGAGAAGAGAGTAGTCCCAGGTGGCAAATCTCCAAAGGTGGGATTGTTATTATTATTTTGAGAAAAAGCAATGGTTACAGTGCCCTAACTTGTTAGTTCTTAACAAACGATAAAAAGATGTTAACAGCTCCAGGTTTCTCTGTTTTTCTTAATATGGGAGCTTAGCAAAATGTATTGTTAAACACATTTTGGAGCTAATGAGCTGATCGATTACCTCTCTGCCGATCTAAAATGTAACAGTGTGAATGATGTATAGTGAATTCAGGCCTTAAAAGTTTAATTCTAATAAAATAAGATGAAAGTAGAATTGTTTTCCACTGAAAGCATAAGTTACTGATACAAATGTGTCTGGTTTTATTTTCTTGGGTAAATTATTTCATGTATCGATTGTTTAAAAATGACCAGGTGGGAAGTGCTGCATTTTCTTTTTTTATCTAATGGCTTTCTGAATTGAGTTCTCTGGGCTCCTGAGACCGAAGGAATTAGTTCCAGTGCAGGCAGAGTGGGCAGAGTATGCTGTGTTGGGAAGGAGGCTCTTGCTCTCCTAGTTATAATGAATTAAATGGCTGTATTTTATTTTAACTTACTGGGACAGTGTGCGAGGCTTTTACAAATTCACTGGCACGTCTGAATGCCATCAGGCTGTTAGGACATCATTTGCCTAGCAAATACAGGTATTATTTGGTACTTACTCCTGGACTTAATTCTCGTTTTCTGCCCTATCTCTCTGTCTCTGGCTACGGCATTTTTGTTGCTGTTTCTTTTTCTTTTTTTTTTTTTTTTCGGTTGGTGGTTTGTTTCGTTTTTGTTTTTTTTCTCAACAGCTTTTGAATCCTTTGGCCAACTGGAACGTTACCTGGAACAAAAGGAGAGTTGAACTTTGATAGAATCACTGAATCATTAAGATCAGAAAAGACCTCTCAGATCATTCAGTCCAACTGTCATCCCACCCCCACCATGCCCACTGCCCACGTCCCTCAGTGCCACATCCACACGGTTCTGGAACACCTCCAGGGACGGTGACTGCACCACCTCCCTGGGCAGCCTGTGCCACTGCATCACTGCTTTTCCTGGGAAGAAATTTTTCCTAATATCCAACCTGAACCTCACCTAGTACAACATGAGGCCATTTCCTCTCATCCTATTGCTGTTCCCTGGGAAAAGAGGTCAATCCCCACCTCACTACAACCTCCTTTCAGGTCACTGTAGAGAGCAATAGGGATATTTTGTTTTGTTTTGTTTTTTTAATGTCAGTTGTTACCCCTCTTTCTTGCAGTAAAAGGAGATCCAGAATTTACTTGCCTGTGAACTATCTGTACAGGTGATGCCTAACCTCTTTTCTCTGCACTTGCCACAGTGAATTATCAAGGTGTGCTTTCTGATCATAGGCCATGAGGATGTTTTTCAGTAGCTAGTATATCCATGCAGATTTTCATTTAGGGAAGTGTTCTTTATAAGAAGTAGCAACTCAGAAATGCCCTGAAAATACAGATTTTTTTCCCAGATAACCCTGTTGTTTCCCTTGGTTATTTCAGTATTTCCCTGGATGCTGCTGAGGGTGGCAGCTCCCTGCTGCAGGCACTAGCTCTGTTGTCAGCTCCACAAAGCCATCAGACAGTTCCTGCTGCTGTGTAACATTACTTTTTTCCATGTGCTGTTAATAATCTTGTTGGCTGGGAAAGCCATGTTTTGATCTTATCTGTACTCCAGACAGTTTGCGGAGAAAAAAGATTATATAAGGATTGCTTACATTTATTTTCTTAGATGTTAAGGATGCCTTATCAGTGTCTGTACCTGATGCTTGATTAACAAAGAGAAAGGTGAGTGATATTTCTGCTTCATGGTCTTATTGTGGTTTACGTGGGAGCCCCATGGAAAAGTGAAGAGACCTGAAAGGAGGTGTAAATTCTACCTGTGCTTGTTTGAAATGTAAGGGTGTAAGGGAAACATGGCATGTGATATGGATCCTGAAGGTCTGTCTCAGTTATTGCTTGTGACGTGCCAGCTGCAGAGGCCAGCGTGGGTCCTCTTCTCATGCTTGTAAGGTCAGAAGCAGCCTGTGGGTGATGCAGAACTCCCCTCAGCCTTTCTGGGCTGCTGCTGTGGGGAAGGGTTTACCATTAAGTTATCCTCTTAGCAGCAAAGCCTGCCATGACCAGGATGAAGCGAGCAGTGTGAGGCCTGTGGGTACGCAGCTGGTGGCCACAGGCTGCTGTAGGAGCAGACTGCTGCTCAGGGCTCACTGCTCTGAAGTCAGCATTTTCCCTTTCAATCCAGGCAGGAGAGAAAGGGAAGAAAGCTGTGTGTTTGCTTTGCGGCATAAGAGGAAACCCCACTGGTAGAACTTCTTGACTTAAACCCAAACAATGTGTGGATGAGCGAGGCCGAAAGAAGCAGCGTGCAGCCATGTCAAAGCCCTGGAGATACTGGACTCTGCTGAGAGGAGCATGGGGAGTCTTTGCTAGAGGTGTTAGACGAGCAGTGTGCCACCTGTGCCATGTACGTGCACACCCAAAGAGCAGCCACCAGCCTAAGAGAGTGCACATGGCAGCGTGAAAGCATAAAGTGTCTGCTCTTGGTGTCTGCCTGATGTCACAACAAGGAAAAACGTGCTTTCCCTAGAAAGGCAGTAATTAAAAAATAATGCTAAAGGGCACTCCGGGAACTGCAGCACCAACCTGACTTTCCTGAGAACGTGCAGCTCATGGGACAAAAGCAAATCTGCAGATAGGAGGGTATACACAAACCATCCAGCACCTGCACGCCCTCTGGAAAGCTATTTAATGCTGAGAACCCAGCCAAGGCTCCCAGCAATGCCAAAGCAAGTGGTTCTCATCCAGGGAAAAGGTATGGCTGTGCTGGAGGAAGTCTTTGTGGAATAACTGGGTCTTTTGACAGCTACAATTTAGAAACCTACTGTGAGTTAAGAAGTTGGAACATTTTGTCTTCTAGACCCTTTTCTTCCTCCTCTCCATAGTCTGTCTTTTTAATTCAGTTTTATTTCCCTTGTCCTGAGAGGCCTGTATGTGACACGTGATAGCATGACACCTGCCATTCTTATCAGAAGGGTGGATGAGGTTGCAGGAAGTACAGAATATCCTCTGTAAGACTGGTGAAGACAAAGGAAATTGAGATAAGGGAATTGCTATGAATCACTTTGTGGCGATGGTGAAACATCAAGATTGCATGAGATACCAATTCAGTGTTACACGTGTTGGTCAGGAATCCACTTAAGGAAAAATATTGCTATTCTGTATTTGGAATCCTTGTTCATATGTTTTGAGTGAGTTCCAGTAAGGTTTTATATCAATTAGATTTGAAATCTACCATACAGCTAAGCTCAACTATGGATCTGCCTATTTTACTCTCATTCTGCTTTATGCACTGAATAGAGTAAGAGCAGGCTCTTTTCACTTACTGTTTCTGGCTGTTCTTTGAAACGTACTACCTTTTGTGCTCTTAAACAGGCAGTGAGCATCCTGGAGCAGCCAGGTCTCCCAAGTGCACCTTTATGCCTCTGTCTTCATCACAGGCTGCTTTCATCTGCCAGCATCCCTTTGCCTTTCATTAGCTAACTCTTCACTGGAAAGCCTGTCAAGATTTGTATTTATGATAAAAATTACACACTGAGAAATGTGTGGGAGTAAAGGGATTAGGGAAACAGTTGCAGCAAGAAAAAAAAATACCAAAAGACAAAGCATGAGGAAGGAACTTCCACACCTGTTTCACTGGTTTGTATGTTCTTGCTTGGATGCTTTTGGAACCGATGAGATTTTCCTGCTGGTGTCTCAACTGTGTGCATGCACTTGTTCTTCTCTGGAGTAAATGGGACAGGCTCCTAGGCTGGACCTTTGTCCTATAAGTGCTATGTGTCTGCATGACAAAGATGTAACAAAGCTGTTATTTCCTTAATTTGTGTCTGAATTGCTTCCAGAAGTAAGAAGAGGTGGAAATGTTTGGGCTAGGAGCTTTCCACCTGTGCATTTAATTTCAATACACTATTTAAAGACATCTCTGTGTGGGAGTTTATGGCCAATTTTCTTTGTACTCTCTTCTCCTGTACTAGGGCAGTATTTGCAGAGTTTTCATCCTTCTGCTATTTTGGAGCCTCTTTTGAAGCTTCTGCTTGAAAATGCTTCAGATTTGAACATTTTTTGTTGGAATTTAAGGAAAGTGTGTAACTAGACTATAGACAGGCCAGAAAGACAATGTGAAGACCCAGAAGGCTTTAATGCAGAGCTGTATGCCAGTGGTGTGACATGGCTTTGAGAAGGCAGCCACCTGCCTGCATGCATGCAGCTACCTATTTCCACTAATGACCACTGTACATGGATGTGGTGAATAAGGCTGTGGAGAGGCATTACCTCGATGCCAGTTCTCATTGGTGGTGATAAGGGGGGATAATAGAATAATTAAGGTTGGAAAAGACCTCTCAGGTCATCTAGTCTAATCAGCAGCCCACCCACCACGTCCCCCAGTGCCACATCCACATGGTTCTTGAATGCCTCCAGGGATGGTGACTCCACCACCACCCTGTACAGCATGTTCCAATGCCTCACTGTTCCTTCTGAGAAGAATTTTTTCCTAATATCCAACCTGTGTCTCCCCTGGCACAACTTATGCCATTATTTCTAGCATTCAAGAGGAATGAAGAGTGTGCTTGCCAGAGAGAAGAACTCCTGGCTTGTGTAGCTGTCCAAAAGTGTACTGGGGCAAATGAAGGGCTGGTGGTGGGAGAAGCTGACATCCAGAGAAGGTGGGGAGCCAGAAGACAACACAGTTGTAGACAGCCCAGTCTGTATCAGCCAGGAGCCAGCTGGGGCTGGAGGCTGGGAAGACATTTCCACATTACTAAGTTGGTATATGGAGGAGAAAGGTCAGCAGAGGCACATGGAGCCATGGGGCCAATCTCACACATCCAGCCCCATCCTGTATGCTAAGCTATAGTAATTGTTCTCTCCTGTCTTTTTGCCTTCATTTGCTCACGCTAATCATACTTGGAAATGTTGGAAGGAATGCAAACTTCTGTAAGGAGAAAAGAGTTTAAACTTAATTCCTTAACTTTATTTCTGTAGCTCCAATCTTATGGTGCTTCAACCTGTCCTTGTTGGAGATGGATGTGATGCAAACAGACTTGACCTGGTAGGAAAGAAAAGAAGGAAGAGTACTGTGGAGTAACTCCTTCATTTTGACAGCAGTAAAGCGGTACTCTTCACAACTGCAATAACCCCCCACTGTATTTTCTGTGCCCTCTCCAGTCCAGGGGGAAATTGGCAGCACGCTAACACACGTTTTCTTCTTCTCACCTGGATGCCAGCCCCAGCCCAGCAGGCTGACTGAGTGGCTGTGCAGCACAGAGCACGCGGACACCCCTGTGCAAGGAGGCCCCGCAAGGCACCGCCGCTCAGATGGGTATTGCCTCCTGCAAATGAGTCAGGAAGCTTCAGTTCTCCTCTTCTTCCCTGTCCTAGGTGTGCAGAATGATGAGTGCTTTCTGCAGAAGGAAGCTGCTGCTGTCAGAAATAGAGGTGGTTGCTGCGGGCATGGTACATCTAATCAGTTTTATTGATGGCTGTGCCGTGTGAGCAAAACTTTTCCTATGAGGCTGTGAGTATTAAGGATATTTGTAACATGCTTAGGGAAAGTGTAAAGTTCCTGTAGGAGACAAAGCAGGAATCAAATATTAATGCCTCTATTACCAGCAGATGCTTTTAAAAGACAGTTGTAACCTGTGGGTTCAATCATGCAGAGTGAATTCAGCATGTAGGCTGCCACCATTTACTGCTAGTGCAGATGATGCTGAATACTGTTAGGAGGTAATCTGATGCATTATTTTAATTTTTCCCTGACTCAAAAATGATCAGAGGTGCATATGTTTGCTATCAGTGCCACAGTCTAACACTCCAGGTGATGACTGATAATTCCTTCAGCCACCTGAAAGTTTCACATGGAGTTGAGAGCTTTTTTCCCAGTGCTCTATTCTGAAACACATGGAGTCTGCTAAGTGTATTACCTGTGCTAAAGGCACAGAAAGATTTACAGAGCCAAGCAGTCTTCCCTCTACTGCCTGCTCTTGTGTTCTTTCAGTTCTAGCCCATGGTCTCTATGAATGGAATATGACTTCAATACACAAGAGACTATAATAATTTTCTGTCAGTAAGACACATGCTACATTCCTGGTGGTTCTTGGTTTCTGTGGAGTTGCTTTTGGGTTTTGCTGTGTTTAAGGCATGTAGGATTGGTGGTGAGTTCTGCAGTGTGACTGGATCCTGGAGCACCTGGTCTGCAGCTCTATAAGGAGCCTAGGACTGCCTCATGGCATTTGGCTGAGGCAGCCTCCTTACAGAATGGGCTGCTGATAGTGCCAGCCATAATTAGGCTTTCTAAACACTTTATCCTTAAATCTCTGACTTTTATTACTTCTAATTTAGCCATTCTTAACAGGCTGAAATCTCCTGCAGTAGATCTACCTTTACACTGACTTGCTAAAAGCTAAAATTCTTGTGCCATTTCTGGGAACACTGTTTGGGATAGCTGCTTGGGTTGTGTTGTGTCCTTGAAAATTTTACTATGCTGTACTGTCAGTATTTAGTTAGTTCATTTTGCAATTGATGAAGGACTTAAAATTCAATGAGAAGGTAAGGTTTTAAATGTGTCTTTTGGCGTTTGTGTGATTAAAACCACTTGAGAAACTACAAGTCTTTGAAGAATTCAGGCCATGCAAACTGGAAAAAGCTCTAGAGCTTGATGTCTAAATTCTTCATAGAGGGTATGACTTGTCCTGGTCTGCAAATGGTGAAGAAAGCTCTACTTTCAATCACTGCTCTCCACTGCAGTAACCTGCTGCAGACCCAGTTGCTAGGCACAAGTGGTGGCTCCCCTCTGCCCCTCTTTTCCTCACACCTTAGCTTGGGAGTTGTTTTTACTTCATTGTCACATGCTATTGTTTTTACAGAATCCATATCTCATTCATTGTCCTGGACAGATGGGTGCCCCTATCTGGAAAAAAAGTAAGATGCCTGTGGTTCTTGAAGAAGCTAGGAGGTAGATACTGAGAGAAGGGAGAGAACTGCCCAAAGGAAAAAAACTATCTTACAATTATATGGGGTGGTTTGAGTGGGAAGGGACCTCAAAGCCCACATAGTCCCAACCCCCTGCCATGGGCAGAACTGTCCAGAGCTCCATCCAACCTGGCCTTGAGTGCCTCCAGGGATGGGGCACCACAGCTTCTCTGGGCAGCTGTGCCAGCACCTCATCGCCCTCTGAGTGAAGTATTTCTTCCTAATCCCTCCTGTTTATAAGCTCTCTTCAAGTACTGGAAGGCTGAGGTCTCTTCTCCAGGCTGAGCAAGCCCAGCTCCCTCAGCCTCTCTTCATACGAGAGGTGCTCCAGCCCTCTCATCATTCATGTGTTCCTCCTCTAGCCTCACTCCAATAGCTCCATGCCCTTCTTCTGCTGGAGATCCCAGAGCTGGACACAG
The DNA here is from genome assembly GCA_035772895.1 of Perdix hodgsoniae. Classification (NCBI taxonomy): domain Eukaryota; kingdom Metazoa; phylum Chordata; class Aves; order Galliformes; family Phasianidae; genus Perdix; species Perdix hodgsoniae. The sequence goes on along the minus strand of JAPSGF010000027.1, from coordinate 5,483,270 downwards.
TACTCCAGATGTGGCCTCACAAGGGCAGAGCAGAGGGGGACAATCCCCTCTCTCTTCCTGCTGGCCACCCCTCTATTGATGCAGCCCAGGATACAGTTGGCCTCCTGGGCTGCAGACACACTGCTGGCTGATGTCCAGCTTTTCATCCATCAGGACCCCCAAGTCCTTCTCCGCAGGGCTGTTCTCAATGGGTTCTTCTTGCAGTCTGTACTCATATCTGGGATTGCCCCAAACCATGTGCAACACCTTGCACTTGGACTTGGTGAACTTCACTAGGTTGACATGAGCCCATTTCTCAAACTTGTCCAGATCTCTGTGGGTGGCATCCCTTCCTTCTGTTGTGTCAATCACTTAGTGTCATCTGCAAACTTGCTGAGAGTACACTCAATCTCACTATCCCACAATCAATTCAGTAGTTTTTACAAAAGTTTGAGTGATATAAGTCATATAACTGTCTTCACAAATGGCCACTAGTAATGAGTTCCTCATTCACTGACTGCAAGCTTTGCGATGTGACTTGCAGATGTACTTTTTGTTTACAGCTACAACTGAAGACAGTTGATGCCATAGTCTGAATATAAAATTAAATCCAATTTTAGGTGCCACAGATGAGGCTTGAAAACAGGAGGATATTTTTTCCTTAGGCTTCTTTTTGTCAGATCTCCACCTTTAAGTCTGTGTTAGTATGTGCTCTTTCACCTCACAGGCATTTAGGGATAATAATTGCTGGCAGCAAAACTCTGTAGCATTGGGGTGATTTTCTCAGTCATGCTCTAGGCAGTGTCATATAAACACCTGATCTGACCCCTCTAACAGTTGACCCTGACTATGCAGCTTCAACACTGAAGGAGTTTGGGGAGGATGGCATTGGTGTGAGCAACTATGTGCCATGACAGACTGAGTTTCTTGAGAGATAGTCACATTAGTTCACTCTAGTGGTGAAAATGTGAAGAGCACATGTCAGAAGAAAGCCAAAATATACATTTTCCCTGTGTTCAATCTTAATTCCAGGAAAAGGGTGTATCTGTGTAATTATTCTCTGTTATGGGATGTGCACTGTGGAATTTGCAATACACTGCATGTGTTTTACTTGCAAATGCATGGGGCTGGATGAGGTTCAAGTAGAGGGTGCTGTGAGTGCAAGGATGCTGCTGACCATCGACAGAAAATCCTGGAGACATCCCAGGTGATGAGAAGAGTTAATGCTAAAGGATGAGGATCTATGGAGCTGGATGGCAGTCAGCTTCCCCTCTGGCACCAAGGACTGCCAAGCACAAGCCCTGGGAATTCATTTCCAGGCTCATGAAGCTACCAGGTGGCAGACAGGGTCAGGCCGGGTTCTGCCTTCTGTGCTGGGATGGCTGGCTTTGGAGACATGGGGACAGTCATGGATATGTCTCCTAAGTGTCTTTTGACATGGCCTCCCACAGAACTCTCATCTGAGTGCTGAGAAACATGGACTGGATGAAAGACCTGGCAGGCAGATTGGAGGCCTTCTGGACTCAAAAGTAAGTAAGCAGGTGGCACAGCGTGATGCAAGCGGTCAGTATTATTCGATATCCCTGATCTTGGGTGTTGAGCTAGTGTGCACCTTCAACTGTTGTGTGGGAGGCATTAAACAGTGCATTGGGCAAGGAAAGGCTTGCTGTGCTGGGTGACAGAACAGCATGGTAAAACCTAGGATCTGGGCCAGTGAAAACCTTGTGAAGTTCAGCAAGAAGTACAGAATCTGCACCTGGAGCAGAACAATCCTGGGTAGCAGTGCAGGCCAGGGACCTACTAGCTGTCAAATATGTGTCATATAAACTTACCTTCTTCTACTCCATTTAAATACTGTATGACTTCCAGAGATCCTTCCCAACCTTAGTTGCTATACAGTTATGGTCTGGGGAGGCAGCAAGCATAGTTCTCCACTCCTTACTTCTTGCCTTTGCTTTATCTTTGTTTCCTTTTTCTCTTGAAAACAGAAGTCCTACAGAGTAGGAGGAACCCACAGAACGTGCCTGTTACAGTTCCATGAAAGAACCCATGCAGAAGGTGAAACTCTCCAGACAAGGAACAATGGTCTAAAACTTGAATGTAGGAAGTTCCATGCAAACATGCAGAAGAACTTCAGGGTAAGGGTGACGGAGCCTGGAACAGATTGCCCAGAGAGGTTGTAGCGTCTCCTTCTATGGAGATATTCACTATCTGCCTGGATGCCTGCCTGTGCAGCCTGCTGTAGGGAACCTGCTTTAGTAGGGGGGTCAGACTCTATGACCTCTCGAGGTCCCTTCCATCCCCTGCAATTCCGTGATTCAATGATTTTTTCCAGCCCACTTGGCATGCAAGTAGGGCTCATTGTAGGATCCCTTGGATCACAAACAAAGCAAGCTTGCTTAGCTGTTCTCCTGACCTCCTTACCTTGTTTTCCATGAGCACCTCCTTACCCCTGCAATGTGATCTCCTGCTCACACGCTGTTTTCACAGTAACATGTACTGGGTGTGACGTGCTGAGCAACACGCAAACAGCAATTTCACTTCTCAGGGAGTTCCTCTGGCTTGACAGCTCATGCTGTTGACTCATGATAGATTTTTAACCTGGAGAACCACTGCTCTAGACCCAGTTTTTCTGGAGGACAGGACTGCGCTGTGCACCTGGGCTGCACTATATGTGTGCTGAGTGTTCCAGAAGTATGCAGTGAGTGTTGGATGGCTGCTAAGTGTTGTATTGATTCACACCCACATAGCAACTGAGTTGTGCATCTTATGGCAGGAACACTAGGCCCCCCGTTTGTTCAAAATACATTCACAGCTGAAGAAGCCATAACATATTTGTATGAAGGCAATGAAAAATGCATGGGAAAAATCCTTGTAAATTGGTAATGGTTAGCTTTCACCTTTATTGCTTATTTAGCCTACTGGGTAGGTCTTTTGGTTTCTTTGATGGATTGAGAGGGGGTCCAGGGTCAGATTCTGGAAACAAAGAGAATATTTTTATTAATTAAGGAAAACGATCTTTGAGTTCTAAATTAAATCAGAATATCCTTAAGCTTCCCTGCTGTGAGTGCTTTTATGCAGAACTTCTGGCAGAGAGTCAAGTGTTGTCACCATTCCTATGCCCAATGTTTGCTATTTAGGCATGTATTCAGGGATTTCTGGTGAAGACAGGGCAATATTAATGGCTCTGTGCAAACCCAAGTGAAACTTCACCCAAACATGGGCATACAAATCCAAGACAGTTTGTGTCCAACCAGCATGAATGCACATGGGCTAGAAAATGTTGTGCTAGGATCTGCATTCTCATCTGGTTCATGTGTATTTCACTGGTTTGCTATAAAGAGACTCTGTACTCATCTATTCTGACTTTCTGCATCATAAAGTCTTTAAACAATATTCCTGAACTTATTCTGTGTTGACCAAAGGTGCACATTTAGGAAAGAGGAGGAGAAAGGAATCTGACCTGAATTCACAGAAGTCCATTAATGGAGAATCCATTGCAGCCCTTAGTAAAATATCTCAGCATTAATTACCTTCACAGTTAATTACCTTCAATTATCATCACAGTTACGTATTTAATATTTATTTCTTGTCTAAGCTTTCTTCAGCCTTCATGCACCAAAGCTTATGATGCCTCACTTCGCTGCAGCCAGGAGATTAAACGTGACATCAGTTCTGACGTAGATGCTGGACCTCACCATAACAATCATCAGCACTGGGAAGAACTGGGACTGACATGTCCTAGTGGGGTTTCTGCCTTCCCTAATTTTTTTTTTTTTCAGATACATAACAGCTTGTGCAACCTTCCATGGAGCAAGGCTCTGTTCTTGGCATGGACTGCAAAAGCACTGTCAGATTTTCAGCTTCTTTGACCGCGTGTGTCAGCCTCATGACATGTGGGCTGAAGAGAAATGGAAAGGGATACATGTAAAAAATATTGCAGAGCTTTGTTTCTCCAGTATTGTTTCCACAGATTTGCTTTAAGAATCAAATTAGGCTGGCAGGAGGAGCTCTGTTATTCCCTTGCGGTATAAATCTAAAATGCTTGCTTGCTATGGAGAAGACATTTAAATTTGCAGCTGTATGGCAGCTGTCTGTATCTTTCTGGAAATCACCTGCATTTATTCACCCTTAACGGCCCTGTCATTTGCCCTCCTTGACCTTACAAAGGAGATGCAAGGATTATATTTCCAGAGGCTGTGAATCCCTTTCTTAGAGACCAGTTTGAATTTCAGTCTGAATGAGACATTTTGCTGGGCACGTGTTGGAGCACATTAGTCATGGAAGCAGTTGTAAGCCATCAGCGATATTTGCCTGTGTTACTCTACTTGGTTAGATGACACCAACTTCATGGCACTTCAAATCTGCTGACTTTACTGATGGGTTGGGCTTGCTACCTCACCTACAAAAATAGGGAAGTTGAAAGACACCATTTAAATAAAGTTTATAAAGGATCTGAGCCAATCGTTAGGGGGAGAAGAGACATCTCAAAGGGACAAGAGTTTTGGAGCCTGCTGATTACTCGTTTCATAAATCCAGAAAATCAACATGTATATGTGTGATGAATAAAGGTAGATTATATATCGTGTACAGGTTGCTTGAGAGTAAGTTGGAAAAGGGCTTATTCTCAAGGTAATGTATAAATTAATGATCATAGAATCATAGAATGGCCTGGGTTGAAAAGGACCACAATGATCATCTGGTTTCAACCCCCTGCTATGTGCAGGGTCACCAACCAGCAGACCAGGCTGCCCAGAGCCACATCCAGCCTGGCCTTGAATGCCTCCAGGGATGGGGCATCCACAGCCTCCTTGGGCAACCTGTTCCAGTGCCTCACCACCCTCTGTGTGAAAAACTTCCTCCTGATATCTAACCTAAACCTCCCCTGTCTCAGTTTAAAACCATTCCCCCTTGTCCTATCACTATCTGCCCTTGTAAACATCTGTTCTGCACAGACAGCTATGAGTATTTTTTATTAGGACATTTAAAATACATGTCCTGGTTGTTGTTAAGAGTAAGCACCATGCACTTCTGGCATGAGATTTTACTCGCATCATTGCATGAGTAGAAGAACGAGCTTTATGTATGAGCTTCACGCACCTTTGAAAGCCACACTTGGTTCTACTTAGCCCCATTTGCTGCTCCCAGAAATCTCCGCTGGAAATCCTAATGGCTTTAACAGATCTCATTCTAAATATCTCTTTGGAAGAGATTCTTAATGTGTTTTTACTCACTCTAATCTCTGCTACATTCATTAAAAAACACTTTGAATCAAAATGGCTACAAACTCACTATTTTTGTACTCTTTCCATTTCTGAAAGGTTTGCAATTCAGGAAGGTTGTATGCTAGCTAATTCACTGCAGTTGAAATTAATCATAGAAGTGTTTTTCTCTCCTTATTTTACTTTTTATATATTTTATTTTCCAAACCATTACTTTTAATTGAGGAGATGGTGATTATTACACTGGCATTTACTTTTTGTATAGCATGATTCACAGAATACCCCTTTGTTTGTGACTGAGTTGAAACCTACTTTTTACCAGCACAGTCCTGGTAGACAGAGCTGCTTTACGTGATTCCATACAAAGGGACTGACCTAACCTTTTGAAGTTTTACCCTTGGCTTCCTTAAAATCTGCATCAATCTTAGACCTGATCAGTTCTTGGCTAGATAACACCCTATTAATCTGGATGAAGATGCTGAGTAAAGCAGCATAAAGGATCATCTTTGTTGTATCTGAGCCAAGCTGTGCACACGTAACCTTATATTTGGCTGCCAGTTCCCTAAAATGATTTTGCTTTTGTTCAGTAAGGAATGCATGACTCCACTGGAGGTAGGTTATACAAAAAAATCAAACAAAGCAAGCATTTTACCTCTTCCATTCATCTTCTTGGTTCTGAAGCTGCATTCAGCATTTCTTACTCAAAATCCTCTCTGCTCAGACTCTTATTAACTTCTTCAAAACAAATGGACATTCAAGGAGACCTCCCAACCATTCCATTTGGAAGACTTTGTTGTGGTTCACCCCCCACAGTACTCTTGCCATGGAAGTGTCCAAGTGCTTGCTTTCTCCAGCCTCTCCTTTGCCTTCTGCAGCCTTCTTCTTTCTCTTATTCTCATTCATCCCCTTCAGTTTCTAACTAGCCTATGTGGAAAATGTCACTTCTTGCATTTGTCACCAACAGACTGGTCAGCCCCTCTCTCTCTGTTTTCTCCCCATTTGCCTCCAAGCATGTTCAGTGTACTTCCTAGAGCCACTGACTTTTGCTTTCTTCCAGATCTACTTTAGGTCTCTTCCACTCTTGTTTTTGTCCCCTCCACAGTATGTTACATGCTGTTACACCCTATCATCTCTAGAAAGTTTGTGACTTCTTGTTCCCTTCCTTTCAGGTCCTTGTCCTTTCCATTCTTTTTGCAGAAGGATGCTGTCCCTCAGGGCTTCTCTTGGCTTTCCTGTCTGCTGCCTCTCTGGACAATGCCAGCCCCAAATACACCTTTGACTATTATCTTATTTCTCCCTACAGCTAAAAGAAAACACGATGTGTCCTCCTGACGTCCCTTGGAGGATGCCTACCTGGTCATGGCCAAAAGGCCGTATCTTTTCACACTTCCTCCCAACTGTACTTCTTGTTACACAGGCCTGTAATCTTCGTTTCCTATAATTTGGCCCTAATGTCCAGGCTTCATACAAATATTTCCTTTCCTTCCTGTCCTGTGCTTTCTAGATGAGTTCTCACGTCCGTTCAGCCTCCTGTGCTATTTTCCCAGTTTGAGCCATTCTGTTCACATAGGACTGGCTCTTCTCTCCTTGTGCTGCACATTCACTAAGCACTTGTTCAAGCTGCTTGTCCTGTCAATTATTCTGTAATGCCTCCTTCAGGTCCTTCTACTCTTTTTTCTGCAAAAAGAAACCTCCCTTGATCTCCTCCATCACTTCACTCGGCTCTACTTGTCAGGCTTTTTGGTTTCTGAGATGCTGAGCTTTCTCTAGCTGAAGCCAGGGCAGGCAGACCATTTCCCTGATGGAGGAGCCCCTAACTGCATAAGCTTGCTCTTCACCTCAGCACGTTCTTCTGGAAAAATTCAGCACATTGGTTTTCATCTCTGAGGTGATAAGTACAAACTTTACCTCAGCTGAGGCCTTTGGAACCAGGTCCCTGTTCCAGTTCCCCAGCGACCATACAGTAATCTGCCTTGAACATGCATTTCCACAGCACAGCCTGCTGAGTGGAAAAACAGAAGGCTCTGACTCAGAAATGCCCTGATTTGGAAAGGTTGATGGCCGCACCCCATGGAACAGAATGGCTGACCTTTGCTGGAACAGCTGCTCTGCTACAGTGACCCAAAAGCGATATTTAGTCAAAATAAGAAAAGCCACCATGCTCTCCTTCCAATGTTGCCTTGGCCAAAGAAGAAAAAAAAAAAAAAAGGACAAACACTCATTGTTCAGGAGGTGGAAACTTGCCTTGCCCTGTCTGCTCTTGACTGGCAAAGACTAACAGGCATTATTTCATTATGTTCTCTCCAGTTTGTATCTTTCAACCTGCTGTGCATTTTGTAGCCCACAGAACTTTGATGACCAGGTATGACATTTGGAGCTCTCTAATGCTTGAGCTGATTATAGCGTTGAAGATCAAGTTGACTGGCGCCCATCCTGAATGGCCTATGAGGAATCACAGCAGAACTGCAGCATAGACTCCTGCTGTTCCTGGAGTAGAGATGTGAGGAAGGAGATCAGTAGTTTCCAAGGGGGAAGAAGACCTTGCGCTCTTCTCCAACAGCAGGAATGCGATTGGTTTTCTGCCTCAGCACCACCAGATCTTCATAATGTTTTTTCCATCTGACCCACATTTATTTTTGTAAGCATAGCATCTGGGTGTTTCGGGAAAATGTGTCATATGCTGACTCACAGTAAAGCAGTGATAAAAAAGGACAAGAAATTTTCTTTTAGGCAAAGCAGTGGCGTCTCATGCGTGTATCTAACTGATGTTATCCATCTTTCTCATGCCAGATTGCAAACAACTAAAAGCTGAGGAAAGAAATTCATGTTTGAGATTGACTATGCCTGGGGACCTCACATGGAAGCCATTGTGCTGCTAATTAATGAGGATAGATCCTGGGTCTCAGAATGCAAACTGCAGGAAACCAGGGCCATGGGATGCTCAAGCATAGCACCATGACATCTTTCTCCAGACTCCCAGAAAATTTGTGCCAAAGCACAGAAGTCTCAAAAAAGGCTTTCTGGTCTGCAGCATCATGCCAACACTGTCAAACAATAGGGGAATTCCTTCTGAAATGGGGGCAAAATGTTACGTTTCAGGGGTACTTTTTCTGCTAATGTCCTCCAGGAATCAAGATGTCTCTCAGCAAAAAAATACCAGGTGAGAAGAGGGAGATAAAAATATTCACATTCAAAAGTTGTGTGAGATAAAAAATCTGAGAATTATGGAAAAATCAGGAGAGGGAGTAATATGCTGATCCTGTCTGGTTCCAGGGCAACCCCGCTTTGTGCAGCAGGGATGGGAGAAGCCCCAGAAGGCATCAGGTGTCCCCTGTGTACATGGAGAGCTACACTGTGACATCTGCTGGGAACACTCACATGAGAACACCCATGCTGAGATCTTGGCACACAAAGGGACATGAGGTGGCACTGAATGTGATGTGCTAGCCTGCTTTTTCAAACAAGTTGGATCCTGGGTGCCAAGAGTCCCTTGCCATGGTGCACCATCTCACTTTGCTTCAGGGTGTGTTGGTGTGCTGTAAGCCTGGTGGCAGCACTTTCCACCCCAATGTGCGTGGGCCATTAGCTTCCAGCAGGATCCAGGTTGCTGCTGCCTTGAAGCATGTGTAGCAGAACACAGCAGTGAGTGTAGGGCTGCGCGAAGCCCTGTTTCAACAGGGACTACAACAAAGATGTAAATAATTTTGCCTTGAGTTTTCTTGCAGAACCCCCCCAAGCTCAATGAGGAAGTGAATCCCATTTATCCAGTGGTGGAGATTGCAACCAGAGGACTGTAGATTGCACTGCCACCTGCATCATCCTTCCCCACCCATTAGAAACTGGGCACTGATCAAAGAGCCCTCACACCCTTTAAGAGTTGCTTGCTCTGCACAGGAGCAATGTGAAGGAAATCCAGTAGTATACTTCAATTAATTGACTCCTTCTGCATCATCGGATGTGCTAATGATTTGTTGGACAGTTATCAAGCTGTTTAATCTTCAGCCCATGCAGGATGTAGTTAGGAATAATATCTTTTGTACACGATCCATGTGTCTCACGCTGCAGGGACAGGATCCATCCCCACTGGGATGTTGCAAGGAAGGAGGAAAACCTCCAAAAACAGTCTTAGCTCCTGTGACTCACAGCATCTGGATTAAAGGTATTAAACTTCTGCTGGGGGCAAGGGGAAAATCTTAATTACATTAATATCAATAGATTTTAGCTAGCACCTTTTTCATCACTGCACTACTCTACACTTTTCTTACAAGAATGAGACTTCTTCAAAAAAGGGTTTTTTTTCTAAAAGGTAGAACAGTACTATTGCTATCTCATCTAGGGCAAATTCACTAAACCGACAAAGAATCTGGTAATAATAATCATCATACGGTGACCTTTTCTTTTGAAAGCTGGAAAGTTTTTGATAAATGAGGCAGTGATTAGGGAAAGAAAATCAGTGCAGCACTGGCTAGAAGAGCTGGGTTCTGCACTCTGCTGTGAGTTTTATGTGTGCCAAAGTATAAGTCATTTAAAGCATGCCTTGGAGAGGGACTGCTAATTGTATGGGTCTCTTTTTCAGAGTGCTCATGCTGAGGCCCAAACTCCCAGTGCTTGCATTCACTTTGGGGAGGTTGGTGGCCCTTCATGTGGCAGGGGGGTTGGAGATTCATGATCCTTGAGGTCCCTTCCAACCCTGGCCATTCGGTGATTCTGTGATTCAATCGCAGCTCAAGCAAAGCTGTGCTTCTGTCAGTCTGTATATCTGACAAATAATCTTTGGAAATTTCAAACACTATGCACACAGGATCGAGTGCCCTGAGTTAGTGCCTGCTCTGAACTTAATACCTCACCTTTCCACATTAGAGGGGGCAGTATGAATCCCTTACGACTCCTGTGACTGAAAATGTAGATATGAGAGTATTTGTATATATATATATTCTCCAGAGAAATACTCCAACACAGTAGCCCTAAATTTTACAGTAAAGCACACAGGAAAACGTGTTACTGCAGCACAGTATGACTCTTACAAATCAAAAGGTGTGAGGGACTGCATGATGACCACTGGGATCTCACTGGGAAACCTATCAATGGAGTGTCTTCTTCCCTGTACAAATTTGAAAAAATGTAACAGGTAAAGGAGATGTAAAAGAGACAAATTAAATAAGCAAACATAGCCTTAATTATGCTGTATGCTAATTTTAGTATGTTTGACTTTACAACTTCAGTAACATTTTAGCACGGTGGCAATATCTGTGCACTGATTATATCCTCACACGCCTTTCTAATTAAGCTATTCCAAAACAGTTACAGACAGATCTCCTCCACAGGAACATCAAAACAAACTGGAGTTTAACACTTCAAACTATCTTGGAAAAGAAATGTGCTAGAGGAATTGAACATGCCCTCCCGATATGTAAATGCTCTCATTTCCAAGCTGCTTCCTCCCCTCCTTTCCCCTTCAAGTATAATTCTACCCTGGAGGGAAATCTCAGGAAAGCCGAGCCTCAAGAAGAAGCTGAGAATCAGGCTGCAAACTTAAAGTAAACCCAGTGTCAACCCTGAAGTGTTTATCAGTGACTCAGAGGAGTGAGCACCCAGAATACTCCCCTGGGAAAGCGGATGGACTTCTGTGACTGCATAGTGCTTGACTTAGTGGCATGAGGCCACCCCTGGGTGGAAATACACCAATCACAGGAACAATAATGCTGCTGTCCAGGGGCACCTCTAACAAAATGCCACACAGGAGCTAGTGTGGGGTGAAGGGTGTTTCTTTAAGTTTGGGAAGCTGGGAAAAGTTTTGCCCTGAGTACAAGTGTAGATTCTTCATCTCCTGCAGGAGGCAACGCTTCCAAGCTACAGCTTTTCTGCTGATGCAAACTGCAAATTAGTGGTGGTGTTTTGATCGTTTACAGAGTTAATGAGAAGTCCACTCAGCTCTGTGGCTGCTACAATCTGTCACTCTCGGCTTATAAGCCATAAAGAAGCCATAAACAGCATGGCCGTGTCACGGGGCACCCATTCCAAGGGAACTTCTTGGCAGGTCTTTCCTACATCATGTACCCTGACCTCAGTTGAACAACCTGGGAACTATCAACAATCCCAGTGAGAAGCATGAGTTCTTTAATTATAGGCTACTGTTATTTTTGCTGAAGTTTCTCACCCTCCGTTCCTTCCTGTTTCACAGGATATCAGTCTTACCTGCTAAGAAATAACAGCACCTAGACGAGTGCTTCACCTCCACTGCCACTGTGCATCCTCTGTTGCCATCCTGCAGCAGCAGCTCATTTTGCTGTCATTTTTCATGCAATCATGGAATCATTAGGGCTGGAAAAGACTCCTCAGACCATCTAGTCCAACCTCCAGTCCCCCCCCACCATGCCCACTGACCACAAGGTAACTGTCCCCTTGCAAATAGCTGCCTTAGGAAAACCAGAGGCTGCATACCAGAATACCATTAATAGTGCTGTTAAATAAAACAGTTCTCCTCCTTTGGGGAAAGGTGCTGCTGCATTGCTGCTGATTGCTCGTGAGCAGAGGACAGCGGCCACCCAGCAGGCTGCAGCACGCACAGCAGCATGCTGGCTGCCCAGCTGGCCCCACTTGATACTGCTGGCTGAGCTGGTGCCACCATGCTGCACTGTCATGCAGTGAAGAAAAGCCTGTCACACAGCAGCTGGGACACGTGGGGTGAAACAACGTGGCCGGACGCGCTCACCTGCTGCCTGCTTTGGCAGGAGGGCTGCAGGGAGGTTCCCAGCATGAACTGGATGGGGCAATTGACAAAAATGCTGCTGCTTTTCATCAGGGTCCCAGGAAGCAGAGGTGGGGTGGCTCAAGGGGCGAGCCCAAATTTACTTGTGTCCTTCTGTGTTCCTGAAACCTGGCCTTGATGCAGTGGAGCAGAACCGGGCATATTTGTTCTGTTGTTTATGAATAATGGCCCAGCATACTTAGATAACATGGCAATGGGACTGATGCCATCTTATCTCCAAGTGAAGATGCCAAGAAATGAAATCATAGAATCACTGAGGTTGGAAAACACCTTGAGTACTCCAACCAGCAGCCCACCCCCACCATGCCCACTTATGTCCCTCGCTGCCACATCCACACAGTTCTTGAACACCTCCAGGGACGGTGACTGCACCACCTCCCTGGGCAGCCTGTGCCACTGCATCACCGCTCTTTCTGAGAAGATGATTCTTCTAACATCCAACCTGGACCTCTCCTGGCACAACTTAAGGCTGTCATCTCTCATCCTATCACTGGTTAAATGGAAGAAAAGGCTGACCCCACCTCACTAAAACCTCCTTTCAGGTCGTTATAAAGAGCAATAACGTCTCCCCTGAGCCTCCTCTTCTCCAGACTGAACAATCCCAGTTCCCTCAGCCGCTCCCCATAAGACTTGTGCTCCAGACCCCTCACAGCTTCATTGCCCTTCCTGAACACATTTCAGGGCCTTGTTGTCTTTCCCGTAGTGAGGGGCCCAAAACTGAACACAGTACTCGAAATAAGGCCAGTGCTGAGTACAGAGGGACAATCGCTCCCCTGCTCCTGCTGGCTGCACTATTTCTGACACAAGCCAGGATACTGTTGGCCTGCTTGGCCACTTGGCCACACTGGTGGCTCATGTTTAGTCGGCTATCAACTAAAGCCCCCAGAATGATGAAGTAGTAGTACAATGTGGAGGTCAGTTTTGGGATGGCAACCTAGAGCCCACGAGGCAAGCATCAGGCCAATCATCACTGCTCAGAGAACCATTACCAGAAATATTAAGTATTCAGAGCAGGCAAGGCCAATAGGCAGTGTGGCTGCAGACCAAAGCCATGGGTGGAGAGGCAGGTTCCCACCTGGGCCCTGTGGCCTCACAGAAGGAAGGCAGAAACCACAGCAACCTCCCTGCTGCAGCTGCAGCCCAACTGGAAACGGTGCTGCTCCTCGTGCTGCCAGGCTCCCGTTCCTCAGAATGGTTTGTTTACAGCCGTGTCTAAAATAAACGTTGCCTACATTTTCTTCTTCTTCTTCTTCTTTTTATTTTTATTTTTTTACTCCTGTTATTCCTGCGGAGCGAGTTGGATTCCTTTCTGACTCACGCATGATTAACTAACTTCCAGCTGCATTATCTTTATTGTTGCTGCCGATGCGCCAGCCAGCGCTCAGCACGACGCGCAGACCCCAAGCTGCGCTGGCAGGGCTGCCGCTCACAGAAAAGGATTTTTTCTGAGAGCCGGGGCTCGGCGATTTATTGTTATTATTTTTCTTTTTCTTTTTTTTTTCTTTTCTTTTTCATTACTATTTTTTTCTTCAGGCGAACACACGTGCTCGGCTCTCTCGGGAAGCGGAGCGCACCCTTCCCCTGTGCAGCCGCCCCACGCCGGGCGTTACACCCAGCCCGGCCCGTGCAAAGCGCGGCTCCCCGCGGCGGGCAGCCCGGCCCCGGGACTCGGGGCCTCACGGCCGGCGGTTAGGGCCGAAGCAGCCCCGGGGCCCACCACCAGGAAGCGGGAAAGGGAAGAAGCCGAGCCCAACGGGGGCCACGCGGCAGCGGACGGGCGCCCGGGGCACCGCCCGCCCGCCCTCCTTCCCTCGCGGGCCGCCGCCGCGGGCCGCCCCCGCCTCCGGCCGTCCGCCGCCCGGG